>JAYKQN010000026.1:5370000-5855000 GCA_036785175.1 Eupleurogrammus muticus
CATCGATATAAAGGAAAGGAACACCGCTTAGTAAACAAACTGCATATTCTGGAACCGCAGAATGAAACTAGAGAGGGAGAGGGGCCATTGAGAAATAAAAGCCCTCCATTCCACAAGAAACCAACCTGGCCTTGACTCAAAACCAGATGTGAGCGGTTATACTAGAGAGAGATGGGGCTGTGGAGGGGGGGGGGGCTATGACTGAAAACTATGGGGGAGCCAAAAGAGAGGAGAGACGTTGCACAATTTCTGTCTCTTCTTTTGCAAGACGGGAACAGAACAACGGGGTGATGGCACATCGTGTTGCTGGGAGTCAACATCAGCATGGAGGAGTGAGCATTTACCCCAGCATTAAGGTTTGCCATGCCTAATGAACACAGCTTAAAAAGCTGGGTTTTATGATTCAGTTTATAACCAGGTGCAGGTTTTAAAATTTTTAATGTTCAAAGGAGTGGGTTTGAACATGGGAGCATTCGACATGCTGCTGCAATCATTCCTCCTGTTCTGAATATAACAAGATCGCCTGCAAATGCACTTACGAGCAGCACGCATTAAAACATTTTATTTGAACACAACGTGTGTTTGTTTTTTCACCATTTTGATATTGTCGAATAGAGAGAAAGGAGGGAAGAGGAGAGGAGAGGAGAGGATTTCCCTCCCATCGGTTTTCCTGTTCAGCTGCAGTGGAAGAAACAATGAGAACAATGTTGATCATTCAGACAGCTGAAGGGTTTAAATACATCGTTATGTCCACCAAATTCGAAATTTTGTACATACACTGCAAACATTGAAATCACAACATGTGAAAATATACTTTATGGTAGAATTAGTCAAATATTTAGTAGAATCTTCTTATTCCACTGGCAGATAATTTATTTTATTTCAATTTAATCTAATTCTAAGGAACCAAATTGACCGAAATCATGAAAAAAAAAAAACCTAAATAAAATGAATTATCCGCCAGTGGGTTAAGATAATTCCACTCAATATTGGATTAAACAAAGACTAAAACAAGCTATCTGCACCTGTTACAGATTTCAGTAGTAAAACATCACTCGCATCCATGGAAGGGTCTACGAATAAACAGCAGGAATAATTACAGCCGCCGTCATTACGCAGCTGATGGGTGGCGTTGTATCTATGCATCAGTGTGCCTGACATGTCCTTCTATGAATGGCACTGACATCAGAGCCTGGATGCCATCCTGTCGTCTGGACCCGGCCCCCTGCGTGGCCAAGATGGCCCTGATATGGCTGTTCCAGGGCAGCGGGACTCTCTCTCTGTCCGAGGTCAAACGGGAGGCAGAACCTCTCCCTTTGGCAGGACATGAATCACCAGGGCGAAGCCTCTGCGGCCCTCGTGCAACAACAGCTGTGGCGAGAGATGAGCGTGCCTGCCCGTCTATGTAAGAGCAGCACCGAAACGGCTGAGAGTCGAAGGAGGAGCAGGGGGAAGGGGGAAGGGGGGGGTCCTCTCACTTTGATTATGACCCGCTGGTTGGCATAAACAGAGATTAGCATCCGCTGTGGCCACCCTGCATCTGTCACCGGTGCTGGGCCCGCCTCATTAAATGGGATCTGATGGGATCCTCCTCCCCTCAGCTGTCACAGCTACTGTTAAAAAAAAAACACGTCTTTTCATACCAGTGACAGGAATCACGCCCGGACGAATTCGTGCTGATTCAGAGGCGTATTATTTCATTGTGTAACCCCCCAAAATGTGTTTGATCGATTACAGGAAGAAGACAAAAAAATTAAAATAAAAAAAAATAAAGGCAGGTTTGAAACCGCTGCCACACACTGCGCCACAGCGAGCATGTTGTTTTAATTCAGACGTGGTGTAATGCAATCCTTTCTGTGTGGATTTTTTTTAATACGACCATTGCCATGTGTTATATGCACTCAAACATTTAATGATCCGCTCGAACAGAACAGTCAGAAGCTGACACGTCCTTTTTGTTCGAATCTATTCAGCTTGTTTGTTGGTCGAGCGATTGTGTTTTTGCCGTGTCTATAAAGGGGGGGCTCCAAGTCCCGTGAGTGGTGGGAGTGCATTAACTTCCTGCAAAGTTGTCGTTAGAAACAGAAAGGTGAGTGGAGGAAAGTTGGAGTTGTTGAAGTTTTGCTAACTTTGTAATTGAAATTATTTTCTGATCTGGCTAAAAATACACATTAACATTACTATTTTTGCTGGTGAAGCAAAGTACAGTTTAGCTTAGTAAAGTAAGGAATCATTCACTATATAAGGGTCTGCTGTATTTGTCACATTTAAAGTAAAGTATTGAGGGACCCAAACCTTAACAGCAGTTATAGAAATGTGTGGTATAAAAGCCATTAAAGTAAAGGTCACATCAGGCCTTTTCCCAAACAGAAGTAAACTGCAGCATGTTTAATATTAATGTTTTCATTATTGATTATAATTCTAATTATTTAAATTTGTTTGGTTTATAAAGTGTAAGAAATTGTTTAAAATTCCTTCATTAATAAAAATCATTACTTAATTGTCATTGTTCATTTGACAATCAAATAATGAATTCATCATTGTGACAAACTGCTGCAGCAGAAGAGGAAAGAGGAAGAAAAATAAAAGCTAGACAGACGACACGCAGTAAAACATATTTGGAGCGTGTGCACACGCCCTGAAAAACAAGACGGGCGCGCGGGGCCGACGGCGTTTCAAAGCCGGCGCTCAGACTCAAACAGGATGTTGCTCTGTTTCTGGTCTCCATGTGAAATTCTGGAAGCTCCCGCGCGGGCCCCCGGCCCTCCGGCCCGGGCCAATGGGGGCGCCCCGGCCTGATAAAAGCTGAGGGGATTTGTTCCACATTCCACAGCGGGCCCTTTAAACAACACGGAGGACCTCAGGACGCCAGGTTGTGGGCGAGGTGGCACGGACGCCGACTCCATCACGACCCAGAGCGACTCCAGCTGCTCATGCTGCTCGTTCTGTTTGTCCAGACCAGTTGTCTGTCAACGCGGCTTCGTAAACACCTTCCCCCGCCTCGCGAACGCCATTTTCAACACGATCACTCTCACCTGTAATGGCTTTTTTTGTGTGTGTGTGTGTGTGTGTGTGTAACGTGTCAGGTTCCGCGGCTGTCAGCCCGGCATTGAAGGCGTCAGAAATAATTGCTTTCACCTGCGAGATAACCACCGACGCCGCTGTTTTCACTGCTTCTTTTTTGTTTTTTTCGTTGTTAAGCCGTAAGGGGGTTTGAGTCACGGCTGAAAAAAAGGGGCGAGGCCCTGCGGTTTTGGAGGCCGGCGGAGCTCCGGGCGTTACACCGCTCCTGTGGGTGACTGAGAAATGCAAACAAACCACGTTGGGCAGGACAGCTGCAGCCCTGCGTGCGGCGTGCACGACGCCGCCTGGCCAGGCCGCAGCCACATTTCACCGGTTTCCCCCGAACGCTTCTCTCCAGCAGGTTGAGAACAGGTTCCGGGTCAGAGCGCCGCCTTGTGCAGCCGTGACCGATCGGTGAGTAATGTGGCGTGAACCCCCGGCCCGGCTCGCCCATCTGGGAGGCGTATCGGGGCGAGCGGCGGCGGGCGGCTGCTGTACTGTACTATTAATGCGTCTCAGACCGTGAGAGAGAGAGAGCCAAAAACACGCGAGGCAGCGCGGCAGGAAGCAACAAATAACCGAGGTGGACAGCCAGAGCCTCTAATAACTCATCAGCTGCGGCCGAACAATCCTCGGTAACGCTTGCCAAACCTCAGGTCCCGGCAGACGCCGCTTCTTTGCATAATTTGGTACCGATCCTGCCTGCTATGAAATATTTAGGCCCATCCTGCCAGCATAGTTTGGATAATTGTGTCTTGGCTTTGCAGAGCGCTGCACAGTTTTTTTGACACTAGATATCATAATCAAAAAAAGCTCTTCTATCTGTGGTGTCTCTTTGGGATGTTGTGTAACTCTCTCTCTCTCTCTGTCTGAATGTCCGGCACCTCCAGCCAGCGGGGATTGCCAGTGTCGAAAAGACCCGGAGAATTCTTGACACTGCAGGAACAGGCTTGATTCCAAGCTGTGAAGTTCCTCACCGGCCTGGAACATGGACAGGGGGTCACCCCGGGGTCAACACCAAGTGTTTTCCCGAGGATTCCTAAAAATACACTCCCCGCCGCGCACAGGAAGCAGGAGAGACTCCGCGATCCTCGGACGAACGTGAAGGAAGCCTGGAAATGTAAAAAGTGGAGCGTTGCCAAAGGGCCAGTGGCGGTAATGTAACGCTCTGGTATATGAGAAGGAACTTCCCCTGAATAAACTTGAAAGCTGAAGACGAACAGGCGAGATGTAGGGAAAAAAAAAAGAAAGCAGCACATGAACTAATTACTGATGCACCAAAATCATGTTTCTCTTGAATTATTCTCAAAGAAAACGACCGGTTGATAGAAAGCGAGGATATGATGATGATGTGTGTGCGTGTGATGAATTTCTTTTGAATTTGTCCTTACAAGACAGGGATTTCCAACACCCGTGGGACAAACCGCACACTATAACTTTGAGTTTCGCCGTGACGCATCGCAGAGTCACGCCGGGCAGAGCCTTCTGAAGGCCACTGTGGACGGGGCCGTAACATCTGTGCTTCTCTCCCCCGTTCGGACTGAAGCTGCCATGTGTGCACTTTAGTGACCTGACAGGCTTGCTGTGTGTGTCTGAAACACTGTTCCCCAGTGTGAAATTCTGGAACGTAATTCATCCATGGCACAAGCAGAGATCAAAAGGCTACGGTGCAGAGGGCAGCTCGGCTCCACCTCCTCCTGCTCCTGCTTTCTTTCCTGCAGCAGAGCGCACAGAGAGCCACAACTGCTGGAAGCCGACTCTTAGAGAGTTATCTCCGCCCGGCCGCTTGTTTATTCTTATCTTATCTCAGGTGTAAAGCTACAAGCCTGATGGAGACTCGTTGGTGTATCGCGCGGCAAAGTCTGGAAGGCCCGAACCACTTAAAAGCACCAAGTGTGACACTTCATGCTGATAAAAAGGTCCTTTCCAGAGTGGATTTATGCCTCAAAAAAAGGTGCCAGGAGAGAGTCAGGGGCTGCTGGGATGGAGCGGTTCTCATGGTTGAAGCACATGACACTGGGGGTAAAAGTTCAGATATTCTGATACACTGGCATTCTTGAAGCGATGGGATCAGTCGGGCCCCTATCAACACGGAGGTGCTGGTTATAGAGGGAGATCTGGCTGAGCCACTACTGGAGAAGCTAAAAGTAAAGCTACATACATTCATCAGCTTGATGTTAGCTAGTATTCCCGTAGAAAGAAGTGTCTCATATATATTTTATTATGACAATATTAGCAGCATGCTCCGAATTGTCAGTAGATCAATCTGAGCGGCTGTGAGATGATAAACAGGAGATGTAAGTTTAAAAAAAACTAATCTACTTAAATCTGTTTTCAGTTGTTTTTCTCCAATTTTTGATTTCTGGTAGATTTCTGATTACTGTAAATGAGGAATGAACTGGATAGATCTTCCGCTATAGATATTATCTATATTTCTTTAACAGTTTTTTTTTCTCACTCAACAGCAATATCAGGAAAATCCAGATTTAGAAGTGTGCGTTTTCTTCGTGGAGCAGATGCTGTCACAGAAAGGACCTGAATGAGTGAGTGAGGGGAGGTGAAGGCGTCCTTAAGCAGGGCTGCTGTTTATTTGAAATGAGCCTTTAGGTAAACATGTTACACGGCACACAGAGCCAGGTCAGCGTTTGAAGTGCTCGGGCTACAGGAAAGAAACGGGTGGGTTGGTGGTGGTGGTGGGGGGGGGAAGAAAAGAAGGGCCGCCTTCAGAGGAAACGAGAACAGTGGCCTCTTTCAGCGCCGTTTCATCCTCTGCCTCCCGTTCTGTCACATATAGAAAGAGCACAAAAAGGCGTGCGTACACCGACGGGAGGAATTAGTCTGCAAGCACTGTTTGTTTTTTTTTCCTTTCTTAATTATATTCCCCAGAAAAAATAACCACCCGTGGTAAAAATAAACCACTTCCTTTTTTTAACGGAGACCCGTTGAAGGTTTTCTGATGACGGGAACAGGTTTGTGTAACAAAAGCTAAGTTTGCAGCCGGAGATGTGATGTGCAGGAGGAGGGGGAGGAGGGGGAGGGGGGGGGGGGGGGGCTCAGACCCGGGTCCCAGGCTTTGAAGCCGCTCATGTGTTCTCAACAGCTAACCACTTTCAGATGGGACCGTGGCGTTTTATGAGCTGAGTAATAGCGATACCTACACATGTGCAGGGTTGGGGTCCCGGAGAGGGGGGAGGGGGGGGGCGGTGAAGGCTCCTCTGGGGTCTGGGTCTGGGTGTGTTTGATAAATGTTATGCGATGGCATTCTGTGTATGAACATGGAGGACAGGGAGATGGATTTGGTGTAAAGTCTGCTCACCTATGAACAGAGTGCCACTATAAATTCTATAAAATCTTTTTTCATCCAATGAACTCATGGTATCGTCTCCTCGTCTGGAATAAACGCTCGAATAAATCACGGCGAGTCTCCTAAATCTCTCCAGAGATACCTGGAGCGGAGGCAGCCGAAAGGAATACCTGAAATAGCAGAAGCAGCAACACAACAATGACTAACAGCAGCTCTGGGTGCCCTCCTTTTTTTTTTTAATAGAATACAGGAAGCCAGGGTTTGTGGTGTGCGTGTGTGTGTGTGTGTGTGTGTGTGTCGAGCCTCAAAACTAGCAGGGCGTCAGGTTCAGGAATGTGGAGCAGGGATGAAGTTTCTAAGCATTCAGCGGTGACTCTGGAGGCTTATTATACAAGAACAACACAGAATGTGACCCGCCAAAGAGCATTATTGCATCACAATAAACCAACCACAAAAAAATCAAACTTTACATCATTTCTATAGATTATTTTTTTTGCTGTGTGTTTTCACAAGCCATCTCTGATTCCAAATAACTTTTTTTCTCAACAAAAGTGGAGGATTTATGGCTGCCGGTGTATTGTGCTGCACGCCGCTATTCAGTTCCCCCCCCAGTGCTTGAATTGTGGAATATATGTCAGGTCGGCATCTGACCTTTGTGGAGACAATCTCAAGTTTCCACCGCCCTGATCCATAGAAATAACAAATTCACATCCCCCCCGTCCTCAATGAGAAAACAAGCAAATTCCCTCAACTCAATCTGAATTTTGCACGTATGTAAAACAACTAAATGCTGAATAAAAATAGATCTGCAACCTGAGCTGAGCTCATCACAGGCACCAAAGCGGCTGAAGACAATAAATTCAATTAACAATGCCTGTAACGGCAACGTTTAATAACGGCGACCAACAACCATAACTGAAAAAATATAATATTCCCCTGGCTGCTCTGAGGCTTGCGAAATGAAGTCCACTTGGAAAAGAGCTAAAGCTTTCTAAGGGGGGGGGGGGAACAGGGGTTTATGTGGAAACATACCTTACACACTAAAATGTAATAACCTTTGAGTCTCCCGGTGTTGTACTTGGCAGCGAGAAGCACGAGATCAAACACAGACTTGGATCCAGCGGCCTTTGCCAAAAATGTCAGCGCTAAGCACTGGGCTCCGGCTTCAGGTATTTTCTTTCCCCTGGCAGGGAGCGGGGGCAAAGACACGGACCAGTGTTAACCCTCGGCGGGGCTGCCGCCGACACACACACACACACACACACACGCACGCACGCCGATGCAGCAGGAGGAAGTGAGGTCTCCCTGCTGTCATCAGCGGCCTCCGGGTCACGTCGCGTCACTGAAAACCCGCTCAGGAAGTCCAGATATTCACTTCACGATTGCACGCGTGATGACTCCTTGTCTTGCTGTAATTTAGCCCAGCGACGATACACTGATCCCCCCCACCCCCACCCTCCCTCCTCGGAGCACGGAAACAGATGGATCATCAATATCACGGGAAAACAAAAAAGGCGAGAAAGTGACTTCAAAGCGGCGATAATGGGACTCGGAGAGTTTCATATATTATATATATATAGATATTTTCTACTTCTGAGCCCAAAGACGAAATGAACGCGTATGTCACCAACCGGCCTATAAACAACTATGTGGACTTTACGCAGATGAAACGCTGTTATGTTCACCCCCAAAAGTCTGGCTGATAAAGCTGTTTTAAATCCTCTTGGCCAAATAAAGCCAGACTAATGGCACTTACATGCTTATTTTAACGTTATAACATTAGATACATTAGAAGCTTATTTGCTTTCTTGGTGAGAGCTAAATGAGAATGATGTTAAATATGAAGTTATAGCCCCTTAGCTTAGCATTATAACAGCTTAATGACACAAAACTAAATATAAAAAGTTAATATTTCTTTCTTCCTTGAGGTTTGTCTGTTAAGCTGTAATTATTTCCATTCTGGTTTGGTTAAATCCAGTTTTTGAGCTTCGCTGTTTAGGTCAAAAAATGTTTGGCAACACGATAAAGTCTTTAAAAAACTTTTAAAATACAGTTTTAAGACGCATTTATCAGGTCTCTTAAAATGTACATTTTGTTATCACGTTGTGTAACTGAAAAAGAATGATGAATTTTTAACATTTCATCCATATAGAATATAAAACTGTGTTGTGCATGTTTGTAAAAACCTTTTTAATCAGGTAATAACTTTTTAAGGTTACACCAAATAACAGTTTTTGTCCCATTTACCACATTGTAAATGGGTTTAGGGCTGTAAAGGAACATTCTAATTTCAAATATATATTCAAATAACTTTTTAAAAATTCAAAAAAAAAACATATATTTGAATATAGAAAAACAACATGGAGAAAATGCTGATTTAAATTATGAGATTGAGATAATTCATCATAGATTTAACAAGTTAAACAGACGTTAATTCAATATATCAGTGACCAACTAAACCTAGTTTAAGTTCATTTGGCCCAGTGTCAACTTAGGGTCACTAACATGAATAAACTGATTGAACTGATTGAGTTTATACGTTTATATCTACAATCCATTAAGTGCCAACTTCTTTTTTCAAATAAGCTTGTTGAAATATTAATACACAGGTACAGATAGAGAGAAAAGTGCGAGCAGAGAATGGCCACTAGTTGATTTATCTGTTTTTGTGCGGGTAAAACATTGTCAAATATGTTTAAACCTCAATAAAACACCTACACAGGAAGTTATGTCTATTTGTTTTAAATTGTCCTGTTATTGACGTAATGCACAACCAGATGTTCCAATATCTTTTTGAGGGGGGGGATATTCGAGGGTCACATTTGAGCAATGTCGACAGCCCTGGCTCAGAATAACCACAATTTCTAAAATTTCAAACTATTCCTTTAAATAATAGTAAGTGCAGTGTTTCGGCACCACTGATGTTCAATCAAAACCAAATCAGCGATGAATTCAAGGTGGTTCCAGCATCATCGTACCTCCAGGCGCTGTGTAGCAGAGGGGCCCATGTGTAAAAACGGAGTTATGGACCCACAAATCAGGGGGGGTGGGGTGGGGGGGTCTTAAATCGGGGCCTATATTTTGCCCAAAGGCCCCCTACAAGGTTAAAACAGCCCTGGTTTGTGCCAAAGGACTGTAAAAAAAAAAAAAAAAAAGTGGGACAGCGCTTTGATTCCTCCGATGGCCAGAGAGAAGGTCTCGCCCCCCCCCCCCCCCCCTCAACATGAGCCGCTCGCTCGCGGGGGGAATCAGGGTGAAAGTGAGCAAACTGCTTCAAAGTACTTCAGACAGTATAAATATCCTCAGAGAAAATAAACATTCAATCCGCCTGCAGCAGCGTCCTAATGCGTTTCCCCCCGCGACGGCCAAGGCCACACAAACCACCCGCAGACGGGGGGGGTGGGACCCGGGGGGGTCACAGGTCACACACACCTGAACACGCCGGCGCGGCGGAGAGGCGAGTGTTTGTTCTGGGACGAATGGAAACAGGGAAGGGGGAAGAAAAAAAGAAATTATAAAGAAGAAGTCCTGGGGGAGCGTGTGTGATGTGTGTGTTTAACAGCTGTTACTGGAGTTAACGTAGGTGACATCAACGTCGGCTTCCTGCTCCCAGAACAATGCAGCGGCGTCAGGGCAGAGGGCGACCACCCTTCCCCCACTACCTTTAAAACCCACCAAATACACCCCCCCCCTTCCCCAAAGAAAGAAAGAAAAAAAAACACCCTTAACCCCCCCCCCCTCCACACTCCTCCTCTTTTCCTCGCACCCCCTTCCCACCGCAGCCCCTCGCCCTGCTCCAGGATTTTTTGCTGTACAAACCAGGAACAGATGTCTGCCGGGGCCGCGCTGAAAGACCCCGCTGTTCTGGATGCCAGCCACATGCTTTTCATTCAGAGATGAAGGCTCACAGCTCGCCTTCTTGTGAAGCCAATTCCAAAAAAAAAGAGAGAGAGAGAGAGAGAGAGAGAGAGAGAGGAGGGATGGAAAAAAACAAACTCTCCAAATGCCTTCAAGTCACTTCAAAAGCAATACATCTACGGTGTGAGCGCACCTTTTTTTCGTCCCCCGCGTCCCTCCCCGGCAGCGCCGGCGACACGGGAAGAGGCGCGGAGGGCCCGGGCGAGGGCGGAAGTGAGGAGTCATGGGACATCGCCGACGGGAAAATTCCCATAAATCAAGGATCAGGAGTTTTTAATTTACAGAAAAACTGAAAAAGAGTGACCTCAGTTTTAAACCTCGCCGCTCCGTGTACTGAGAAAAAAAAAGGAAAAAAGAAGAAATAAAATGTCATTCGAGGGCGCAGCCTCAAGATTACACAGATATCCCTGCCACAGATCCAAATCAAATACTAGTAAATGAACACGGTGACTTGAAGATAGACCGAATGCCCGGCAGCGGAACTGTCCAAACAAAACATCCATTTCAGGCCGGATCGCCAAATGAGGATTTTTTATATAAGGGGGGAAAGTCTTATTCACGGATTCCAAATGAATGTTAAAAAAACATTAGCTTACAACTTAGTTTAGTGAGCTGCTTGGGAACTCTGCTCCTAAACCTAATTTATTATAGAGGGGGCGAGCGCTGTGTAACTCTCCGTAAGTCAAAATAAATTTGTGTCTGTGAGCTTTTGGCACGTCATTACATCCAACTGAATCCCTAACTGAGCCTTTTTACTTCAAGTGTGATATTATTAACCTTTCAAAGTGGAATAATAAAGCTCTTTGTTGTGGAGTTTATAATGTTGACACACACACCCCCCCCTCCTCACGGGCCAAGTCTGTGGGAAGTTTTGAGACAAAAGATGGTGCTGAAAGGCTGAATTAGCCTGTCATTATTTGGGCATCCGAGCATGTCTGCTTGAAGCTTCAAAATGAAGCACGACGGTGCGTGCGTGCGTGTGTGTGTGTGTGTGTGTGTGTGTGTGTGTGTGGGGCTGGTCTGTTGATGTGTTGATGTTTCCAGAGGTGAAACACACTGAACCTTCACACAGCTCCACTAATGAACACACTGCTGTGGATAAGTACAGGTTGGGACGCACGGCCTTTATTCTCTTTATACTTTTTTTTTGTTTTTCCTGATAACCACAGACTCATTTCTGGGATTGGTGGGCCTAATGATATTCCTACACCCCACCAGGTGTTAGGACAGGTAGGATGAGTCCTGCCAGCACGATCCCTTGTCATCTATCTGGATCACTCCCTCTTCCTTTGTGCATTCATCCCACACTTTTAAAACTTCAGGATTACAGACGCGGGGCTGCCTGACAGCCGCGATCTTAAATCAAGGCTTGCAGCAAAATCAATATTTAAACAGGTCTTTGCATCCTTTGATCTTTTGATATTTATATATATATATATATATTTGGATGAAAATGACTTGTCTTTACTGAGGAGATACGCTGCTTTATACATGCTACGTTGGGCAGAGGCTTGTTTATTTTTATTATTTTATTTTTTCTCCCCTCCCTGGTGGTAGCCCATCCCCCAGGACAGGACAGAGCAGTGTGTGGGGGGGGGGGGGGGTTCGGAGGCTCCACTGATATCAGAGCCCTTTTATAACTCTCAGCCCTGAGCTTTGAAGTCGCAGCCAGACAGCTCAGGAATCCTACTCCCCCGTTTGACAATGAGGCGGGGGGGGGGGGGGTGGTCAGAGCTAAACAGTGGGTTTGGCCGATCTCCTCCTATATAAAATCATAGGCCATCCTGGCCGTTTTCTGCAGCCCATCAGAACCAAGGCAAAAGGGGAATCAGGCACCGTGTGGCAAATGTGGCTGAAAATGATCTAAAAGTCCTTGAAACAAATCCCCCCGAAAACATGTTTAAAGAGGATATTACATAAATATGACGTCTTTTTTTTTCCCTGTTTGACTTGGACGTCTTTGGTTAAACGGCATAAAACCCCTCGAACATCTAAGAACCCGTAATCCAATGATTGTATTTGGGAAAGTGACATTATAATCCGATTCTCTCAGAGAATTAATTACAGATATGCGTGATCGAAGGAGAAAAGCGTGTTTCTGTCCTTGCAGAGGAGATCACTTCTATCTGCCCGTTTGTTATCTGTTTTTATTAATGATACTGCTTTCACAGCCGAAATCATTAATCAATTAATGCAATGCCAGAAAATCATTTATCAGGAACTATTCATTAATTGCTTCAGTATGTTTTTTTAGAAGAAAAAAAAAGCCAAACATCTGACAGTTTGATCAATGAATGAATAGATAAAATAACCAAGCACATAATCATTTGTTGCCAGGGAAACGGGTTTAATTGGCATTTCATACTTTACATAATGCCTCTGGCGTTGTTATACCCATTATTACTGCTTTGATTATAAAATATATATAAATAGGTGATGTTGAAGTCTTAATTGGGTTTAAAGTAGTGTGTATTATTTGTTTCACTAACACAGAAATACACCAGCAACTGCTTTCTTCTTTTAAATAGGCCCTATTTTTCCATTTTCACAGTTTAATACTTTCATATTTGTGGTCTACTTGTAAAAAAAAAAAGTGCTTTTATGGTCTTAAAATCACCTTGTTAGACCTGCGGCAGCAATGCAGCCTGCCTTCTCACACACTCACACCCCCAGAGAACCTCCATGAATCCAGGAGCGGCTGCTGTTGACTTCCACTCCTGCTGGAGCCGTTTCTGAATGACTTGTGTTCAGCAACACCACAGAGGAGGCCAGACCACCACGGAATGAGTGGGTGGTCCTCTTTCACACTTAGTGTGTTAGCAGAAACACAGGAGACCTAAATATTTACACGCAAGAACTGAAAAAGTGTCCATTTTTTTATAAGAGGGCCCCTTTGCATCACTCCAAGGAATAAGAAATGTCAATTGTTGAATATGCAGCCTGAACACATGACAACGGAATGCATAGAAAAAAGTAGTGATGTTAGTTTATGCAGCAAAAAAAGCACTTAATAAGCAATATTTTACCACCAAAACACCCACCTACTAATAAATGCCCCGCTCATGCCTGTGGTGGTGGGAGTGTGTTGTGCAGCTCCTCTGAAGCGGAGCAAAGTTCTCTTTTAATTTGCCACGAGTGAGCGCTTTATAGCCCTGATATCACCCATAACTCTTCCACTACTGCAGCCACCCGGCGTACGGGTCGGCGGCACCTCCTCTGTGTGAACATGGCAGGTTTGTTTCTTCTTCTCTGTGTCTGAAGGACTCTCGTACCCCTCAGAAAGGACACGCTAATTGAAGTGATGTAATGTTATGCCACAGAGGGCAGCGGCACCAGAATGGGAGGCATTGAGGGAAAAAAGACACAGCCCCGAGTCACGATGCCAGCAGCCACAAGAGCAAACTTTATATCCCTCAGTCTGAGAAAACCACTACCTTTCCATCCAGTGTGCATGTATGTGTGTGTGTGTGTGTGTGTGTGTGTGCCAAGCCGCTTCACACACACAGGGCTTTGGGCTGTCATAACCCATCCAATGATGCTGGCGGGGGAATAACCGCTGCTCTGTTGTGTCAGGGCCAGACGTGACAGAGGAAAAAAAACAACAAGCTACAACCCTGCAGAGACACCAGCGCTGCCCCTCGAGTGGAGCAGCCGGCGTCTCCTCTTACACACAAACCTCTGGAGTGCCTGTGACACACTGGTCCCATCAGCCAATGCAGAAACACACACACACACACACACACAGCTGGCACACTTCCTCCTCAATAACAACTTAATGTTAGGAACATGAATGAATGAAGGCAAGGGTCACTTATATACCATTTTTGACAAAAGCAGATTGTAAAAGGAGTTTTTTCCCTCCTCTTTAGACAATATCAAACATAAAGAGGCTTTTCGGTTCATTTATTTTCATTAAAAACAGAGCAGCACAACAGCTGCTGTGCCAACAGGAAGGAGGAAATAGGCAGAAACGTGAAGGCTGGATTACCTGCATGTTCTTCAGCTTGTGATCCGCAGCTCCGTACCTCTCACATTCCTCCATCCCTCTCCGCAGGAAGGCGTTCACGACAAAACTGTCGCCTGAGACAACACACACACACACACACACACACACACACTGATCAACAGGTCTGATCCACAAGATCAGTGTTTTCTCTATATATGAATAACATCCCGCACAGCCTCTCCTCACCTTCTGGGTTTTCTCTGCGCTTACACGCTGCGGATCCAGTCACCGGGCGCGAGGATGCAAACACAGACAATGAATTGATGAGTGATCGAACGCGTTTTCCCATCTTCTCATTCACTTTTTTTTGTTTTAACACCTCTTACCATGTTTGGACTGGAGTTTGCCCATTGTGAAGTCGCTCTTTCCTCCCCCTCTGTGAACCAGTGAACGTATTCCGACCAAAAAAAAAAGAAATCCGACCAAGGAGAACGCAGGCGGTCACTGACCCAACACGCTCACATCGTGTTCGCTCCGCGGGATCAGAACTCCGGCTTCGTCCAGCGGCGAGCGGCGATCGGACGGTGCGTTCATTGAGGAACCCGCGGGGGTTAAAACGCGACGTGCGGTGGTAGTTTCCCCGCGCCGTCCGCCTCCGCACCGAGCTCCGGTCCGACTGGAAGTGGAAGCGCTCCGAGCGCAGCGCGAGCGCGAGCGCGAGCGTCAAAGTCGCGCGCGACACACCTGGCTACTTCCGGTCCGGGCCGCGGCTTTATGACGATAAAACCTGATGTTTGACGTTGCAATCCGATCTGTGAAGCATCGGAATAGCATCATGCATTCGGATTAGCTGTATGAAAACACACATTTGTCCCAAATAGATATTTTATAGAGACAGTGAAGATGTTACAGTCTGGATGTTTTTACATTAGAATAAAAAATATTCGGAACATTTTCTGTCATACCTGAACATTCCTATTATTCCTATTTTTAGGCTAGCTTTATCATTATTTTAGCGTATTTCCTCAAATTTTATTGTCATCATGAACCATCATTATTGTTTTTATGGTTGCAAAAATCATTCATTATATATATATATATATATATATATATATATATATATATATATATATATATAAAATGAATGATTATTATGAAGAAAAAGAAAAGATAAATACAATACAGTTTGACAGAAAACCCCAAATCTTGTTTAAAAACAATTTATGGCATTTTACGAAGGAATAAATATGTGTATATATATATATTATTATTAAATACTTTTAACAACTAGTTGGACTAGAAGATAAAAGTGCAAAACCAAAATGTGTGCTCCAGTGAAAAAAAAACAGTAAAGTATCTAAATACACCAAAAACAATCAGTTTTACTTATTTTAATTTTAAAAAGGCTTTCTCTTTCATAATGATCTCTATTTCAATTAAACAATATACTGTATATAGGCCAACCAATTAAGTTAACACGGTTTTATTTTGAAGGATTAACCAATTTCCGGTTATGCTTTTATTTTTTTTAACTTGACACACTGAACACCGCGTCTGCTGGACGCAAAACCGCGTCCTCTGTCGGTGTTTTTCTGTAGGTTCCAGTTCCATTCATGGTTTTCATGGTGTATTCAGCCAATTTATTACAGACGCCTCAGCTATTTTCATTTTATTTATCATATTAGTCTACTTGCCAATTTGGGAAAAAAAAGATTATTATGGAAATACGATCAAAACGCAAATACAGTATTATATATGTTATTTTAAGCAAAGCATTGATTAAAAGTAATTACATCATAAAACAGTTGAATGTTTCTGCATACAGGGTTAGAGTCACATCCCTTAATACACACACTTATAATCTGCCTATCATAACTGACATTATTTGCTTCGACATATGTGCACAACAGATTCTAAAGATAAACTGTTGTTTATAAAAGAAAACCATGAAGAACACGCTGTACTGGAGCCGAGCAGACATCAAAAGCTCCTCAGCAGTTTTATAGTTTGTTTCGTTTGGCGTGGTGTTAAAACAGGGCCCGGCCCTGCAGGACGCGGGCCAAGTGTTATGAATATTCATTTACTGGGGCGACCTTTCACTCTGCAGGAAAACACAGACGTGATGCGTGTGTTTGGTAAATATTCCGCCCTTGTGTACATTATAATCGGGATGAGGAACGGCTCATTGCATGTCATCAAGGCATAAAGTTATTATTAAAGTGCTCGGTGTCACTCACCCGCTCCAAAAGTGCTGCTGTCATAGCAGGAATTATAACCCGTGCACCAAACCTTGTTTTCTTTCTTCTGCTTTTTTTTTTTCTTTTATTGCGTTAACAGATGAGGATGAGGATTCTCCAAGCCGCTGCAAGACTTATCCTCTGTAAGGGTGGGAGTGTATCATCCATACTGATGAATGCCGCGTGCAGCCATACGGCTCTTTCCTGTCAGTTTTGCCTGCCATTTAACGATCCTGCTCAAACAGGAGTCTCAGATCTGCCCGTGGTCGACAGGACGAGTCGACATTTGCATAGCTCGTAGATGGCAGCTTTCTTTGATCCTACTCCTAATTATCGGCGTTTCTCTATGCAGCCCAGCTCCCAGGAATCTGCCTCTTTAGGAGGCATCTCTCCCTCTGCTGCATCCTTACTACCACCACCACTACTACTACTACTACTACTACTGATACTCCAATGTTGCCCTTCAAAGGTGGCGAAGTGAGAAATCATGTAGAAATCAGGCTCATGCAGTTCCTGGCAGCAGAGTTTGGCCTGGAAACAGAGCGAGGGCTGTAGTTGTCTTTTAAGGGCAACGTTCTCTTGGATAAACATCCTGGTTCTTCATCAAAGCCTGTCAGGAAAGATGAAGAATGGAGAGCCCCTGACAAAGCTTTGGTTTATGGGCTCTCATTACTTATTTGTACAGAGGATGGAGATGATTATGTTGGCAAAAAAAAAAAGAAAGAACGAAAAAAAGGAAGAAAATTGCAGGGGTGTTTCTGAACTTCCAACAATCAGCGCAGTATCGCAAATCAATAATGTAAATCATAACCTCTTTAAGGCCTATTTGATGTCACGCCGCAGCCAAAAGTGAGCCGTAGTTTCCATAGTTCCTGTTCAGTTTCCCTCTTAACGTGCCTATAAGTATGTGTGTAAGTTAATCCCCTCCTTATGTGAATCACCACTGGCACATGCGCTGATATTCCATTGCTTTCAGCCACGTACCTGAACAACGGTTGAGAGGATAAACATCAGACTGTTTGTTTTGTTTGGAGTTTTTTCTGACATTTTCAAACAGCTCGAAACAGTGATAAAACCCTGTAACAATAAGGCTTTTGACTTTTCTCCCTCCTCCGTCTTGATTGCCTTTTAACAGCTGCCTGGTTTTTGGAGAGACTACAGTCAAAAGCAAAAAAAAAAAAAAAAGGCCTCCAGACAGAGCAATTATGGTTTTATTTACCATGCCCGTTCCTACAGCTTTTTCTGCTATCTTACTTTTCTCTCCACTTTGTGATCGTTGACCAGATTAGAGAAGGCTTCCTCATGGGATACATCCCACATAAAAACATCGTTGATAAATGAAACACAGTGGGCGCCAAACAATTAGGTGTAAGAGATACCGTGGCGTTAAAGGGGTAATTCAACAGTTACAGCGCGTCTCCTTAATGAAACGAGAGCTTTATGTGCGAGGGGAAATCCATGTGGCTTTCCAAAAAACTCGAGACTAATCTGTCCTCGAAGGTTATGATTAGAGTACAAAGAGCATATAAATCTTTCTGCTTGATCCTAATCATGGAACAGTGAAATCAAAAACTGCACGTGAAGCGGCTTCAATAAAAACACGCCAGAGAGGTCATTTTTTTCTCCGCCAAAGGTGACACTGATATGATTGAGTAGGTATGAAGCGTGTGATTAAAGATGAACTCGGTGTTTGCTTTTCTTTCTAAATCAGCAACAGTCTACAGAAATCCACCTTTGAAGTGGAGTGAAAAAGCTGTTGGCCGACAACAAACAAAGGGCACATTGTGTGAACCCGGCAGCTGACATGCAAAGCAGCCGAGCATTCACAGAATGCAAAACACGCTCGTACGAACAATGGAGTCACTGATCTGTCCATGTAAACGGTGTACGATACATCCTGAAAAAAAAACGAATCTACGTTTTTTCTTTTACGTGTGTAAAAACACACGTCATGAGCGTATATCACTTTCCATCCTCATCAAACCAAATGACTCAGTTAGCCAGAAAACTGCTGTAAATGTCAAATTATGTCTTTAATATCCAGAGTTCAGATTTGTTTCTGGTTAAACTAACTTCATAATTTAATAATAATCTGCTACAAACTCAAGATCAACTGCAATTTAGATTATTATATTATCTCTGAAGCCATTGTAACTTACAGACCTTTGTGATATACATGATAAAACTCATTAAATACTGACAGGCTAACCTACATGTGTAAAACATAGAGCAGCGTGTGTGCGCCACCATGTGGTTGTCCCAGGGCCTTCGTTAAAAAAAAAACAAAAAAACTACCAAACAAGCAAAATATTGTTTATTACAGTGTTATATACAAAAAAGTCAAGATGAACATATGAATCCAAAGAGAGTTTAGAGATGGTTTGTTAGCATAAATATAGAACAATAATATTTGAACATTTAATGTGAACACATGGAAAAAATGTCCCTTTAAAAAAAAACAAAAATATTTAAAACAAACTTGTAGACAAATGAAAAAGGCACAAATAAAGATTTATTACAATTTTTTTTCTTGTGCCAAAAATGTCAACTATAATTTTAACGTGGAAAGTGAAATAAACTGGTGCTGTGCAGGTTAAAGCTGCATGTTACGCTAAAAACAAGAAACATAATGGGAGTAAACCGTTAACAGCAGGTTAATAGAACATTGATAACTCAAGCATCGGGTGCCACAGCTTAAGCTGATTTGGTATTTCAAGACAGCAACAAGTTCACCTGAAGGAATGCTTTAGCATTTAATAAAATAATGTTACTTTCACAGATTGGAACAACATTTAAATTGAATGCACCACATTAACTTATAAGTCTTTATTTAAAAAAAACATGAAAAAAACAAACAAGTTAGGGTTGTAGTTTTTCAAACCACAAACAAACCTGGAAGCTCATCGACATGTCGCAGCCTTTGAGCGTTTTTCACTGGTTCAGAAACCATTGACCAGGTTTTCCTTTTCCTCCTTCTGTTTATCCACCGCTCGGTCCATCGCCTCCAGAAACCTCTCAAGAGTCACGGTCGGCGTCTGCGGGCAAACACAAATAGATTTTAAATCTCTATGACGTTTTTTAGGTCGTACGCTGCAGAACAAGATCAAATACTCGCCTTCACAAACAGTGCATGAGCTAAAAACGGCAACTTCCTCAGCGCTCTTCCACTCAAACCTCTGCTTTTTCTGGGAATGAGAAGGGAAAAAAACAGCATTAGCCCTTGGCCGTGTAGGCGCTCACCAGCACTGGATGTGACTGGAACAAAAACTCGAGAGGGATAGCGTGTGCTGACTGCGTTACGGCCGGGCGAACTCACAGAGCGATGTTCCTCAGGTTCAGACTGTGTTCAGACACATCGCTCTTCGCGAAGCCCATTGTCTCAAGCTCAAACATGGTGAACAGCTGCTGGCGCGGGTAGATGATCTGGCACTGTACGTGAAGCAGAGACATATCCAACTTTCCTCACATCACTCTATTAAATTAAAGCTTCTATTATACGGTTTTGAAGCCTGTATAAGCTCAGCATCATTACTATTTTGTTGCAACATAAAAACAAGCTGCAAAAAATGCATAAATCTAAGTAACTAATCAATAAGTCCATTAGTCACAAAAATGGTAAAAAAAAAAAAAAATGGAATTGACATTCAGCTATTACTTGGTAATGTATGGTTTCATCATTTTGCAAATCTCTCATGGAGTAGTAGGCAAAGTTTTATTATTATTATTATTATAATTAGAAACAATTTTTGCTAACGGTGAAAACCGTAGCTGGGTTTGTTGCTACCTTCATCAGCTCCTCCAGACAGGAGAGGTAGATGTTGTAGATGCCCTTCTCAGACGGAGGGCCGATGTACTGCTTGATGTCAGCCCTGTCCACAAACGCCAGGTCGATCTTTTCCGTCACGTTGGAGGTCGTCAGGATCACGACGTTGGAATGTCTGAAACGTGAGGACAAAAGTTAATGTGCAGGAAACTTGTCTAAACGAGACAAAAAAAAAAGCTTAAATGGTAAAAATGTTCAAGGTGAAAATAGGATTAAAGCGTAACTAAGTTCTGGAGAAATAAAGGTTTGCAAGATGAGATGAGTTTTAAAAGCATTCATCAGGCATTTCAAAATCTACATTTTGTGGTCATGTTGTTTTTATGTCTTTTGAAAGTCCATTTGTACAATTTTTTTTACAAAAATAAAAAAAAATTTATAAATGGTAATTGAAAAAAAAAAGTTTAATCCACCTAGAATAAAAAAAATAGTTGATAGTTTTTTAAAAACCTTTTTTAAGAGTTAAACTATTTGGTTTCTAGACTAATCCTTTTTTTTTTTTGGGTTACACGACATGACATTTTTGACATCGTCCCAACTGCAAGAATAAAAAAAGCCGCATAAGCCTCATTTTCTGACCGTTTGATTTGGTCCAGTTGGGTGAGGACAGAGTTGACCACGCGGATGGCGTCAGACGGTTCTGTTCCGGCTTGGCTGGCGTTCCTCGCTGCTGTCAGACTCTCCACCTACACACGGATCAGAGGGAACACACCTGAGTGTCGGACGGTTTCAGTGGAATCGAACAAGAATGCTGTGAGTGTAATTCCGAGGAATCTGACACCAAATCATTAAAGCGCTGCGCTGAATAAATAAATATCGGCAGCTCTGATAAAAAAGATTTATCTTTACCTCGTCAATCAGGACAAACACAAGAGCGTCTTTGTCATCAATCAGTTGTTGGATCTTTTGAAACATCTTCGTTACCAGCTTGCCGCTCTGCAACAAAGGGGGATTGTTAGCTATCAAAATATTATCAGTCCTATCTGGAGCAGCCTCCAATTAAACAAGCCGACAAATAAAAGAGCCAGGTGTACCTCCGAGAACCACTTTGAGAACAAGCTGTGGCTGTTTATCTCGACAAATTGCCCATAAGAATACCTGCAGGGAGAGGAGTGTTCGCTGAAATGAAAAGAGCACTTGTAGTCGCTGCCGGAGTGGTTTCACTAAAACGGGGATTCTCTTACCGACTTGACAGCCTGGTTGACAGCTTCTGGGCAAGAGCTTTGCACAGTGACGTTTTTCCTGTGCCCGGCGGTCCTGAGAGCGGGAACACACAAAGCAATAAATCAATTATTTCACGCCCGTCAACCTCTGACACAGCCCGATACGGACACAAATGTGAGCCGTTGCTTCGCTGGTTTACCGTGCAGCAGCACGACGCGGTTCCACGAAATCAGGTTGCTGTCGACGTTCCTGTCCGAGAAGTAGATCGTCGTCGTGACATAATCCAGCAGCTGAATAAAAAAAAACAAAAAAAAAAACAACAGGGACAACGTGAGGTTTTTAGCAGTGTGAAGAGGTCATGCAATCATGTCATTCTCAACTTCTGTTTGTTTGTCACCTGGCTTTTGACTCCGCTGTCGTATACCAGGCTCTCCCAAATACCGTGGAATTCAGCTGTTAAAAAAGAAGAAAAAAAAAAAAAAGTTAGTTCACTATGAATTTATGCTTTTCTGTATAATCCACTGACTCTTCCTGTGTCCGAGTTGTCTCAGGCCACTGGCGAACCACTACCACAGGTCACAGAAGGAAAGTGAATCATTTCGATGGCAAGTCACTAAACCAAAGGAATAATAATGATTGTATAAAACTAGTGTTTTTAGAAATGTCTTTTAATGGCTCCATAATATACTGATCCACGCAATTAAAAGGAAAAAAAAAAAGTAATTTCTGATTACTGCTTTAACGTCTATAGAAATGTATATTTATCAATTAAATGTCTATGTCTTGTCTATTTAAGTATGTCTGCATGGGGTTAAATTGAAAAGAAAGCTGACTTGACTTCATTGAATTTAAGGATGCTTTTATTTTGGAAAAAAAAAAAAAAACCCAGCAGCTTCTTGGCATTGCTCTGCTTAGATGTTGATGTTGTCCTACAGGCAGCAGCAAGACATTAGTGCTTCCTGTTCCCTTAAACTAAACTCAAGACATTCCAAACACCTATATTTTTTTTACTATATTTGCAAATTAATCAACAACTTTGATCAATTAAATTAGTTATTTTAGGGAAATGCAAACACAATTGTTGAAATTCCGATTCCAGCTTTACAAAAGTTATCATTTTACACTAAACAAAATCTAACTTTGTGGACAAAATGCAACTGAAGATGCCCCATATTTGCTCAATATCTTCTTGATCAAACAACTAGACGATCAATTGAGAACATAATAGACAGAATAATTGATAATCAAAACAATCTTCACTTGCCACATTATTGTTTTTGTTACTACAGGCTGTTCCTCACTAGGATGTGTCACTAAGATAAAGTTATTATTTTTAGTTTGTAATATATTAAACATACAGTGTTTCATACCTTGACGTTATCATAGTAATTATACACATTTTAGCATTAATTAGAAACTCTGGGAAAACAAACTTTGAATGACAGGTATTCATTTCTTAGATCCTCTTTGACTGTTGGAAAGGTACATTTTGTCAGACTCTGCTGTGGTTAAAAATTAAGATTTGCCCAACTCTCTTCTTCCGGTGTGTCCGTGTCCAGTTTACCTGCTGGCAGCAGCCAGTGGTTGGCTGCTGAAAGCTCCTCATCGTCCTCCAAACTGAGCGTACTGGGCCCCTCCTCGTTCAGAGAAAAGATGTGAACGGAGAGACAGCAACTCTTCAAATCAAGGGGCTGAATGGGGAGGACAGTTCAGGGAAAATTAACAACACATCATTAGTTGAAATGACACAATAGAAAAACAATTCTTACAAAGCAAATAAGAATAACAGACCTGAGTGATCATATCCTCCATATCCACTATAGCCACAGATTCCACGTGTTTGCATAGGAAGTCGTTATCAAACTCTGTCCACTTGTAGTTTCCAAATATCATGCTGTGGCGATTCAGCAGAGAAAGAACATGCGTTCTCACCTCAGCCCATTTAGCAGTGCTGAAAAACAAGCAAAACAATGAAGATATAGTTTTCTTATTGTTACTATTAGAAATGCAAAGGCCAGTAGATATATCAATCTTTAGAAAATAATCAAATACTATTCTGATAATTGATGGAAAAAAAAGTTATCCGATGCAGGCTTCTCAAATATATATATTTTTTAAAATATATTCTGTTTTCTATGATTATAAAATACATAATCTTGGTTAGGACAAAAGAAGATGTGTAAGGACCTAAGTGATGGGGTGATTGATGGGTGTCACCAGTTTCAACACTTTATAGACCAAACACCCAATTGGGAAAATAATCTACAGATAAGCCTGTGATTAAACATTAATTAGTTGCAGCTCTAAATCATAAATACAGGATTTCCCTTCCTGTGAATGGTGATAACACTGATTCCTTTATTTACGTTAGAAGTATAAATAGAATGATATGTGAAACGTGTCAAGTATTTCAGGAAGTGTTTAGGGGAAAGTGTCAATCATAAGAAATGTTGACTCAAATGACAAAACATATTTTCTCAGTGCATGTATTAGTTCATCTAAGTCATCAAGTCCATCTCCCTTATCTTTAAAGCTGTATTCATTTAAACTGTCTGTGAAAATGTCTTTTCTGCAGCCAGGGGAGGATCTGAGCTTGAATCTGGACTCTTGTCATTTATTAAAAGTCATGAATAGTTTGAACTACAACCCACCTTTGAGTTTTAACATGGACCTCCACATGAACGTCTTGTTGTTGGTTTCCTACCTCCATTCTGTCACCCTCCATCCCTGTAAACCTGTTGACAACATTCAGCTTTAGCAACAATAACTTTCCCCACACGGAGTTTCTGGCTACTCGTCTGCTCCAAATCTCAAAGTTCTGCTAAATTTGCTTAAATCCAGGTTAGCATTGCAGTCAAAACGATGCTGTCGCGAGCTAACGTTAGCTGGCTAGCATCCCTTCAGATAGTAAAAGCACAAAGTTTGCGGCGTCAGTGAAAGTCCAACATACCTTACAGCATTTACTTTACGGAACTGATAACTCGCGCGGACCAGAACCAAGAAGCTGAAGAAACTACGGTCCGGTTCGCTGTTCGGAGCCCAATCGAATTCAGCGCGCTTAGTGTGTTCACCCGGAAATACGTCATTTGTTATTGGGGTATCACTTCCGCTCTGCTGCGCGTCTGTTAGCGATTCAACATTTGTTGCCGAGCTCAAACCAGCGAAAGGAGCGCCGGAAAAAACACAGGCTTTCGCCTTCTAACACAGAGACATGGGGAAGAAACATAAGAAACACAAACCGGAGTGGAGAACGGTCGATGGTACCTGATTACATCTTTTACAAGTAGTTAGCTCAACGCTTTTGTTCCAGCTAGCATTATGCTAATTTTTCAGGCAATCACAGTAACTGGTCTTTTTTGAAAAAAAATATCCCAAGTTTAATCCAAACTGTCCAGTTCTAAAGTTACTTGTTACACATTTATTTTTTAAATCTATACATTCCGAGGTAATCAGATTGTCATAAATGAGTATGCTACGTTAACATCTGGTTATTTCGCTGCGATTAGCAGTGGATAAAGTAACATTACATCTGATTGTCATGTTTAGATTGTTATTTTGA
This sequence comes from Eupleurogrammus muticus, assembly GCA_036785175.1. Classification (NCBI taxonomy): domain Eukaryota; kingdom Metazoa; phylum Chordata; class Actinopteri; order Scombriformes; family Trichiuridae; genus Eupleurogrammus; species Eupleurogrammus muticus. The sequence continues at coordinate 5,395,012 of JAYKQN010000026.1, forward strand.
AGTGTCTCGGTAATAATTCCAACACTTGAGCAACAGCTTTCAACAATCAAGGTTCTTGCGCAGTATGGGAAAGGATGGATTTAAGTAATTTTCATGTCTTAATAAGGCAAGATAAATGAGAGTATGAAAAATATTGCTCTATCTTTCCCCCATAAGGAAACCTTTATTGTTGCATTCATCATTGTTTGCATGGACACAAAACGGCTGCAGAAACACTGTAAAACTGAATCATCAATACTTTTTTATAAGAAACCAACATCACAAAATGTACTTTTTGAGACTCTTAATGCAAGGTTCTTAAAACTGTATTTAAAAAAGCTTTTGACTTCTTCATTTTGACAGCCAAACACCCACATCAATCCTCATAAGTCATCACCTAACACATTTTCTTCTTCTTAACAAAAAGAACAGTGTTTAAAAGCTGCAGAATCCAGATCTCTCTCTATGTCCGGCCACACCAGACAATCTTATGTATGTTTTATTACCTGAAGGTCGTGCCACCCAGCATCCTGTGTCCAGCTGAATAGTTAAAATATGGCTTGTGACCTCTGACTTGGGTTTAATATTTGACCAAAAGCCAACACAGAACCACATAACATCACATCTCACGAGACAGGAATAAACAATATTACACTGCTCTTTCTAAAAATGGAAAAAATAATTCTTCATCGCTTTGTGTGTTTTTTTTAAAGACTATGAGGATAAGGCTCTGGAGAAGCCACTGAAGCTTGTGCTTAAAGTCGGAGGAAGTGAAGTGACCGAACTCTCTGGTTCGGGCCACGACTCCAGTTACTATGACGACAGATCGGACCATGAACGAGAGCGCCACAAAGAGAAGAAAAAGAAGAAGAAGAAAAAGTCTGAAAAGGATAAGGACAAGTATGTGGATGATGAGGAGAGAAGGCGACGGAAGGTTAGTTAACAAACAGAAATTCTACCTGCTGATGATTTCATTGTTTAGTGCTTTGAGGGTTAAAAAATTGTTTGTTTTTTTATCTCACAGGAGGAAAAGAGAAAGAAGAGAGAGCGGGAGCAGAATGAATCAGAGGCAGCGGCGGCTACTGCCGCCACTACTGGCGTGCCTGTTGAACCTTTCACGTTGCCAAAAACTATAAATATCGGATTAGAGGTGAGTAAACTTGCTTTAAACCTGAAAAAAAAATCCACAATGGGCATTTTTTGACAAACGCACATCTGTCAACAGCCAGAAGAGAAGAAGAAGAAGAAAGAGCGGTTTGAGATAGAGCCCGAGGTGGAGGAATTCCACCCCAACGTGAAGGTGGAGATAGAGCAGCAAGGAGACAGGCCGGTCCGAGCGTGCCGGACACAACAAGGCAAGGAAGCCGTTTATACAGGCACAGCGTCAGATTCCTTCTGTAGAGCAAACATTTTTTACTATAGCAATCGCTCAGCTCATGTAAGTAAATCGTCAAATTGTTGTGGTTTCCCTCATTGCAGAGAATGAATCCACTCCTCGTCAGCAGTTGCTGGAGCACTTCTTGCGCCAGTTGCAGAGGTGAGAAACATTAATTCAATCTAATGGCTGTAGCTGAGGGTTGTTAACTGGATACAGCATCATAAACAGTAAGGATGGGTGCCGCTTCCAAACATAAGTCTGACTACTCTTGTAAAAAAATAAAAATAAAAATAAAAAAAAAGTGTTAATGGCACAGGTTCTAAGAGGATTTCAGCCAAAAAAAATGAGTCAGTAAGTGGATACTTTTCCCTGATGATGAATTTTAATGTCATGGGAGGAACTCCTTTTCCTATAACACCATTAGGACCTACTGAAGAAATGTCACAATGTATTGATGAGGTTGCTATGATTTTTACAGAGCATAATGCTTTCAAGGAGAAAAACACTATTGATTTTAATGGTTTTCCATTGATAAGCTTCCAAGAATGGCAAAACACCAGTTAGATGTTTGTTCTATGCAGCTCCTTTGTGCTAAACGGTTTAATTCACATTGCTGCCTTCATTGCATGTAAAACTTCCAGTTTGTAGCCTGTTAAAGGGGTTTATATAGGAATCGTGTTGTATATAATTCTTTAGAAGAAAAAGTGTGGCAGGGAAGTGCAGGCCAGGCAGTGGTGTCTGACTTTTAGCAGAGGGCCAAATGTAAATCAAATCACAGTGTGTGCACTCATAGTGATCAAATTGCCCAGACGGGTAATGTGACCCAGCATAATTGGATGATATTTGTCCAACTTAAAAAGTTAAGCCTACACACAGCTCAACCCCCCCCCACGTTTTCCTGTACCAATCGTGTCCGTCACTTGCTGCCGCAGGAAAGACCCCCACGGATTCTTCTCATTTCCTGTAACGGATGCGATAGCTCCCGGTTACTCGATGATCATCAAACATCCCATGGACTTCAGCACCATGAAAGACAAGATTGCAGACAACGAGTATAACACTGTTACAGAATTCAAGGTGAGAACACTCCATTTTCTTTTCTTCATAATTGAGAGTTAGGGTTTTGAAAAGTATGGTTAAAGTTTAAGAAACCAGCTACCCGTCTGAACTTTTTTTTGCCTTCAGGCGGATTTTAAACTGATGTGTGACAACGCCATGGTGTACAACCGACCAGAGACTGTATATTACAAGGCTGCCAAGAAACTGCTTCATACAGGATTCAAGATGATGAGCAAGGTAATAAGAACTTTGAGAAGGGATGAACACATTTGTCATATAGTATATCATAACCATCCATTTTAATTTGTCCACATTACCTGTCATTTACTGTTATTTTTTTTAGTGCTACAATTCCCTTTGTACTAACTTTTTATGTCATTCAGGTTACCATTCATCAAAGGCATTCATTGTGACATCAGTTAAATGGAATAGATCAATCAGTGTCATCGATTCACTTGCCCTGTTCGCTGTATGTCGACCCCTTGAAAGAAAAAAATCCAAACTAAAATGCATTTCCATAATATTTGTACGGCTCGGTTTTAATTTGTGATGAAGTTTGTGAAGTGAATTTTCTTGAGAGGAACAGACATAGACTGCAGTAATGATGTCGTCTGGAGTCAAATCGTGGCGCTGCATAGACAGTAAGTATTGGAATATATTCAAAGTGCTTTGACATGTTCTGATTATATTAAGAAAGTCTCTTTCTGAAGTTAGTCACTTCCAAACTCTCAATGACGACGTCAACGTCAAACCTTGACGCTCCGATTTGATTGCACTTGTCAGAAGTTGATATACATGCTATTTTAGGCTGGATTTTTCCTTTCCCATGTCCTGTCCTGGTCCATCCATACATCACCAGCTCTGCAGATGAAGTTATGCGTTGACGATTTCTCTCCTCTGCTGTGTGTACAGGAGCGTCTCTTGGCTTTGAAGCGCAGCATGTCTTTCATGCAGGATATGGATTTCACCCAGCAGGCGGCCATTCTGGGAGACGAAGACCTCGCGGCGGACGTGCCTCCACCAGAGATAATCCCTATCCCCGTGGAATCCGCCAAGAAGTCCAAGAAACAGCCAGTCAAAGACATGAAGGAAGTCATCAGGTATTCCTTCTATTTGTCTCGGTCGAAAGATTTTGACACAATAAATGGGGACGGTGTTTGAAAAGGAGCCAAGTAACAGTCGTGCCTGTGATCTCAGTTACCTGTTTGAGCCAGAGGGAAATGCGTGCAGCTTGACTGACAGCACGGCAGAGGAGCACGTCCTGGCTCTGGTTGAACATTCTGCAGATGAAGCGCGGGATCGTATCAACAGATACATGCCCAACTCTAAGGTTTTCCACCCATACAAGCGTTTTTACATTTATTTTACACCTTTGTATGTGGTTAATTATCTGAGCATGTGTTTTGTCTCTATTCCATGTTTTCAGATGGGCCACTTGCGTAAAGAGACAGACAACACTCTTATATACACGGTTGTGAATCAGCTTGACCCTGATGCAGAAGGTTTGATATCACTCCAACCTCTTTTTAAGTTGTGTTTTATTCTCAACTTAAAAGTTCAGCATTTTATGAGAATAATCAAGCTTGAATAATCAGGGCTTTTTTATAGTGTGGAATAGTGAACCTCCCCCTAAGCTAAAAAATCATGTGTAAACATGTTCGGTCAATGATGAATCATGGTTGGCAAGATAAGAAAATCAAAAACATTTTAAAATGCATTCTTCAGGCCTCTCATTAATACACACACACACACACACACACACACACACACACACACACACACACACACATATATATATATATATATATATATATATATATATATATATATATACTTAAACATACTTGAATACATTCATTGCTTGTTGTACGATTCCTCAAATCAACTGATAAACAGGTCAACATCAGAGACTTTTCTCATCACTATGCACCATGTGCAGCTGCTTTACACATCGCGGTTTCAACGCTATGTGTAAATGCTTTTGGTGAGGGCAGTAGACCAATAATTCCACGTATTTTGCTTACGTCTATTTTACTGGGAATCGGAGTCATGCTTCTTCGGTTTCGTGCTCTCCTCAGACCCCCTTCTTACTTCCACATGAAATGCTATTAATCAATTAATTTTTGCCCTTTGCCGGGTGTTTATGCTCTTTTTCTTTCTTGTGAGTCTCATTTTGCCGCCACTCCAATTTATGGAATCTAGGAAATAACCAAACATTTTCCCTTGCAGAAGAGGAGACCTATAAAGTGGACCTGAGTTCCCTGTCCAATAAGCTTCTGCCTGGATTAACGACTTTGGGCTTCAAAGATGACAGAAGACACAAGGGTACCTCATTAACGTTTTCTTTGTTAATTTAATTTTGATTCCTCTTTTCTATTCGCTTGTCCAATTATTATTATTTACTGCGTTGCTTGTAGTGACTTGTACATTTTTCCTGCTCTCGTATAGTGACGTTCCTGAGCAATGCCTACAACATTCAGACCCTGCAGAAGAACTCCGTCTTTCCAGACCTGCTTCCTGAAGAGACGGACATGCTCTATGCAGCCTACGGGGACGACACAGGGGTACAATGTGCTCTGAGGTAAGTCTTGCTAAAACTTAGATTTGGAGTTCTGTAGCGATAAAATGTCCCAGGTTTCAACCTGTGTTGTGTTTTCTACTCTTAGCATACAGGAGTTCGTCAAGGGCTGTGGAAGCGTCACCAAGCGCTGGGTTGACGGGCTTCTGGACAAGATGACAGCAGGAGATCACTCTAAAGCTGTCAATCAGATCCGACAGGTTCATGACTTTACTTTAATGCACACATTGATTTAATTATTTAGAACTATTTCATGTTTTTTTCCTCCCTATAAAGTATTTTTAGGGAGTTTTTCCTTGTACAATGTAGTGTGTCTAGTTGTGTTGCTGTTGTACAAACTGTAAAACCTATTGGGGTGAATCTGTGATTTTGGGCTATGCATCAGTGATAAATCATAGTTGGCAAGATGAGAAAGTCAAAAAATTTGAATACAGTTTTAAGAAACATTCTTCAGGTCTCTCACAAAGTAAATTTTGTGTTCATACAACATCTTAAGAGGATTAAATTCTCCCACATGATGGTTTTGACATTGTCTCATATACAAATAAAATTGACTTGACTTGAGGTGATGTGTATTGGATGGTGATGTGGGCTTACTGTATGGATGCTGAATGCTTATTTTGTTCCAGAAAAGAAATATGATGCTGAAACCTGATGAAACCAAAAGCAACATCTGTGACATACAGGTAAGCTGCAGTAGAGTGGCCGAAACACCACGTTCTAAGTAGAAGTTGCAAAACGTCGTCGTGTTTGTGATTCCTGCTGCGTATTTTCCTTTAGATGGCAGATGGCCCCGGCCTGGGAGAGAGCAGCTCGGTACTGGACTTCATGTCGATGAAGAACTACCCTGATATGTCCCTGGATATATCCATGCTGAACTCATTAGGTGATTATCCCTGATAATAAACAATAAAACCAAGATCAAGTAGTAATGGGATTAAGGCAGTAAGAAGAGCAAGGTGGAGGCCATGGAAACTTATTACATTAATGCAACAATGCTAATAGTCACATAAAACTTAAGAGCAGTAAAATGTTTGAAATTGCCATAAGAAATTGCATTATAGCCATATCGACCCCAAAATACACTTTTTGTGCAGTTATCTGTCATTATGCCATTTGTTGGATGCCATTTATTGGATGCCATTCTGGCTGCGTTTGTTCAAATCCTTCAGTTCTTCAGTCATTTAATTTCCCACAATGAATTCATCCTTCCTCTTTTTTTTTAACAGGTAAAGTGAAGAAGGAGCCGGGGAACGAGGAGGGGCAGCAGCACTTTGACGACGCAGACAAACTCCTGCAGGAGTTTCAGGAGGCTCAGGTGGACCGAGTCGGATCCAGGCCGTCGTCCAACCTGTCGTCCCTCTCCAACGCCTCAGAGAGGGACCAGCACCACTTAGGTAAGCGTGAAACAAGCAGCACAGAAAGCTATTGCGGTTATTATTGACCCAAACAAACCAAAATACCAAGACTCCTTACCAGAATATTTTTCTTTTTCCACAGGGAGCCCATCGCAGCTGGGTGTCGGAGACCAGTCTGAAATGGTTCATGACCCCTACGAGTTCCTGCAATCTCCGGAGCCCGAGAGCGCGGCCAACAGCTGACCACACACTCTGCCGTTTCTGTCATCCCGGCGTCAACAACACTATGATTCTCACTGTTGGGACCGTTCAAACCCTGTGGAGGACACAGCAGCAGCCTTATGACCTGTTTTAAAGACTGAAAATGACTGTACAGCCTGTTTGTAGTTTAATTGTATGGTTTTATATGAGTGCAACACTTGGAAAAATAAATGCTTGCACCTGTATTTATAAATGTGTGGTTCAATATAAGCAATAATCACGAGATATGCATGTCGTGCAGCAGATACATGCAGGAACTGTCTGTGGGTAATTCTTCTCCAATTTTGGCACATTTTTGGTTTCAGAATTTCCAGCTGCAGCACAGCTGACTTCTCTGATTCCTGTAGCAGAAGTGGCAAATGAGCAATGTTTGCTTTTTATAGGATGTTTAGTTTCTTAATGAAGACGCAACATGGAAGTGAAAGTGATGCAACAGGCGCTTAGTATATCATTTGATTATTTCAATGTTCCACTAGAAGCTGAAGTCATGGAAGAAGCTATGTGAATATCTCTTTGCATGCTATCTGCATCCCTATTTTTTTTCCCTAACGGGTTTTTATTCCAAAGGCCCAAATTACGAAAAGTGACGGCGAAATGGTTTGAAGGGGCATCTTGACGCGAGCTGCAGTGCGCATGCGCAGCAGGGGGAGGTTGCCATAGCGCTGCTCCGACCTGCTGAGTGAGTTGATTGTTCAACTTCTGACTCACGTCTTCGCTGGTCACACTGATCCATCGACCCTGGAGCTATATTTTAATGTATGTTTACAGCTGTTTTTTTTAATTTTTTCGCACCGTCTCCTGCGATGTTTTTGTAAATCTGATATATATATGATATATATTCTAACTTCGCTATAGAGGCACCTGTCCGGATGAAAAAAAAACGAATTATGGGAAATCAATCGGTGGGAATCTGCTTCTGGATTTGAACACTTATTTTTAATCTTTTAAAGGCTGCAAAAGTAAGTATTTCTATTGGGTTAAACGTGTTAACAGCTCACGTGGATGCATTTGCAGGGTTTTGTTGTTTATATTAAGCCGTCAAAGTAACCGCAGTGGAGTGCGAATAACGCACAGATGCGGGTAGCCTCATTATGAGGAGCTCCGGTGCGTCGTCGCAAAGCTACCCCCCGAAAATGAGATACGGTCTCTATTCATTTCGCCCCTGTTTTTTGCTACATGGACCGCTCTTAAAACAACAATTATTGCCTTCAAGCTACGGTTGTTAATCGTCCCTACGGTGTATTTATTTTCTTCAATGTTGATTTTTTTTTTAAATAAAACGGTGAAATATCCCTTAAAATTGCGTCGAATTTCGACTTTCAGCTGCTCCACAGCGCCCCCGCTTCACGTTTACTGTGGAGCAGGTGAAACATTGAATTGCACATCCGAAGCAGGATTTCCGAGATAAAACACTTTTTTTTTTTAACGAAAAACAAATACGCAATTGTTGCAGGAAACAAACACCCAATCGAATTACAACCGTGGCTTTAAGGTAAGTATAATCGGTACATATAGGAGTAGGCTGCTGAAGGAGTTATCTGAGTTATTAAGCAAAACAGAAGCGACAAAACCCAACTGCCAAAGAGGCAAACAGCCAGAGGTTTATTGACTTTTTTAACTAACTAAAGCCTTAAATTTTACCCACAGGTCGCAATAATATGTATTCAACTTTTTTATGGGATAAATCATGTGCATGTGATTCCTTTTTGGTTTAGCAGGGAAAATAGAGGTCGTAAAGAAAGGGGGTGTAATGTTTTTACTCCAGATCAGCTGTTTTCTACAGGCCATGTGACAATATCCCCTTTGTTAGTTACATGCAGTTGTGCCTTTGTCATCTGTGAAGATGTAATAAAACAGCTCCTACCGCCTCACAACATAAACTCAGAACCTATTACCATAGCTAATGGATGTCATGGAGGTTATTATGTTCCGTTTTTTTATAAACTGTTTAGAAAGGTGATGATATTTCAGCTTGGGGTGCTGGTAAATTGTGTTTCTTAAATAGTTATTTATACAGATGGTGGTAGATAGTGAAGCAGAAAAAAACATACCAATGCTGACTAAGTATTCTATTGTTAAACTAGTCTTAATCAAGTGGTGCCTCCTGGGATTCCTCTGTTTCAGCCCATTGATTTCTTTATTGTGACCTTATGATCTCAGTTGCTTCATGCCTGATCCTTGCTTAGAATGTCCTTATTGATCACTAGTAAGCACACTTTCTGATCACCGGCTCTGGGCCGTCTGTGTAAATGTTTCCGCTGTTTCCACTTGATTAGTTTACTGTCACAGACCAGCTCTGTTTCCATAATATCACTGTATACACTATTATGCAAAAAGTTTTCTTTGACCTCCCTTGACTCACACATGAATTTGACATCAAATTATCTGGGAAGGTTGGCTACAAGGTTCAGGAGTGTGTTCATGAGAATCTTCCAAAAGCACGTTTGTGAGATCACACACTGATATTGGCTCTCAGTCTCTGTTTTAATTCATCTCAAAGGTGTTCTATTCTATCTTTGTGCAGGCCAGTCAAGTTCATCCACACCAGACTTTGTCATCCAGATACTCACTCATTGAGTGAATACTTTTGTGTATATATAGAATTATATATATATATATATATATATATATATATATATATATATATATATATATATATATATATATATATATATATATATATATATATATATACATATATATAAACACACACCAGAATACTAATAAAACCACCACCACCACAGCAGGAAACGTTGTTCTGGACTTGATGTCTTCATCAGAAGGAGCGGCCACTATCATTCTGCCCAGCTCATTTTCCTAACTCATTTCCCCAACAAATACAGCCATGTCCTGCCTAGAGCTAATTGTGTGTGTGTGTGTGTGTGTGTGTGTAGTTAATGTGTTGGATGTCTGGAGTTTTTTTTCTCCTTCTGTACTGACTCTCTTCCTGCCCTGTGCTGTCTAGATGAACTGCTTCAGGAGCCGGCTGAAACGCACGGCCCCCAGCAGCAGCAGGAACGAGCTGGTCCCCTCCAAGCCCCCCCGGATCAACGGCTGGTCGTGGCCCCCCCAGGTCTTCCAGGTGATCGGCTGGCTAGTGTACAGCTACCTCGCCGTAGTCAGCTTCGGCATCTATATCCCTCTTCTGCCTCTGCCGTGGAACTATGTGGTCTATGCCGTATCCTTAACACACAGCGGGGGTTTTCAGATTTGAATATGTAGGAGAAGATTATAGTCTCTGCTATGTTTTTTTTGTGTTGTTTGAGCTGCTGAACAAGACGGCTATTCAGTCATGTGGGCTCTGTGTATGGGCATTAGGCACACCAGACATGACTCTGCTTCTGTGCTCCCTTTTAAGCCCGAAAGCCATAGTCAGTGGTTTATTTGTCACATGTTGAATGCAGCATGATGTCAACACTAGTTTATTTAACTGCCTCCGCGTTAACAGTTGATTTATTTAGAACCGACGCACAAAACACGCACTGTGCACAACACTTTTCAGTTCCGTCTGTGTCTGCTTGTTACACATTTAGAATTTCTTTGCACATTTCTCATTATCTCCGCCAAGTGTTTTCGCCACTGTTTGTCTGCCTATCTGTTTGTAGGCAAGATAACTTAAAAGCTGCAGGCCAGATTTTCATCAAACTTTCAGCAAATGTTGGTAATGGTACCATGAACAGATGATTACATTTTGGTAACGATTCAGAAGAAATGCTGGTTTCTGGGTTGCTTTGAATTTTCTGTTTGTATCATTGCTGCAAAGGGACCTTAAAACAGGTGCTACTTGGTAGTGATACCCTGTACCTGCATAGCTTGACCGTATGGCTCAGTGGAGGTCTAAGCTTTTTCTAGTTTAATATACTACTATTAAAAATTTTCGGGTCACTTAGAAATGTCCTTATTTTTTAAAGAAAAGCACGGTTTGTTTTAATGAAGATAACAAACTAATTAGAAATGTCCAGTCTACCTCGTAATTTTGTTTCGGTCGCCGTCACTGCAGAAAACCCTGCTTCACACCAGCTTTTTAGTGTTAGCAATACAATATGCCACCTCACTAATTGTTTCCGTCGTTTTTGTTCACACATTTTTTTTTTCATAATATTCCAAAGGTCAAGCAGTTTTGAGGGCTTCGTTGCCTCATTAGAGAGCCATTGAGGCATATTATGCAGAGCAGACTTGCTGCGTGGGAATCTCCCGTTGGGATAAAAACATGTTTTAAGTAAGGCTCCTGATATTTTCTATTAAATGTAGCTTTCTTTTTCTTGGAAGTCGTAGGCTCCTCTTCTGTCTTCCTGCTGGACCTTTTCCCCTTTGCAAATAAACTTTCCAAAGACATTTATTTTACTAATTCTGCTAGGTCTTGGGCTTTATTTTAGCGGTAACCGGTCATGTGACCGAAAATAGAATAGAATAGAATAGATAGAATAGAATAGATAAACTTTATTGATCCCACAACTGGGGAAATTTGTGTTACTGCAGCGTTACAGATAAAGAAAAAGTAAAATAAAGTTGAAGAAGATAAAAAAACTATAAAAAAATAAAAAACACACAACACAATGTACAAATTCGCAGAATTTGTTAATCCGCATACACAGTATGCATTATCGACAGAATGGAGAGAAAATGCTAATAAATAGTAAGAAAAAGAAAAAGTATGCATAAGCAAAGCATATATACATACATACATGGACGTACATACCTACATACATACACATACACACATATTTGCATATATATATATATGGACATACATATCCACGCACATACCCACATGTACACATACATAGCTAATGCACACTTAAGGTGCAGGGTGTGTGTGAAGAGAAAAAAGTGACCAGTGAAAAAGTGACAGTGACTACAGTGAGGTTTATGTTTATGTTATGTTATAGAGTCTTATTGCTGTCGGGATGAATGATCTGCGAAAGCGCTCCTTCTTGCAGCGAGGGTGTTTAAGTCTCTGGCTGAAGGAGCTGCTCAGCGCACCCACTACCCCATGCAGAGGGTGATGGGGGTTGTCCATGATGGATGTCAGCTTTGCCGACATCCTCCTCTCTCCCACCACCACCACCGACTCCAGAGGACATCCCAGTACAGAGCTAGACTTCCGTACCAGTTTGTCAATTTTCCTCCTGTCCCCGTCTGAGCATCCGCCCCCCCAGCAGACTACTGCGTAGAACAGGGCAGATGCTACGACGGAGTCGTAGAAGGTCTTCAACAGAGTCCTGCACACACCAAAGGACCAAAGAGCCCCTTGTGTGACTTAGATGGAACAGAAATCGAGTAATTTTTCAAAATAAAATATCTTTCAGATTCTGAAATAAATAAAATGGAAACAATGTAAGTTATTTATTCTTTCTGTGCCGCTGGGTTTCAAATGGGGGTTTGGGACTGCTGCAATACATGACTATTCCACCTGCAAATGTCAGATTTTTAATGCAATATCTACAAAGTTGTATAGAGGCCCATTTTCAGCAACCATCACTCCAGTGGTCTAATAGTACATTGTATTGGATAATTGCATTAGAAGCTAATGGATTATTAGAAAACCCTTGTGCAAGTATGTTAGCATGAGCAAAACAGTTAACTGGTTATATGGAGCATTCTTTTAACCAGTTAACTTCACTTTGTTTAAAGAAAGTGAAGTTTGAACGAGAAAATTATTATTTCAAATCTTGTCAATGTATATTTTATATTCATTTTGCAACACATTTGATAAGTTAAGGTGTGACCTTTCATGAAAAACACAAAAAACACAAACTGTTTTTGCACAGTAGTGAATATTGCATTATTCCCTGAATATGAACATGATTCCTTGACATTTGCTGCGTGCAGCTGACGGCCTCAGCGTTTATCGTCCACTTTTTCACACATGTGGTTGCTGTGAGTATAGACCCAGCAGACGACAGCGTGAGGGCTAAACACAACTATTCTGGTCCAATGCCACATTTTGACCGGACCAAGCAAAAGCACGTCATCCAGAACCTGCACTGTTACCTATGTGATGTCAAGGTGTACGTATCCAAAGCTGTGAAATGAGTTTTTTGTTGTTGTTTTTTTTTAAGTAAAATTTCTAATTAATGGTCTTTAATAACCCTTTTCCTCTCAGCGGCCCCAAAGTTAAACACTGCAGTGTGTGCAACAAGTGTGTGCAAGATTTTGATCATCATTGCAAATGGCTGAACACCTGTGTGGGTGGCAGAAACTACTGGTAGGGAAAAGTCTTGCATGGACAAAACACATGTCTTATATGACTTTTCCATATAAATGTAAAATAATTAGCGTGTGTGCATTGCCTTCAGGTACTTCTTCGTGGCGCTGTCTTCCGCTACACTGGGCGTCTTCCTGCTTGTTGTTGTCTACCTGTTCATATTCATTCAGCACTACCTGAACCCAAACACACTAAGGACCGATCCACATTTTCACAGTGAGTCTTCACAGCTTCTTTATGTGAATGGATAGAGAACATAGGAATGACTTTGGTACTAAGTTATTAAAGTCTATATAAATGTGTTGTGTTGTTCTTTGCCCTGTGTTTCTGTAGGTGTACTTGGGAATGACACATGGCTGGTGTTTTTACCTTTGTCGCCCATAAAGGCCAGTTCAGCTGGCCTGCTGATAATAGCCTTTATAACAGTCATGCTGAGCGTCTCCTGCCTGCTGCTGCTCACTCATCTGCTGGGTTTTCACTTCTACCTCTGTGAGTCACAGGCTCTATAAGGACATTTGATGAAGCTATATTCATCCTCACAAATTATAACGCTGATATTAGCACAGCACTGGCTGTTTTCCCACTAATTGTCACATTTAAGATGTCACATTTTAGATAAGACATTACCTCATAATGCAATTACTGTATTTGTGAGATTTCACAGTTTTTTCACCACTGGCCTTAAGACTTCGGAAATCTAGACTAGATTATCCAGCAGACCTTGAAAACGCATTAAAACACTGTCCCAGATTTGTGAAACGTTTTATTCTATTTGCACAAATGCAATAAAGGCACATTTTATGTTAAGTTAATTCTCCCTTTTAACCTTCTGGCTAAACAGAAGGTAACTTCCCTGTGTTATTTGATCTTTTTTTTGGGCTTTACAGTTCATAAAGGCATTAGCACGTATGATTATGTCAAGATGCAGCGCCAGAAGAATACCAGAAACAAAGATGCTGAAGCAGGAAGTCCTCATGATGCAAAAGTGAACAATAAGGCTCCTCAGGTGAGACCAGTTTCTGCAACTCACTGTCATTTACATGTTCAATCCATGAGGTGTTTAATGTTTTTGTTTTTTTTCCTTTAAAGAATCAGGAGAGCTTACCTGCCTGTGAGCCAGCACTGTCACAGAGTTCAAGGTGAAATATTTTATTTGTCATACTTGTCATGGTAGCCACTGGCAGAAAAGATTATTTTTTAGAGGGCACAATGGAGCATGTTTTTTTTTCAACTCAAGAGGATACTTTAGACCAGCGGTCCCCAACCTGTTTTACCTCCAGAGACCAGAGATTCAGGTGTGGTGGATAAATACATCAAAATAATATCATATGACCTGCATGAAAACTGTGGCATTTTCTAAACATAATGATAAACACTGATCATGACGTGAGTGACGTCCTCTCTGCCCGCGACGCTCTCTGGTCGCTATGGTAACGTTTAAACATGCCTTCAAAATAAGATACACCGCGAATACAAATTGCGTGAAAAATACAACTCACCACAATGCTGAATCATTAGGAGCCCTGAGCTTGTTTTTTCTGCAACCAGTCAATGACAACCGAAGTGTGTGGCTTATGTCCAGTCTACTTCTTATTTTGTTTCGGTCGCCGTCACTGCAGAAAACCCCGCTTCACACCGGCTTTTTAGCGTTAGCATAGCCGCCAAGTACGATGCTCTCAGTGCACTCCCGTTTGGCGATGTGGTGGCCCTCAGTAATTGTTTCTGTCCCTTTTGTCCGAGCTTTTTTTCTTTCAAAATATTCCAAAGATTTGTCTTTTAATGCCAGGTGCTTGGTCTCCAAGTGGCGAAGCAGTTTTGAGGGCTTCGTTGCTCATTAGAGAGCCGGTCGAGAGCCGTTGGGATAAAAACGTATTTTACGTAGAACTCCTGATATTTTCTATTAAATGGAGTTTATTTCTCTTGGAGGTCGTAGTCTTCTCTTCCGTCTTCTGGCTGGGCCTTCCCCCCTTTGCAAAGAAACTTTCCAAAGACGTTTGTTTTTTACTCATTTTGCTAGCTCCAGCTTTAGCGGTGACCTATCACGTGACCGAGAAGCGCGCCTTGCGTCAACGGTCAATTAGACGGATGTAACAGAGAATCTGGTATTTTTTCAAAATAAAATAAAACGGACGTAATGTAAGGGCTCTTATTCTTTCTGTGCGGCCCGGAACCAAATGACCCACGGACCGGTACCGGTCCGGGGGTTGGGGATCGCTGCTTTTAAGCATGCGCACATCTAGCTATGTAGACAAGCAGACATGATGCCTGTTTTTTTTTTTACTGCAGTGCCTGCAAATTTGATGATAAAGGATCAATAACCAGCAGATTTTCAGAGTCAATCTGCACTGAGGTAAGAAAACGTACATGCAAAAATCCTTTTAAATAATTCAATATAGTATAATATTCAAGCCCTATCTTTTTACTTCTTGGTATGTCATTTTATCCGATTTAATATTTTAATTATATGTTTTATGTATTCATTTTTATATATTTTTTCAAATTTAATTTTGACCTAATGTCTATCTATTCCCAAATCCTACCTTTATGATTCTATGATATTATTTTTTTTTATTATTGCATGCTTTAATTAAAAAAAAAAGTCACATATTGTGGTGTGTGCACATGTGTGTGTGTTGTCATTGCATTTGTTTAATTGTGTGCAGCACTTTGTGTTACATTTTGTTGCATGAAACGTGCTGTAGAAATTAAACCTGACTGATAAGATGGACACTGATGTATTGAAACTCTGTTTTTGGTCTAGTTGGAGCTCTTTACGAAAACAACAGAAAAGGAAAATGGTTTGCATTATGGCACCAAAAATCCTACAGAGATCACAAGAAGTAAGTGACACCTTAGCACACTTCAACTGAATAAGACTGTGGGCGAAAAACATCTATTGATGAATGAATTATTCTTTGTTGAATGAATGTGGCTAAGCAATGTTTCCTCTCTCTTCGTCTTCATGTCCTGCAGAGGAGATGTCTATAAACAACATCACAAGCCAGAAGTGTGAAGCAGAAGAAGGCACTCAGGGCGAGGATGTGAAGGCTGATGACAGTTTACCTGGCATACAGGAGCCTCTGGGCCTTCATGGCTCCAGATGATACTTGGCAGCAACCGATGTCTGCACAGTGCTCTCAGGAACTATTTATTATGAAAATATGCCTTATGAAACTGAGCCTCTTTACTGCTGATCAGAACAGAGGATGACTTTTTAGTTTGAAACTATTGTTTTTTTTATCCAGTGGACATGTTTTATGCATTCTGAGACATTTTTGGAATTGTCATTGTGTTTTATATGTAATTTTATATATCTACACTGTTGTTATTATGTAAAAGTGTTTTATGTAAATGTAAATGTAAAAAGTGTTGTTTTAGCTCAGCCCCACTTCCACGCCGGCCTCTGTTTCATTGCCCTCAGCCAGATAGAGGTGTTTTGGCAAAAGCTGAAACATGATGCTGAAAATCTATTTTGTTTTCCAACTTAAATGGGTGTCAAGTACTGTACCAAGCAGTAACTTGTGAGCATCTTTTCATTTGGTCTGATGAGAAAAGAAAGAACCTTATATGGCAAAATTCGTTCTGTAGCTGAGACGATTGGAAGAGATGTTGAAGGGGAGGACGGCACCTCGTCTCTCTAATGCTGGTTTTATTAACTGTGGATTTAAAGAAGCTGACGATGTTCAGTATCATTTTTATCCGAATTTTATAGTAAAGAATATAAATTAACCAAGTTTTTATTTCTTTTTGAGCCTACTTTACAATGTAGTTAAACCACAATCTCACCATCTCCAATGTCCACATATTTCTAGGGTGCAGTACTTCTGTACTTGGTGACAGGATAACTTTGGTTATATATATACATGCTATTACCAGTTTTCTAGAATATAAAACTTGTTAATAGCATGCTTTTATTTTTTTTAAAACCTTTTAGGAAAGTTAATCTATCTGTTACCAGGTTTTTAGACTTATACCACATGATAGTTTAGACATTCCCCCATATATTTATTTATTTATGATAAGGCAAGTAGAAATTAGATAGTTAGCCTTCCAAAAAATGGGTATCTGAAGACAAGCAGTTAAATATAATTTACAATATGGGCAGTTGCAGCTGCTTTAGTTTCCTTCTGCTGCTATAAATAGCTCGGGAGAGGAAGACCGTGCTTGGAGTGATGCACAAGAACATTACCGAGGCAGGATTCAGATAAGGGCCGCAGTTACAGCGAACATCCATTTGCAGTCTCTGAAAATTAGCACTCCTGTATGCTGATTACTGAGAGCGCTACGAGCTTTTCGACAACGCTACAAACGGCCAATTTAATGAGCTCTTAAAGTGGCTGCGAGGTGGGGGCAATAGATCATGCAGTGGGATGGCAGGGTGAAACTGAAGGACACGGAGAGGAGGGGGCAGTGAAGAAAAAAGAAAGTGGTTGTGTCAGCACTGTCCCTGGGCAGTGGCACGGCACAGAGATCATGAATAAGATGCTGGTGCTGATTTGAGAGGGAATACAATAAAAAAAATACAATAAAATGATTGGGAATACATTAAAAATTATTTATATTACCAGTATAGACCAGTGAGGTGGTTCCCGATTTGTTGCCACCGTGCTGATAGTTGTACAATTAAATACTGCAAGAACTGAAATCTTAACAGGTGAAAATATCTGGGTTTTGATGCAATTAGTCCAATATTCAGTAGATATTCAGTAGAATTGTCTCATTCCACTAGTGAAAAATATATATTATTTCAGGTTTGATTGATTGAATGATTGAAATCAAGACAAATTATCTTCCAGTGCAGTAAGATAATACCAGTCAATGTTGTACTAATTATATATATATATATATATATATATATATATATATATATATATACACATCTAGTCTGTGCAGGAATTAGATATAATAATGATAATCATGATGAATAATGATGTTTGTCCATGTGTAGGTTGTAGCATCGTTTCACCACTAGAGGGCTGTAGGTGCTGGCTGGTCTACACACTGGAAGTGATCAGGACCAGAACCTCCCTTCTGATGCACATTCTCCCTATTTGTTAAATCTCAATCTAAAGATATTAAACATTACAATTACTATTGTAATGAAATTCAATTAAAATAAAATTATCTAGTAATCACTTGTAACATCTGTTATACAAATTATGATAAGGCACTTTTGTTACTTAAGCTTTAACCTTATGACGATGTGTTGCTTTAGTCAAAAAGCCCAAGAACCTTTTAAAATTCCATATCATCTTTGTTTATAATGTAAATAATATTTTACTGTTGTATTTGTGGTTATTTTATATTGAAAAGTAATATATATATATATGCGATTAAAACTAAACACCTCACACCTAAAATTTTAAAGCATTCTAAATAAGAAATTAGTCCATTAAATACCATAAAATTTTTCTCTATATATTGAATGTTTTCCATAAAAAACATGAAAAACCAGAGTCAGATGAAGACACCTGTCAGTGTTGGAGCTCAGTTAGAACTTCAGATGATAAAAGATATTCAGCTCATATTCAACTATAAAACAATATATTGGGTATATTAAAGACATGAAGATTAAGGACGATGCAATCTGGACGCCTCAAGTTTGATAGACAGAAAGGAACAACTTCAGTCAGATTTTCTATTCTCTCTGAATAAACTCACACTCGGCAGTTGTGTTTCTTTTTCTATGAGCAGTGCCTGGTTTTATGGCCAATGTTGATTTCACACTTTTGGCAAACGGTATAGTGAACTAATGCACCACTTTTATTCCATTTTGTTTTGTTTTTACAGTTACCTATTAACCGCACAGTGGCGCAATTGAAACAGCTTGAGATTATGTCATCGGATGATTACACCCATTCCAGACGGCTTTCATCATGACGAACTTCTGTCACTATTCTGAGCTCTTTCTCTAGCTCACAGGCATGCAGGTTTGTTTATGACTCGACACTTTCTTTGATATGTCTGGGAGTCTGCAGCAAACTGGTGCTACAGCATTTTGTATATAACAACTCACGAGTAAAAGTCCTGAAATCAAAATGTTAAGTAAAATCAGGAGGATGTACTTAAAGTATCCAAATTAAAATTTTACAGTATAGATTAAACAGTTGTGTAATATTATTATAGTATAGTATAGTATAAAGAGACAATTTTATATACTTTTGGCAGAAAAATTAGAATTATATTGTGTAATATTATAATTATATTAAGTATGTTGTATAATGGTGTGTTAACTTTATATTATAAATAATATGATGATTTAATTAGTGGAAATATTAAAAATATATATTATTTGATGTCAAAGAATAAATAAAGCAAGTGTAGTGTATTTCCCTCTGCAGATGTAGATGCATGGGAGTAGAACACGGCATCAAATAAAAAATACTCCAGAGAGGTAGGCGCGCCTCATAAGTGTACTGCAGCGGGTGCAGTAGCCGAGTAAATGTACTCAGATACTTTCAAGCATTGCAATGGATGTTACATAATGTCCACCCATGCCCAGTCATTAGGACACTGGTTGTGTAATACATTAGAGAGCTGGTCATCAGAGGGTTAGGGTTAGCCATACACACACACACACACACACACACACACACACACACACACACACACACACACACACACACACACACACACACACACACACACATATATATATATATAGAGAGAGAGAGAGAATTGGGACTCCATGGGGGAAATATTTGACCTCTGCCCTCTGATGCATCATATGAGGTCATAATCCCACCTATGCTCTATTAATGACTGTAATGGTTATAATATATGATATATAATATATATTATACCCATGCTGCTTACACGACAAAGCGCCAAAAAGACGCTCGATCGCCCGATCCCCGAGCACCGGGACGCCATCACATCACCGCTATTTATACCGCGCGCGTGCGCCCCCCCCCACCCACTCCTGACATCGGGCGCGCGAGGCGGCGGCCGCAGCCAATCAGCGCGCTGGTTTCTCTTCAGCATCTCGCAGCGTCGGAGCCGTCGGGCTGCAGACCGGAGCTCAGCGGGCAGCGGGGGGAAGGAGGCGAGGAAAGACGCTTCGGAGGCTCCGCGAGGATCCGTGGAAACTAGACGAAGAAGGAGGCGGAGGGTTCATTCTGCACCAGCAGGTGATTAAATCCCACACTTTTTCCACGCATTCCATTTTTTTTCCCATCCATCACATAGGTGTGACAGCCTGCACAATTTCAGCTGGTGTTTTTTTTTACTTCTTGTTTTGTTTTCATGCCCCTGCATGCTTCCTCTAAAGCGACTTTTGCAACGTAAGACGTCGTTTTCAGCTGCTAAGGCATGCGGCGGCGTGTATATACTTGGTGGGTTTATAACCTGTACCTGGCAGACGTGCGTTTTATGAAGGGGGGGTGGATGGTGGTGGTAGGGGGGATGACAATAACAAACAGATCACGTGGTCTCTGTGTGAATCTGTCATTTGCAGGTTTATGTAACATGTTTCCTTCAGCTACCTCCAGTAACATAAACACGAGCCTTTTCTCCCATCGTTTGTCTTTTCAAAACGAGAGATTGAGTGAAAGAAAAGAGCCTATTTATTGGTCAGAATGGATGATTGACAACGCATTTGGCCTGTGGCTGCAGCCCTTACACTAAGCTGTTGGGTTTTGTGTAGGCAGTTATATAATTATGCATGAGAAGGAGAAAGAAAAAAAAGAGCTATGCTTTCATTTACCAGTTTCCTGACCCTTTTCCTCTGAGCTCTAACTGGATTACAAAAGAGTAGTAGGATGCAAACATGCATGAATGGAGCGAGCGTATTATATTTCAGACACAAATATAAATGAATATGATGTCATTGGTGAATTGCAGCTGAAGCATGTTGATGAATTTGCTTTCAACACTGGCGAGGAGGCGGTAATTCTGAAGCTATTCAAAGACTCGCAGGCCTCGGCCATGAGGAAAGTGATGTAGGTTTATGTGATCTCAGTGAACGTTGCCATGTTCTCCCCCCATAGGTTGAATTAGGTATGCATGAGAAGAACACACACTCACTGAGTTTGTCCCAGATTTCACTGTTGGAGGATTCATCGCATGGGAGTGAGAGCCTGTGGGTTCTGTCACAAACAACTAACCTTAATGTGTAAATGACTCTTCTTCTTTTTTTATTTTTTTGTTAGTGATGACTCAAATTCATATCAGGTAAACCAAATAAAGGGATGGCTTCTGGGCAAAATGAAGTCCAACAGCATAATTTTTACTTTTACAAAAATTGTTTATTCATGTTGACCTTCACCTTAGAAATAGTTGCCAACGTGTGTTTTACTAGATATTATATTTAAGGTTTTGTGGCTTTGTGGTGTTGCAAGAGACAATATATAGCAATAGAAAGTCTTTTAGGTTAAATTAATTATCAAATAATATACAGACAGTTTGGCCTCTTTAAATCTTGAATTGTATTTAATTGCTCTATTCAGAACTAATTTGGTCCTTCTCCATCTGAGACATGTTAGTGACACTTCTGCTGTCTTTGGCATGGCGTAACCCTCGTAAATGTGGAGTTGCATAAGGACCCCTAGGTTTTTCTTTACACTGCCTTATACCTCTATTTGGCTTGCTGCTGCTGCCAACAATAACCGCTGCAGCTTGTTTCAAACGTCCTGTTTTTCTGCAGCACAATGCTTGCCAAGCCCGTTGATTCAGAGGGCCGTTAAAGGGTTTAGGGAGGTGAGCACTGACAGAGACAGCGTGCTGGTGACCTCAGACCCCGGCTGCACTGAGCTGATGTCATGTTCTCCTCTTTCCTTGTCTCTTTCGGGTGTGAGCGAGGGAGGGGAGCTCTGGCCTAACTGAGGATTGGTTCAAAAGGCTGTTTCCAAAGCTATTAGCTGTAAGGTATAAGCCGCTTCTATAGAAATGTCGTTAAAAATGTCTATTTTTAAATATTTGTTTTTCTTTAAAGCTCTGTAACCCTCTATTGGATTGTGTTATATGCCAACAATTACTTTTTCCAGTTAGGTGTGAAAAGGGGGCTTTTATTTTTAAAGGACGTACCATTCATGAGGTCACATGACCAGCCTCTTTGGGTCAATGGACATTTGACATGTGAATGTCATTGTCTCACAACCCAAATGTTGTCTTTTATTCAGAATTTTGTAAAATTTCCCAGAAATTAAACCCACCACCTCACACTATTTTTACATTTTACTAAATGTTGATGTTATAAATATACATTTGTTTCCATTTGGAAATAATATGCAGACATGGTAAATTCTTAGTGCTTACAACATAATGTCCCATTGACTTACATGATTACATTTTCTTTTATACTGTATATGTTGAATATACATATTATTTATTCCATTTAAATAATAAAAGCATTCAAAAGAATGTGTTAACATGTGAAAGTAGTATTCCATGCAATAAAGGGCTAAAGATGACAAATGTATTGTTTCATTTAAGTAAAGTCTTAGTTTTTAGTGGGTTAATTAATCGATTAGTTGCCCATCATTACATTAATCACCAACTATTCTGATAATCGATTTGAATGAACTTCAGCTTTAAGAAGCAATAATCAATATTTTACATAATTTTATGAACCAAACATTTAATCGATACATCGTTTCAATAACTAATAGATTAATTAATTATACAAACAGTCGTTAGTTGCAGCTCATTTTTTGAGTAAAAAGTGCGTTTGTTCCATACTATTTTCAGCTGTGTATAAAAAAACAGTTGTGTGCTTCTCTGTAAAAACATCCTTTTTCAGTGAACGGATGTTGTAGGCGGAACTTACTCAAAATAAACTACAATGCATCATACTGAAGAAATCTTTCCCTCACTGCACATAATGTGTTCGTTAGAGACAATAATGGATGTTTATGGCACATAAGTGTGTAAGGCTTTGGATTTTGACTTTGGTTTTGAAATTTAATGGGATTTTTTGTGACAGTAATATAAATGTTGAATATTAACGGCCTCATCCTTCAGAGATGAACTCCATCTGTATGGCTCATCCCATTCATTAGTACATGTAGTATGTCAGAAAGCTGGCGCGCATGATGTGTTATATTAAATCGGTCCTGAGCAGACTGGGGGGAGGTCTCTGCTTTTATGATTGACTGACATGATCGCATTCCAGAGCAGTTGCCTGGAAAGTATAGTGATCTAGATAGAAAACAGATGGGATCTCCACATGCCCTCTGATGGCATCATAGATGAGAGGTGACGACTACACACTCACCGTTATCTCTCTATTTCACACTCACACACTCTCACACACACATGTCACTCTGGAAAAAGCTTCATCATTTTGTGTATTAAACCCTCTATAAGTCAAACCAGAAGATAAACGCAACATCCTCGGCCTGCACGCCGTCATCCGGCTGCTCTCCCCGGAGAGTGAAGAGGCGAGGCAGCGTATTGTTGCCGTGAATAGATGCAGTTCAAAATTGGGTCAATTTATAGTAAAATGCAGTCATCTGTGTAGGGTATGGCCAGAAGGCGAGTGTATGTAAGCATGTTGTCATCTTGTCACAGATTTGTGTCTAAAGCTGCCCTCAACCAAATGGTTTCTGGTTTGCGTAAGGCCAACACTATTTTAAAATGATGGTTGTTATTTGTTTAATGCTTTTTTTCTATTTTCTTCTTATTCAGTTCTTGGGTCTATGGTCAGAAGATGTTTTATTAAAACATGTTTAATCTTAGAATGTTGCAGGCTTACAGTAAGAGCTATTGGCTCTTCCATAAGGAATGGTTCTGTGCTCCGTACTGTCCTGCCTATAATTAAGTGTGTTAAAACACTGTCAGAGCAGCACATTTTCTCTTCATCCCAGTGTGTGTTCGACTTCAGGCCCAGTGCTGCGTTAATGACCTCTCTCATGTATTGAACAAGATGTGGTTTGAGGAGCTTGTTGTAGCGAGGACTCAGGCACTTGAATCCACTGACTATAAATCGGCTGGAGGAGAGTGAAGAGATTCCTTTGTCTCACATCGATTTTGCTGCTGTCAACGAGGCACAAAAGAAGACACAGATTAAGGAGCTGCTCTATTTTTAAAAAGAAGTTGTGAGTAAAGTTGATAATGATGAAAACTCAGGAAGCTGCAGGAAAAAAATGAGTCAAGACACCACCAAACACAGAATACCTGAAAACAGAAAGCTTTAGCTTTGTGTTCTCATTTGTGGTGTAAGTTACTAGTTGCATAATTGTAATGCAACATTTACTTTAACCTTCTGTAAACTCACTAAAACTACTACTACTTGCAACACGTTTTTTTTTTTTAATTATTATTTATTAATTTTTAACAAATCTGTCAACATCCCATGAGGATTTACTGCTTCTCTCTGTATTATATGACTGTTAATTATCTTTACATTGTAGTGGGGTTCTAATAGGTTATTTGAAGACCTTGGACTCTGGGAGACAATAAATCATTTAGCGATTGGTTTTACAACATTAACCAACAGATAAAATGTGGCATTGATCTTTCATTATCTGTTTCGACTCAGTTCACTTCAATGAGATTAGACTCTTGAATAATAATAATAATAATATACATCAGATGAACCATAATATTGCATCAATATAAAAGAGCTATTTTCAAAAAAACGCTTTTATTTTAGTATAAAATGTGACCTAAAATAGGGAATCAAGAAAAAAAAAACTGTATCATGAATAACATGTAACCTTAGTATACTCATGAAATTGAATGGATATGTATTATTATGCATTGAAAAAGGTGCTAAAGTAAATTAAAAGAGTTGATATTGGAAAACATGTCGTTTAATTGAAACAATACTGTCTCTGTAATTTGTAAGTAAACTACGTGAATTTACTAGTATTCATTTGCGATCTGTGATATAAGTCTTGTAATTGCTGCAAATGGATTTAGATGTGCAGTCATGTCATGTGGACATGTGCATATACTAATATATATACTAATTCAACACTAATATGTTGATGGTAGTTATGCTTGAGGGAAAAAAAAAAAAGCTAGAGCCTTCAACAGCCTCAGTAATTCCATCTCTTGTCTCTGTCCTCGATGACATATGACTACGAAACCCCTGCCATCAATAGTGATACTCTGCGATGTCGCCACGCGTGTATGCGTGAAGAAGAAATGGGCACGAGTCGGACAGAGGAGCCACTCGCGTCCCAACAATGGCGTCCCAGTGTCCATAGCTCTGAATGCCATTATTCATACACATTAAAAATCTCTCCTTTTTCCTTCCCTGAGAAGTCCACATACTGATTGTAAATGGCTTAATGCCGTGTCAGTCCTGGGACCTTTGTACCCATTTACGTGTCGCACTTAGTGAGTAAGGTCACATCTGTGACAGGGTCGTGGAAACAAAACCCCTGGCTTTATACGGCATCACTGGGGGGGGGGAGTGAAGGAACTTTATTGGCCTGTAGAAGCAGAGGTTTAGTCCTCGGGACGCAGCATCTCTCTTGCTCTCTCTCTCTCCCCTGTCTGCATCTTGTTTCTTATCCGTGTGCAACTACCGGCAAATTGTTTCAGTGACTTTGTTGGGGTGTAATTCGCCATGGCAACACACGTCCTTTAAGGATGCTGAGCTGATTATGGGAACAGCTGAAAGGTGAGCAGAGAACCAGCGTTTGCTACGATTATAATCCAGGTATTTATTATCTTAATATATATAAGCTTGTTTTCAACCATTTTTCCTGTGTCTTTACTTGAAGACTAGGAGTGAGCTGTAATTTAAGCATGAGCCTGGGTTGAGGAGATGAAATGCTGCTGCTCTGTGTGTGTGTGTATGTGTGTGTGTGTGTGTGTGTTTGTGTGTGTGTGCAGATGCAAATCAGGACAATGATGTGCTCAGAGTGGAATCCCTGTAGTCTGACTGAATGAACTCATCCAAATGCGATAAAAAAAAGAGAGCTGCTCAGAAACAACAGCTAACACACGGTAGCGATCTGGAAGTAATTTGGGGCAAATGAAGACGATTATGACCTAGTTCCTTTTGACATCATTCATTCTGATCTGAACGCCTTTTTCCTAGATGCACCTCTGTCCGTGTGTCAGACTTAATTAGCCGTTACATCACTCACAATTGTGTTTATATTGGTTGATTAGAAAGTGAAGGGAACCGGTGTAATATTTTACTTTCAGTCCGCAGAGCAATTACGCGTTAATTGCTTTGATTTCCTTCTTCGTTTTTTTTTTTTCCTGCACTCACATATGTTCGGACACATCCTCTCACAGTGCTCACCTCCATTCTCATCTTTTCCACAGCACAAAGAGAAAACAGAAGTCAGCCAATCCGAGCACGGCGCAGAGGGAGTCCAATTCCCGCACAAGCATGGCAGACCCCAAGTAAGTTCTGGAAGTCCCCTATATGAGCGTTTCACTTCATATTTTGTGTGAGTTCATGTACCCTGTCGTCTTCCACGGATTCTTGATTTGTGGCCCCTTTTTTATCCGAGACCCACAAACACCGGTTCTTTGCCAGAATCTGCAGGACATCTGCCCGTTCCCAGGCAGCCTGTGCATAGTAACACACCTCTGGAGAGTCGAATCCCTTTTGACCTCAAGGCGCTCGCTGTTCTATTTTTCTGCAGCAGAGTTTTGTCTGTAATAAGGTTCAGACTGGAAGTACTGTATTACTGGCAAAAGTCCTTTAATGAACAAATTGCCTCTTTTTATGAACTCCATTAGCTGTACTTGCTTTTCCTGCAACTTATTATTACTCATTTGCCTCATTGATTTAAAAAAAAAAAATAAAATATTAAAGGGTAAGACGTTTTTTTTTTTTCAATTGGGTCCTTAATTCTACATCACAACATTATGTTCTACTCCCCCAAGCTGTTATTTTCACATTTGTAGATCTGATATAGATTTTGTGTTTTTAAAAAAGTGATGCAGACCAGAACATAGGTTGTTAATCATTTATTGAATATGGTACAGTAGCATTAATGACTTGTAGGTGTGTGTCGTGCTTTGTTCAGTTTTTAGTTTTTATTATTTTAGTAGGTCTTCATTGACAGCTCCATTGATTGTCTAGTTACCTTAGCTGCTACAACACCTGGATAACACCTTCTTCCATTTGGAGAGATAACCTGATGTGATGGCAGCCATCTTCCTTGCAAAGCTAGCAGCAAAAATGAATTTAAAAAACTAAAAACTGAACAAAACACGACACACACCTACAAGTTCTTAGTGCTACTGAACCATGATCAATAAATCATGAACAACCTATGTTCTGGTCTGCACCACTTTGTCCATAGGAAGCTGTTTCATGATATCTTCAGATATCTAGAATTAAGGGACCAATTAAAAAACTGCCTTAACCTTTAGGGAAGGGTTTATTTGATGGTCAGGTGGTTTTGCGTCTTTATTCCCCACTCAGAGTCAACATAGATGACTTTAAAGTCCAGACCGCCAAACACCCCATCACCAGCTCGGCCCCGCTACGGCCACACAGCGAACACTCCAAAGACCGGGCGTCCAAAAGGCTTTCCTCCGACTCCAACGGGACCAGCGAGGGCGGCGTGGGCTCGTCCACGCCCGTGGAGGTGACCGCCCTGGAGGAGTCGTTCCGGCGGTTCGCCATCCACGGGGACACGCGCGCCACCGGCAAGGACCTGCACGGCAAGAACTGGTCCAAGCTCTGCAAGGACTGCGGCGTGATCGACGGCAAGAACATCACCCTCACCGACGTGGACATCGTCTTCAGCAAAGTCAAGTAAGAGAGCGCCTCAAAGGCGTTTTGTTGTTCCCAGATATGTTTTTAGTAGCCCTCTTTAATCCATCATCTGTGCCAAGATTTGGATGCATCACAGGCATGTTACTACAGGTTTATATTATTTTAGTGCATACTGTTGCGTTACTTTTTTCCGCAGCAGAGATGACTACAGACTTAGCCACTTAGACTTGGGAGGGACGCTAGAGTTACTCAAACATAGTGGCGTTTTGGTTGCAAGAATGCAGAAGCTATTTCTAGGTCTGAGGTCTAAAAAACAAGGTCTAGGTGTCCTATAAATACTGGCCTCTGATTTCAAAACACTCCAAACCAGAGAGAAATGCACCACAGCCTGCAGTCAGGACATTGTGAGGTTGTGCCTCAACTTCACATCACCTAATCAGAGATTCATTTATATTTATGAGGCAGACACAGAAACGCCTGTTCTCGCTTTAGTGGGAGATTTAAGACTATACTGAGATGATTTTGTGGTACTAAAAATACATATATCTTAGTTAGAAATATTAAAGAATGTAGGCCCTTTAACGTACACTGACTCATCAGCCCTGAAGGGTGATGCAAACAGTCTCAGTCATTTCTTAGTGTTTCATTAGTCCATGCAAGTGAATCACTCTTGATTTTTAAACCGGAGCTACACTTTACTACGGATATATATATTTTAAAGAGACACGGTGCAGTTTTAGGAACATTTTTTGAACATGTTGGTATATTCATTTGTCTCAGCCAGAGCTGTCCAGTAGAAACAGCAGCCGGAGAAAAAGGTCAAGGTGGCTCATCCTGTGTCTCCTCAGGCCGCTTTGATTTAACCCGTGCTGCTGGATTTACATGAAGTGGAGTCTAATAATAAGCTGTGACCTTAATATTAGCCACCAACGGAGAAAAAACCTGTTATTTATACAGCTATTCTCACTATTGCATCATCCCACCAATCATAGTTGTCAGTTTTTAAGTGACATAAGTGTAAAATTGGTGTAAAAAAGAGAAAAATTCAGCACTTTTATAACGTGCCTCTGCGCATGGCTGTTTTAGAGATCTTTATTCATACAGGAAGCAGCTGTGAACTTTTCTTTTTTTTGTTAAATCATGGCTGAATAAGGTTAGTAAAGATCATTCTGCTACACAGCACCAGAATAGAAGAGTATGGTTAGAGGCCACCCTTCATCGTGTCCTGCTGCAGGAGGAGAGGCCGTGAAAAAAAAAAAAGGTCTGCTCGGAATCTCACGTTGATTTAATGGATTTTCCACCACATGCTGCTCAATCTCAGTCATCCTGTGTCCATACCAACGCTGCACACATGAGATTCTGAGATAGATAGAAGATAGTCTTCTACTCCTGTACAAAAGATCTTTGGTAAAAGTATTATTTTGCATATATTTATAATAATAAATATAATAATATAATAATATAATAATAAATATAACATATTTTATTATGTTGCGATACTTAAATATATATATTTACACAAAGGGAGCTCCACACTAGGATGGATTTTAGTAATGCACCTGTCATTTTTCTTAAATTTAAAAACCTCAAAAACTTGTTTAGGGGGCCGTGCAGGAATGCTGTGGCAGGACTATATCCTCAGTTATCGCCATAGGCCATGTATGCAGTATTATTTAAGAGCCTTATTCATGGCTCTTTCTCATTTTAAGCTGTATAATGCATAGCCAGTGCTCCAAAAAAGGAGCATGCATACCCTTCCGCCTATAGAGCATCTTGTGAGTCATGAAAAGCAATGCTGACGGTATACTACTGCAGCTTGAAAATAGGCTTTGGCTTCAGGATACAGCAACGCTATACATGAAGTAAAGCACAAAACTGCTCATGATTTGCTGTCACACTGCACTTAATGTTGGATGCACCACTGTGATCTAATGTCCATATTGGGCATTCTTTTTATTTTCTTACATCTTTGACTTGTGCCACCCACACCGACGCCTTCACAGCTGGCAACGGCGATAGGTGTTTATGTCGTATGTTGACCATTTTTCTTGGCAAGATTAGATAGGGAAAAGTTGACTGGGAGATTTAAACTTGGCAATATTTACAAGTGCGGAGCCACAGGTTCTAGTGGGTGTCCCAGACACTCCAGCGAGGCCTTTATAGATGCATAGCTCTGCAGTGTGCTGAGGGGGATAGTACAGTAGAATCTGATCAAAGTGTGTGTGTGTTTGTGTGTGTGTGTATACGCTTCAGCGCTAACCGAAGGACGAGAAAGAGGTGCAGGCTGGGGGAGGGGCTCGTGCACTTTCTGACTCCAGGCTCGACTGCCATGCCAGAGATGCATATCTCGTCTTTTCCTTTTAATCAGTGTCAAAGCTCTTTACTTGCACGCAATAAAAAAAAATTAAACCTCTTAATGAGCGCTGAATAATCACAGTAGCCTATGGCAGAATGAGTCTTTATTATGCAGGTCTGCTGGAACACATTTGTGCCGTTTGCCTTCCTGGAGCCTTGAATACGTCAGCATAAACTATGGATGTGGTAGAAATCTGGCATGGACTAATTAATTGTTAGCAAGATCTTGTCTGTTTTCCCGGGGATCACTGAGCATTATCTCAGGTACTATACAAGTATTCTCCACTTTTGCATTGAGCAGATTCCACTAACTAATGCTGCGGCATCCATATGGATCATGCACTGCGGATGGTGAGACTCTGTAAATAAACAGCAAGTCAGCTACTGCGGTTTTCCAAACTAAAATAAACTTGCACTCGCCCTCTGACCTTTGTCGTTTTTTATTTTAACCCCGTCTCAGCCCCCTTAGATGCTGACTAGCTGTTTATTTACTCAGCGGAACCATGTGTGTACTTTAGGGAGTTCACTGGGCCGGTGTGTGGGGATCCGTGGAGGACACGGATTCGTCTTCCCTTTGGACAGAAACGGCAGCTGGAAGTCCAGTTCCTCCTCTGACAATAGGCAGCGGGGAAACGGAGCTCTCAGAACGTTCAACGCTGATGGATTGCCCAAACAAAACCGGTCACTGGCTGAGTCAAATTAATAATAAACCCAAACGCCACTGTTTACCGTGGCTCGTTGCTATGACAGCAGGTTGCCCTTAGCGACCGCGGGCTTTATAGGCTGTTGTTTAGGTGATTTATCACCACAGCAATGGCTGTTTGTGTTTGTGTTACTATGCACTTTTAACATGGAAGTGAAGCGGGCGAACGGCCAGTTAAACAACTGCAGCTCCCTCAGATGAAGAATGATTGATGATGATGACCTGTGATACGGCGTTACCCGTGGTTACCTCAATGTATTTCATACGCATGAGATTACAGGGCCCTTCCAGGTACTTTTCTGGCGTTCGGCAGGTCTGAAATGTGAAATGGAAAACATCAGAGCTCTGGGTCTTGAGTGCTGGTGCTGGGTCGTACTCTATACAGTACAACCAAACATAACATGACGCACGACGTGAGGAGGCGGTCGCGTATACGGCCTACAGCTGCACGCGTGGGTCTGCAGAGCTGCTCAGACGACGGCGCAGCTTCGCGACACGCCGGGAGACGAGATCCAAACACTGAAAGTTTGTCTTCTGGGTGTTTATCTCGGCGGGGATACCATCGCTATGCTGCGTCTCACATCTGCCACGTTGAAGTGATCACACATGGCTGTGTGTACACTAGTGTCAGCCCACGATTTAGGATTGCAAACCCTACTGAGAGGCTCAAAAGACCTGCTGATAAAAACAAAAAAAAATGTGTATATATTAGTGGATGAGGTACTCAGATCCTTTACTTGAGTACAAGTAGAAATACTGTCATCAAAACACTACTCAATGACAAATGAGTCCTGAAAGGAACATTTAACTTTAAAAATTACAGTAGCGGGATCAGCAAAATATGCTCAAAGTTCTGGTATTATAGTATATTATTATCCTGGTTTTCAATCACTAAATACATGTAAGAGCCTTTGTATGTTTAGTGTATTAACGTGGAGCCAATTTGAAATACTTTAGTGAATTAATAATACTGCATTATAGCGTTTGGTCCTGAACTGACCATTTAACTTAAGCAGAAATACAGTAGATTTACCAGCAAAATATCCTTAAATCATCAAAAGTAACCTATCTCCTACTCATTATGCAGACTGAGTTCTGTTATTATAGTGTATCTGAATACGTGTAAGAGCATTTGGATGTTTAGTTTATCAACGTGGAGCCAATTTAAAATACTTGGGTAATTAATAGCACTGAATCATAGCATTTGGTGCTGTTTACACATAGTGTAATAACAAAGTGTGACAATTTAATAGAATACAGATCATATATTTCTCATATACTCTTGATATTTTATGTCCAACATCAATATCTGCACCTGAAAAGTATCTAAAGCTGTCAAATGAACGCAGTATAAA
Organism: Eupleurogrammus muticus; assembly: GCA_036785175.1. NCBI lineage: Eukaryota > Metazoa > Chordata > Actinopteri > Scombriformes > Trichiuridae > Eupleurogrammus > Eupleurogrammus muticus. The sequence goes on from JAYKQN010000026.1 coordinate 5,426,884, forward strand.
GTAGAATCAGATGGAAATACAGTACTTGAGTACGTATACTTACCATCTTTTTTCTCTGGCGTTTCATACAAACAGATAAATAGTCTTTATCAATACCAAACTGGGAATTTACAGAACAGCAGCATTGCACACAGTGACATTACCATAAAAAATAGGATTATAAAAATTATACATAATAAAATGTAGATATATAACATAGATGTTATGTATATTTTTACTGCTATATTACAACAAGTGTTACAACAGCTCTTCTGTGTTATTTTCAGGAAGAAAAGCTGCCGCACCATCACATTCGATGAGTTCAAGGTGGCGCTTGGGGAGCTCGCCAGGAAGAAATACAAAGAGAAGACCGGCGAGGAGGCCGAGGCCGAGGTCTTCAAGCTGATCGAGGGGAAGGCGCCCATCATTGCCGGAGTCACGGTAAAAAAAAAAAAAAAAAAAACCTCGATTCAGGGATCACCGTCAATGTTCACGTGAGCGACAATTCACAAATTCACATGTTCCCGCAGAGAGCCGTGGCCTCGCCGACGGTGAGCCGCCTCACGGACACCACCAAGTTCACGGGGTCGCACAAGGAGCGCTTCGACGACAGCGGCCGCGGGAAGGGCAAGGCGGGACGGGTGGACATGGTGGACACGTCCGGATACGTCTCAGGATACAAACATCGAGGGACATACGAGAAGAAAGTCACTAAACCCACCGAGGCCAAACCCATGTGAGGGAGAAGAGGAGGCGGCAAACGTTTCATCAACTGCTAGGATGATTTTCTATTAAAAGTACTCAAAGAAAGCACAAAAGAATAGGTTTTGATATATTTTCCCACCCATCTATTTTATGTGTGTGTGTGTGAGAGAGAGAGAGATTTTTGAGTTCCTCTCTTTGTGAAGTGTGAGAACTGGAATACTGTTTACATCTATTTTTACAAAGTCATCACCAGCTGGTACATTCCTGTCTGATAGCAAGTTACTGCCAAACTCTGAAAGAGAACAAATAAGAGAAACTGCTATGAATATTGAAGCTTTGTTGTTATGATAGGGCCTTAGAATATTTATTGAGCACAGTGAACAACAACATGCCAAGAAAAACAGAACAGTTTGATGAATTAACAACATTGCACTTTTTTTGCCATTTTTCTACTCCTACATTTACATTAGAATTTGCATTTTGAATTTGATTTGCAAAATTCGAAGAACAATTGGCACGCGATTTTGAGATATTATCCGTGTTTATTTCTATTGCAAACTTAAAGTTGCTCATTCTACCTTTCGTGTTGTTTGTCTGCCATCCCCCCTCTTGTCAACTGTAAGTCTTTACACAATCTGCTGTTGCTTTTTTTCCCTTTTAATTTATTTTATAAGCTCACACTGTCACTTAAATAATTTGCCTTCAGCTCCAAGACTCGGATATTATTCTTATCCGTCATCTTACTTAAAAATGTTTTTTTTGCAGATATAATTGTTTTTTTTGTAGTTTTTTTTCTGCCATATCTTCTGGGTTTTGTAAACATTTTATTTGTCTTAATTATACCATGCAAATTATTGAAAAGGGGTATTTTTGTAACAATTGAACTACATTCATACAATAGGAAGTCCCTTTTCCCTTTATTCTACCTACACAAACCATTTTGCCAACATGCTTTTTTTTGCATTTGGTGAATTCAGCTGAAGAAGAACGCCCTCAACGCAGTAGATGAATTCAGTTGTACAAGATAGTATTTTTAACATTCTACTTAAAAAAATGTTTCCTCGTCAGATTTATATACAGTAGTTCTAATATATTTGTGGTAAGATTGTGTATATTCTAAAAGTTTCAGCCACATGGCCTAATTTATGACACTGGCTTCATGTTTTTTTTTTTCTTGTATTGCTGTACTTTGTGCATGTTATGTATATTGCATTTGATTCAGAAGCATATAAATGATAGTAGGAGTGTGTCGTATGTTATTTGAAATGCCTGCTGTGAGAACAGCCTTAAAAGTGATGAAATTAGGAGATCATGATAAAATCGTGTATTGCTTGAAATCAATATGTATCAACTTGTACATGTGCAAAGTCAGCCTCCTTCTAATGCTGTTATATTTGTGGATAGAGTATCTTTAAAGCGTGATACTGTCAGGCACAAATTAAACTGATAAAAAGCAGGGGTTTACTTTTCTAAATACTGTATGAGATAAAGGGAAAATTGCAAAGTAATATTTTAACATTAACATATTTTTTCCAACATTGTGACTGTGTCTTGTTTCGCACTTTCACACGCACGACCTGTAGCGTCAGCTGATGAAGAATCATGCATCAAGAGCAAAACCAGCAGCTATCAGTGTGTGTCGGTGTTTGTCTGCTGCCGTAGCCTCAATATATGATCTGTTTTCCGTGCTTAATGCCAAATACTGTGCACCTTTAATGTGGAGGAACGATATTGTCTTTATATTTTTTGTCTTCTTTGAAATAACTTTAAATGTGCTATTGTGCCCCGTGCATGCAGCGTGTTTTTGTTCCTTAGACCTCTTAATGTGTGTTCATGATTTGTAGTGTTTTATTGAAAATAAAATAAAAAAAACACCCTAGAACCTCTGCTGAGTAGGTTTTACGAGGTGTCAGTCAAAACATTATGTTTTATAGGCTTATGGCTTATTCAGGTTTATTGCGTAATTCCCCACCAGTCGTGCCAACCGGTGACCTCTGACATTCATGTAGAAAAAAAAAAATAACTGCATTTAGTTTATGGACTATCAACATCCTAACCTGATTTGCCAGGCTGCATGTGTGTGCAGCTCTCCAGCCCGAAGGCAGATGTATAAATAAAGTCAGTGCAGCTGGAGCCTACATGCATTCATTCCACTGCACCGTGCAGATGGAGACATACAGTAACTGACCTAAAAAGAAGTGACACAATCTTGCGGCCGATCCAGGAAATACATTATGATCTTCTCACTAACATTTTCCCCCCAAAATCATTTGTTAACATAACAGCCCGTCACACACTTATATACAAACTTTCCTGAATGAATTGCCTCTCCCCGTTGCTGTTTACAGCCGGTAAACGCGGGCCTATACATATTTTGGGGCGGAAATAATAAACAATATGTTCATCAAAATAGTGGTGAACTTAATAACCAAATAAAATGTACATCAGTGATATGATTAAAATAAAAATATGCTGTGACTGTACGGCATCTGCTCGGCGTAGTCTTGCCATGAACAGCATCCATCTCCTTATTCTTCAATGTTCTCCACTTCCCTTCAGCTCAGCCAGCAGGCACTCGTTAGTAGCCACCAGGGACCTGCAACACACACACACACAACACACACACGCATGCAACACACACACACACACACACACGCATGCAACACACACACACACACGCATGCACGCAACACACACACACACACACGCGCATGCAACACACACACACACACGCATGCAACACACACACACACACACACACACGCATGCAACACACACACACACACACACACACACACACACACACACACACACACAGCAAATGTAGCTACAATATTGCAAAAAAAAATATATATATATATAACTTTGTGTTTTACTATAGATGAAAATACTTTTAAAACTTTTAAAATTTAAAACTTAATACAAGACCAATCTGCGCCAAATAAAGAACAAAAATTTGAAATAAGATATTTGTCCATAAAATCATAGAAGTCACATTGAGGATTGATCTAAATAAATATCAAGTCATTAGTTGCGCCTACAACTTATATTTTATTATTGTCTAGTCATATATTGTATTTTTTTATTGTATTAAAGGTGTGGATATTGATTATACATATTGACAGTGTAACAGTAACATTGTCTTTTACTACAGTTACAGTACACAAAGCATAATTAGGATTATCAGAGAATGTTAATGAAATGAACATGAATTGAACAAGAGAATAAAATAAAACATAAAGAATGGTGGTAGATATAGATAGATTATGCCAAGAACAAGTATCTAAAAAAATTTCAAGAATTTCTGTCATTCTGCATTTTTCTCGCATATCGCAAAAACATTCATTCCATGCACTTCACACTTGTTGAAATGCAGTAAATAAATAAGTGTGATTTATTTTCTGTGACAAATAGGGTTATTGCAAATAACTTCTGAGCTGTAAGTCTCAGAGTCAAGTGGTTTTGTTATCAGGTCATATCAAATCTTTCCACTTAAGCCATGCTATTCGCATACTAAGGGTGATTTCCAAATTTGGTGCAGATCATCTCTAGAGCATGCCAAGAAAAGGTACCCATCAAGATCTTTACTGCCATCACTGCCCATCATTTCTCTTCTCTCACACTAAGGGGCCATTCGTCTGTCTGTCCTCTTACCGGTGGCTTTCTTGCAGCATACTTGACAGATCCTTGACTTTCTCTGCCTCCTGCACCTTCTCCCTCAGGCCCTCGATCTCTTTCCTCAGCTCCTCCACTTCCGTCTGAGCTTCTGTGGACGTGCGAGAACAAAGTGAGACAACGGCTAAACATCCACTAACATGCGCTCTCCCACTTGTTTTCGTCACTCACCCTTAATCTGAGTAATGGGTGAACTTCTCATCATAGATTTGAGATACTGCCGTTCTAGCTTGATGAGCTGCTTTTGCAGAGAGACATTCTCCTCCAAGACGATCCTCAGCTGTTCATTGAGTTTTCCCTGTTTTGCATTGCACACACACACACACACACACATATAGGAGAGTTAAGCAATCTCCTATGCAGCTGATGTTGAACTGTATGTTGTCGTTGCTGTGGAAACTACTCACAACTGCAGCGTGAGCCTCCTCCAGCTGAGCCGAGAGATTACAGACTTCAGCCTTGTGCTCTTCTTGCCGTGCAGATGCCTGAAAGCTCAGCGCATCCGTTTCCCGTCTCAGGGTCCTGACTTCGGCCTCCCGACTGGAAATATCAGTTTCCATCATAGAAAGGATCTGGACGGCCTGTGCTGGAGCCAGAAATAGAAACGACGGGAGGACATTCATTATCTCTGGGCTCCTATAATCAGATACCGCGTTCCACCCAAAACCAAACTCCCATCTCACACAGGAAGTTGTTGTTATGATGCAGCGACCTCTCTCCTGTCCAGTGCTTGTCCACGAGGTTGAGGAGCATCTCCAGAGGTTTCCTGTAACCACCCTGCACATGCGATTCAGAGATAAGCAGAAGTCACGAGAGAATTAATGTTCAGTCAGAAGAAATTATTTGTAATTGTTTGCAGGAAAATAATTAGAAGACCGAATGAACATTCTACCCGTTTTTTCTTTTCATTTTGCTGCTGCACGCTGGATCCCCCTTCTGGTTTGTTAAAGCCAGAGTACGTCAGTCTCGGAGGATGTAAAACAGGGTTGGAGGGATCAGACAGATTCAAACCAGGCCGACGAGGACTGGGTGGTCGGATATTAATAAACGAAGTAGTACGATGGCCTTGATCTAAAAAAAAATATATTGAAAACACACGTTCGGCAACACAGTGAGTGTAACATTTGTTATGTGTTTAGTCCAATACTCTTGTCATTCAGTTCTTACCAGGATTAGGAGTAAAATGTCCCCTGGCTGCATGCTTGGTGTGTTTGGTGAATTCTTTTTGCTTTTGTTTTCCAGGACCAGGTCTGTGTTTCTCCACATAAGGGCCAAAAGACACCTTTGGCCTTCCAGTCCCTTTTAAAGAGGTAGGACTTGGTTTATTCGATGTTTCCGTCATGCGTGGCACTTTGGGCTCACTGTTATCTGAGTGATTACAGATAACATAGTAAAACACTGATTAATTGACCTTCAATAGATATATTGGGTTTATGAAAAGTAAAACAAAAAACAATTGGCTTCTGTCTCCACCTACTGGTGGTTTCACAAATTGTCACCAATTATTTATTGGTACTTATTCATTTAACTATTACAAGAAATATGGGAAAGGTGCATCTTTTAAAATTAATGGCATGTACTAATTTGCACATATTGCATCTTTCCAGATCTGTTTGATTCACTTTATTATAGCAACCAAATCAAACTCTTTATTATTACGGAGGAATATTTTGAATGAAACATGATTGTTTTCCCCTTAATTAAAGCTGAAATGACAACCTCATCGACTTCTTCAGCCACCATCTACCAACATGACTGATTTTCTCTACAGGGAGAAGCAAAGACAATTGCTCACCATATCTTGATGGGGGATACCTGAGGATGGATTTAGTTGTTTCCTAAAAAGGAAAAAAAAAGAACAGATTTTTATAATAATGAAAAATGTACAAGTACTGCTGATGAAATTGTTGACCTACAAGAAAATATAAATACCAGATTTGGAGTGGAGCTCCTCTGTTGTGTAAAATCTGTTGATTCTTCATCTCTGGGCTCTGAGACAGAAGACAAAAGTGGATATTCGAGATTTAAAAGGTCCCATATCATAGAAAGTAAAATATAAAATGCTCAAATCCATAGAGAATCACACACACATGCATTTATTCAGAAACTGTGCCTCAAAAAGAGCAATTAGGACTTCTGTGGAATTGTGATGTCACAGCTACACAGCCACCGCCCACTCCCATTCAAATCAGAGAAGAAGCTTATTAATATTAACGAGAAAAGGGAAATTTAAAACAAGAAAAAAAAGTGTAGAACGACTATTTAGACTTGAACATCTTACCTTGCTGAGACTCTGCTTTCTTGGAAAGAGAGACAGTTTCACTGTGGCCTCCATGATTCATCTCGACAAAGTTCAACACAATATCGTCCGTGTCCGTCCGGAGGGAGAGCCTCTTGGTTAGGCGATCCACTAAAGCCAACCTCTGACTGCTGCTTCTGGTTATAGCAAACAACACGAAAATGATTATCTTTGATCTCTGATGCAGAATATGTTCTGGAAAAGACATGATTCGTGTCTAGCAGTGTGCCCTCTATTCTCCAGATGTTTGGTTGACACATTACACTCGTTTAAGCACTGGTTAAGTTATGCATGCGGCAGGCAGTGTACCTTCGGTCAGCAGCCCGATCCAGAGAGGAGCTCTTCCGTTGAGGTAGGTCAGATGAGAACTGCATGATGGCAGCTTTGCGCTCAATGTCTCTGACTGAACAGCTATCTAGAAAACAATAGAGGATGCACATGAATACTTAAAGCTGATGTGAGAGGAGCACATCTGGCCACCACATCTGTATCTTACCCAGCTTGCGTAGGTTAGGCATGGCATGAACCACATAAGGACGGTAGTGAGGGTAATTCTTGCTCAGGGGGTTGAGCCTCAGGTCCAGCTCTCTCAACACCGGCAGCTCAAACACCACTTTTACCTCTTCGAGGGATGGTATGCAGTTATAATAAAGTATAAGTCTCTCTAGCATCTTCAAGTGCTGCACCCCCTGCAGAGAAAACACACAGGTTCAATAGAGATTAGGCTATAGTTATCATCAGAGTATATATATATATATATATATATAGAGATATATATATATAACCACTGTTGCTGCCTGCAACACCTACTGCAAAACTGTATGTGTACGTTTGCTTGATTATTGACCGTAATGACATCCAAGTCAAAATATTATAGATTTGTATTGCGATTAAAAAGGCATTTGTGTGATTTCCATGATTTACTACAAGATGCCAGCAGGAACTACTTTAAAGCGAATGGAAATTATGTCCTGCAAAAAAACTTAAACCTTTTAAATCCAGCCATAACACAGAATAGAGGAAGTTTACTCATGACAGCTTTGCAGCAGAGGTCCAAAGACAACCCACATGCAATCGCCCTGGATGATTAGCCACCGTCTGTGGTCGATAATGTGGTTCCGTGTGATTCCGGAGTCCTCTTATAATATTGGAGCCGAGGTATGAGATTGGAGGACTACAACAATGAGTTTGTGTATGCAGCCTTTCCGCCAGTGTGATGCAGTTCCATGTTTATAAAGCACTGATGTTGAATGTCAGTATAAGAGAATTTTGTTAAATTTGTGTTTGCAGTGCAGTGAAACTTGTGACCCATGTTTTAATAAAAAAAAAAAAAAAAGAACAACTACTAAGGAATATTGAAATCTACAGAAAAATAAATGTGAGTAATTGGTATTGGTGAGTGCTCATTTTTTTTTTGGATTCCTTAAATAAGCTTTTCAAGTAAAAAAAAAAAAGTCAAGAAATCAAAAATGAGATTATAACTAATTATGAGACAAACTCATCATCCAAACTTAAAAAAAGAACCCATACAGCTTTTTGGGAATATACACCTACCACCACAGAGATGAGCGCATTGCAGGACAGATCCAGAGATTTCAGACGGACAAAGTTACTCAGGGAGTTTCCCAGATGTCGGATCTTCTCCTCGGACGTCCCGGGGAGGCTCAGTGAGCGGACATCACCTGTTTAAACAGAAAAGCTGCGTTAAAAAGTGAGTCTGGATCGCAGCAGGCGGACAGTTTTACCACATGAGGAGGCTGTTAGCAGCTGTTAGCCGCTGTTAGCCGCCGTTAGCTGCAGCATTGAACGTGTTGTAAACGACACTTTTACTCGTTACTGTTCGTTTCCCGAAGCTACTTCGTTCATTTCAAAGCAACGTCATGCTTAATTCGAGATAATGTTACCCAGACTTGGATGTTTTAACTGCAACCTGTCCCGTATCCACTGCTCTGTTACTGTTGTCAGACACTCCGCCGCCATACTTTTCGAACTGTTGCTGCGTTCAGGGACTGCCCGTAAAATCAAGATCACTGTGAGTGAACGCCCCCTTAACAATCAACGCTGCTTCAAAGCATGGAATGTGAATAATATTCATGTAAGATGTTAGGTGATGAAGCTCTATACATGTATATATACATATGTATATATGTATGAATTTTCATATATATTCATAAGATGTATCACCAAACTTTAGGCAAACTCGGCTCATTATCTTTGGCCACAGGTAGTATCATAAACTTTTATAGAATATCTTTATTGTCATTATAGGCAGTATTACTACAAGCGGTGGCAGCTCCATAAAAGTGCAGAAAGTAAGAAAAACACTGACAAACAAAATAGTGACGAGATTTACGAGCTTCGCTAAATGCAACTTTTGGAGCATGCGCACGGTGCATGTCCGGAAATGTCACATGTCAAAACAAACGTGTTCCTGCGAAAAGTTAGCTCCGCAGTGTGTTGTGTTTTTTAAGTTGCTAATCATATTAAATACACAGCGGCGTTCAGGTGCAGTTGTAGTTTCCTTTCATTAGAAGTTGACCTGTTCTCTGTGGAATCATTGTGTTCGGTCAATGGCGTCCTGGACAACACAGTGGATCACAACATGCTCCAATATTGTTCTGTCAGCCACAGCTCTGCACGCTTCTTATAAACTCTTTAAGGTAGGCGGCATTCAGTCACACATGCATATGTCATGTTCTAGTTTATATAACCGAGAGTCAACTAATAATCGAAGCTAGCCGCTTTACAGGAAATGAATCAGCAATAAATTGATGATACAGTTTTCTTAAATCAGTTTCTACTGCTGAGTAATAAGATGCATTATCATAAAGGCTACGGGCTATAATGTTTATAGTAATTCAGTCTAAATTTCACAAGTTATACTTCAATAATAATTAAATGTTTAGTGCTGCGAATATCAAATAATTCACATTGAATCAATGATTCAAATTCGCTCCATTGAAAATTGCCATATTTCAGGTTTAAAAAAGTGGATGTTGGAAATGAGTTATGTTCTATAAAAAAGGCAAAGATGACCTGGAAAAGTGATGAAAAATTGCGTTTGTTTAATTTAACTTCAGGTAATGTTAGTTTGAGTTTGCACTATGTTTTATAGGTTTAAAGTTGCCTAAAGTCACACTAAAATGTTAATTTTTTTTGGCAAGAAGTCACTTTATTCTTTATTGTTACATCAATGACACACAGAACTGTTGATTGAACACAATTTTGATCTCTGTTATCACTGTTTTCTGACTGTGAATTTTAAATCAACCAAGCAAAAAATAGTGGAAGCCTTAGTAAGTTTTATTTATTTAGAAAGTAAAATAACATAATATCTTTGTATCACTCATTAACTTTAATTTTCAGTTTAAACAGTGAGCCCATCAGTTTTTATCCCTTTCTATCTGCAGGACCACAGGGCTCCTTCAGTCGGCCTCTTTTTGCTCGGACTCTCTGCAGGACTCAGTGTCTCGTGTCCCCCCGGCTCGTCCCTGCAGAAAGACGCAGAGCGGGCCGCTGAGGTCCTGGCCCCGGCCCTGCTCTCCTTCCACTTCCTGTGGCTGAGCGAGGACCGCACCACGGCGCCCATTGTGCTGTGCGGCTCCTGCCTGCTGCTGGGCCTGTGTGACTGGCTGTCGGCGGACGCCGTGGCCGTGCTGACCCGCTGCCTGGGCCTGTCGTCGCTGTCCTGCTGCCTGACCGTGTGCCTGTTCGCCGGTAACGCCCTGGGGGCCGTGAGCGGCGTGGCCCTCAGCCTGCCGCTGCTCGTGGTGCCCAGGGTCGGGACGGACGCTTTTGCCGCGCTCGTCTCCCCGGCCGCCACGGAGGGGGCGTTCAGGTGGATTCTGAACGGGTTCTTGACCGTAGGCTGTTGGGCCTCCACACGGGCCCTGGACAAGTTCCTGTTGGACGTGACTGACCAATGTAACATGAACATTTAGTAAACTAGCAGAGATGTGTATGACAAATGCTACTGAGTGGCCGGAGGGTTATTTTTTATATATTTCAGGACATTCGTGAGGAGGATTTAAGCCAGGGGTGACCATCCTTCTCCGGTGGAGCTACTATCCTTCATGTTTTAGGAATCTCCATACTCCAACACACCTGATTCTAATCATCAACTCACAACCGAGTAGCTGAAGCTTGCCAAGGGCTTGTGAATAATTGGAATCAGGTGTGTTGGAGTAGGGAGCTTCCTAAAACATGTAGGATAGTAGCTCTCTAGGAGCAGGATTGGGAAGCCCTGGTTTAAGCCATATTTGACTGGGAGCTCCACAAGAGCTGAAATGCATGTGTGATTGTAAATGACTCGTCTAAAAGTCAATGCTCGAAAAATTGGTTTATTTACAACACTAGTTTCTATGCTGCAAAAACAGAAATTTAACAGGTGAAAATATCTTGTTTTTGGTACAAATATTGCCCAATATTGAGTAGAATTACCTTATTTCACTGCCAGATAGAATTTTTTTCAAATGTTGGTCTTGTTTTCCTTGAAACAACAGTGACCTTTGTTGTTTTACTTCAAAGACCACACTGACCCAAATCAGAAAAACATATAGTATTAGATAAATTATTTACCGGTTGAATAAGATAATTCTACATAAAATGAGGACTAATTGTACTTAAAATAACATATTTTCACCTGTTAAGATTTCAGTTTGTGCAGCCACTTGCACTACATGATAACATGCTTCAGACCAGTATACAAGCTTATTAATGACCAAGACAGGCAACCCAGGGCTTGGCTGTGTGTCTAAATAATCATCACAATACCTGGAATATTTTAACTCTTGATTTGTCAGCAAAGATCAGAAAATCCTCCGGGAGACTCATTAAGGGAAATGAATTGTGAATCCTGATATTTCAAAGTCTCTTATTTGTGTTTTACTTGAATAGGCAGCAGTTGCTAAACCAAAAGTCATATAAACTTTATTTGAACGATAGCACTGAATTTAGAAAAGAAAGAAAAGTAATTTACATGAGAGTTTAAGGCTGATGTCCTATAGTGACATCCTGCATCCCTGTGCTGCAACAGTGACCTTTTGTACTAAAGCTACATGGACATTCAGATCAGTTTTGGTGATGCATGTGGCATTTTAACTTTCCAAGTGATTATTTCCCTGGAAGTAGAGCAGGCTGTCCCCACATAAGGCTCCTGGCGTCCTTCACACATCTCCCAGTGTTGTGGACTCCACCATCCTGCTGTCTCATTGTCCGGTTCTTGTTCTCATTCTGCAGCCTCTGCAGTTCCACTGTTTAAAGTATCCGCAGTGATTTAAACTCTTGGCTTTTACTTTTCAATGCTTCGTCATGAGCTTTTTTTTTTTTTTTTTTTAAAGACTTCATTGTTATTTAAATTTACATGTGCTGTTCTGTCACTGTTGCTTGTACCAAGTCTTCATCATTTAGTTTGTCCCTTGCCATGTATTGATATTCCTTCCAGAGAGTTGCACTGGACACTGCTGCAGATTCTCTCTCTCTCTCAGGATTTCAGAAATGTGCCTCAGCACTTTTAAATTCAGCCTGCGCTGCATGCCTGCCCGTGGGACAGTGCCTTTGTTAAAACCTCAGGTGACCAGAGTCAATAATTTTGTGAGCACAGAGTGCAAAAAAAGGATCATATTAATTGTTCAAACTGTGTTTTCTGTCATTATTCATCACACGATTGATGCATTTGCTTTTATTGCATTTAAAAAATGTCACATATTGTTGATGTGCTTCTATTTATTCATTTTTGTTATTGATTAAAAATTAAACTGCTCATGAACTTATAAAAAAAAACTTTTCATTGCATTCTGTAGAATCTTTTGGGTTCTGTTCAAGTTTTTCGGTCCTGTTGTATCCCTAATCCCTATTGTACCACTCATTGTATCTGCAAACACTGAGATGTCTGCGACTCCATATGTGTTGTTCCCGGATCCACGTGAGCGCGTCTCATCTCAGCTGCTGGCATTAGCATCAAAATCTCAATTCCGCATCCGTCACACCACCACTGCAGCGGATGGGGAAACTGCACTGAGCATGCTCCCTGCAGATGGAGCGGAGTGGAGGAGGAGGAGGAGAAAGGGGAGGAGAGGGAACGGCAGAGAGGGATTCACACTGGAGCTCCACAGTTTTGAGATGCTGTTGCAGCTCTGAGAACAGCAGCTGCATGGGGAGATTTATCACTGACAACACTGGAGGAGTGTGAGAGGGGAGCACAGATGCCCGGGACGTCAGATTGTCACCGCCTGAGAGAAGATATGTGATAAGGTAGAAAAGACTATATATGTATGTTTGTATAGACTGACGGGTAAACATTGTTTAACCTCTGGAGAAGTCATGGTGCAGCAGGGACAGTTTTATCATTTCTGAGTGTTGTAGTAATATCAGCGTGAGATTTCTTTCCACTCTGCTTTTCTGGTCAACGATTTTGAGTGAAACTGTCCTTCACAGGGAGTCCTGGGCAGCTTGGAGATGTACGCCTTCTACTCCCTTTTAGTCTACATCTTCTACACTGTCTTTAAGAAGGAGGAGGATGAAGCCTTGGAAGGGGCGTGTGGAGCGTCCTCAGACGTATGTCTAGCCACATCATGCCCATCCTCCGGGGGGGGGGGTCTTCTGTTAGAAAAATCTTTTGTTGCTGGGGAACATGCATTCATCACATACCACCTGACAGTAGAAAAAAAAAGAAAATAGAAAGGACCCCCCCCCAGGAAGGATATCCCAATGTTTAGTCATTGCATGCAGCCGTGTGCAAGCCAATATGAAATGTGTAAATATTTGGTGTGTGTGTGTGTGTGTGTGTGTGTTACCGTCTGACCCTCATGTATGTTGCTCTCAGGAGCCAAGGCCTGTTTCCATGGAAACAGGGAGCAGGAGAAAAGTTGGCCACACCTCCAAAAGGGGAAAAACAGCTAGTGCACGCCTTAGTGAATCAAGTGAGTGCTGGGATAGCTTTGCAGAGTATTTATAGTCCAACCTAAGGGGGCTGATATATGACATAGCAAAAAAAAATATGTTCCCACCCCCTAATTAGGACACACCTCATGCATTCCTTTACTCTTTGTGTGATTTGTCGTCCCCCAGGCAGCAGCAGCGACAGCGATGAGCTGTCTCTGAGCGACGAAGACAAGGATGACGGCCCGGACCTCCCAGCATGCACTCCTCTGGCCGCCTTTTTGTCCTTCAAACAGGAGGCCGAGAAGAGGAGGGCCTCCCAAGTTCAGCTGGAGACAGCGGGGAAGGTAGCGGAGCTGCGTCCTCACCTTGTCTCACCTTAACACGCCGTGGGAACGGAAACATAAATAAGCTCCTCTAAATAGAAGCCCCTGCAGAGTGTGTGTGTGTGTGTGTGTGTGTGTGTGTAAACTCTGTGCTTCTCTCTCCTGGGCAGTTGGCAGACTCTCCCCTGGTGGCGGTGATGTCCCACTTGCTGAGTTTTCTGGAGCAGTACTCGCACTTCCAGCAGCTGCAGCAGCAGGTGGACCAGTACCGGGTCCAGCTGAGGCGGCACCGCGTCCAGCACCGCCGCCAGATGAAGAGCCTGCGGGCCTCCTACCGCCAGCGCCTCCGCGACAAGAACAGCATCATCAGCAACCTGGAGGAGGCCGTCGCCCAGCAGCAGAGCCCCAGCCCGCTGAGCGAGGGTGAGGGGGAAGGGAGGGAGGGAGGGGGGGAAGGAGGGGGATTAAGGCTGGAAGATGGATGGGGCTTCATCTCCATAGGGCGGGTGTGGAAATGATGGAAAACAAAAAAAAAAAGAAGAAGAGAAAACAGAGGTCACAGCGCTGTTTTAATAAAAGCACAAAGAGTGAGGGGTGATTTATCAGAGTGGGACCTCAGACTGGATGAGATCATATGATGGATGGTAGGACTTGGATAAGGAGGATCACGAATAAAGAGACGCTCGTAATGACAGCGTAAATTCACAGGGTTTTATAATAGAGATCTTTTTTTAATAAATGTCCAGGTGAGATTATGTAGAAACATATTTCCTTGTTTGTTTTGTAATAGGTTGTGAAGACAGTGCTTTCTGAATGTTACGCTGCAAAAACTGGAATCTTATCAGGTGAAAATGTCTTGTTTTTGGTACAATGTTGAGTCAAATGATCCTATTCCACTGCTACATTATTTAGCTTGTTAATTACTGCTTGTTTTTTTTCTGGTTTGGGTCAATTTTGATTGGTTTTATATTTCTCTTAATAAATTAAATTGACTTAAATTATAACCTATAATGTAATATAAGATAAACTACCTGCCAGTGGAATAGGATAATTCTACTCAATACTGGATTATTTATGTGAAAAAAATAAGATTAAGATTTTATTTTTGCAGTGTATGTTGAGGTTAGTGCCGTCAGCACTGGAACAGACTGATTGTTTCCATGACGGCGTTTGGTGTGAATCAAGCTGCTATTAAGGATGTGGTGGAGGCTGGATTAATGCTGAGCAGCTTCAGATGTCGGCGTCTGCTCTGTGTCAGATGTGACCAGATGGTTCCGTGACCCCGGAGCTCCGCGCTGTCTTTCTGCATATTTACAGCATGTTGACACGAGTGCGAAGCTTTAGGCCGGACGTAGCCTTTTAAGATGACTGATACCGCCTCGGAGAACGGCGTCGACATGTATGATGAGCAGGCCGGGCGCCATGCATCTCAGCGTGTGAGCGGAGGACCTCATGCATACCGACTCTCATTAGTCGACAGGACACGGATACGTGATTACACGGCGAGAGTCTGTGGTACATGGGTAGTGAATGTGGCTCGCTTTCCCCGATGAATAAAACATGGCAGAGAGTGCTGTTTGTATTCCCAGGAAAATGCACTTACAAGGTCTGGCACATGGCTAGGTGCCACGTGGACTCGTGTTGGACTAAAAATAGCTCTGAGGGGGGGGTCCACTTCCCAGTGGGGTAGGCCCATTTAGTTTGTTTATTTACTGCAATGCAACGTGCGGGCCTAACAGAAGAGATTCATTATTCAGGTCTTTGCAAAAACAATAGTCATCATTGCTAATCACACTGGCCTTTAAGAGGTCATGATGCATTTGTGTGTGCTTTTGTGCAAAAATGTATTTAAAGACAAACAAGAAAACACTTGCGTCCCTTTACTGAAGCAAAGCCAACCTGATGGGGGGGGGGGCAGGTAAATCATGGAGGAGGAGGAAGGTCATCATAACGCTGCAGGACGTGCTGTTCGCAGGTTGTTCGCATCTTCTAAACGTGAGTCACGGTTCTGTGCTGGAGCCAGGCTGCACGTGAGGAGCCGCAGAGATCCCATAAAAGTCTTTAACGTCGCCCTGGAGAGACGAGGGTGGAGAGATGGAGATGATGTCACTGAATGGTGTGTGTGTGTGTGTGAGTTTGTGTGTGTGTGAGAAAGAGCGCATACTTAATGTTCATCAATATTACACACATGCAAGCAGTAAAGTGCTCTGTGGAAATTGGTCTAAACTGAAAAGTCTTCACATTGTTAGCCTTATAGCATAATTGTCATTGCATAAAAGTCATTTTAATGTGTTTGGAAAACAAGAAAAAAAAGAGAAATCACAATTCAGAAATAACATTGGTATTTTGTATTGATATTTTAACAGTACATTCGAGCAGATGTGTACAAAAAAGAGATCATCATACATTAAACAAAGAGGTAATTTAAGGTTTGAATGCACAGTTCATAAACATATTTGATTGAGTGATATTACAATTAAGTGTCTAGAAAACTGAAGAAACATGAACTCTTGCCAGATGAAAATGAATCAATCTTGTGGTCAGCTATTTCTTTCCCTCGGGCGATTTTAGTATATAAACTGCTTAAGTAAAATTAATTATTGAGTCAAATTGTGCTTTTGGATTCTAATAAGAGTTGTGATTGACCACTGACATAAACAGAAAGACAGAATTATGCAGAAGTGGTAGGAGAATGAAGTGATGATATATAGATAAACGGGTCCTAGACTAGCGTCTGGCCAAAAATAGATATGATTATCGATGTTTTGCTGCTGTTCACTGGCGTCCGTGTCCTCCAGGTGAATGTGGCGGCGACGCAGGGACACACGCCGGTGTCCACAGGCTGGTGGAGTCTCTGTACGGCCTGCAGGGCGAGAGGAGTCAGCTGCGAGGAGAACTCCGCCTGCTGCACTCACAGCTGGAGCAGAAGGAAAAAGACAGACACTCCCGCATCCTGGCCTTCCAGCAGCAGGTGGGCAAAAAAAACAGAGTTCTACCTGAGATCCGTCATGATTGTTACTGCATAGCGCCTGACGAACATTAAATGTTAATCTGCTTCGAATGTCTCTCACAGATCGACGAGCTCAAAGGTTGCATCGAGGAGCGCGAGGACGAGCTGTCACGTCTGAGAACCGCCTCTGTAAGCACTGTGAAACTCTCGATTCTCAAGATTTTAAAACAAACACTGCTAAAAACCAAATATATGGTGCAGCTATCCTATATTGTATTGTATATATTTTATATTCTGTATTTTTCTTTTCTTGCATGTCTATTATTAAATAAAATCACCAGCAAAGATGCCGCTATGTGTTTCCACAGCCACTGAATGGCCGTGATATGAATCAAACTAAATGAACCCGCACCACGTTGTGTTCTGTCTGTGGGGGGGTATATATATTTTAACTCATGCTCACCTGGTGCTGCGTGTCCCCAGGGGGCCACAGACTCTGAGAAGCGTGTGCTGTGCCTGTCGGCGGAGAACGAGACTCT
This sequence comes from Eupleurogrammus muticus, assembly GCA_036785175.1. Classification (NCBI taxonomy): domain Eukaryota; kingdom Metazoa; phylum Chordata; class Actinopteri; order Scombriformes; family Trichiuridae; genus Eupleurogrammus; species Eupleurogrammus muticus. The sequence goes on from JAYKQN010000026.1 coordinate 5,444,236, forward strand.
GAAGCAGAGCCTGAGCGTCACCCAGGGCCTCCTGCAGCAGCTGACCACCATCCCCTCCCAGTCCAGCACCATGCTCCTCAAGGTGAGGATGAGAGCTCAGGAGCCTGCCGCTGTGGCGGTTCAGCCACGGTTTTTTTTTAAGACGTAATGTTTTTGTTTTTCTCCCCACCAGGAGAACGAGAACCTCCGGAGCAGGGTGCAGCAGCTGGAGATTTCCCTGCAGCAGCGCGCCGAGCAGCTGTCGCAGCTGGAGCGACAGAGCGAGCAGAGCGAGTGGAGGAGAGGAGAGGAGCTGAGGAAGAGAGAGGACCGGCTGAGGGACCTCCAGCTGGAACTGGACAGGGAGAGAGGCAAGGAGCCGGTGGTGAAGGTGAGTGGACGAATCTCAAAGTGCAATCGGAGGGGTTCAGTTACATTTTGAGATCGGCTTTTCTTTTTGATGCAAATATTATTATTTTTTCAATGGAATTCTGTCATTCTTACTCATCAACAGCCATGTATACATGCAATGAGGGTAAACTTGGCTTGACTTTTTTAAACCAACCAAAACACAGCTCAGACTTCACGTTAATAATAAAATAATGGACCAGATCTGCATCTCGACCCACTTAACTTTAAAAGTTCTATCGTGCTTTTGAATAGCTCAGTCATGGCCTTATTGGCTTCCATAAAACTGCCATCTCTTGCATTTAAAACCAGGCATTACAATTTGATGCACAGCTGCAGTTGTGAGGAACCCGCCTTATTGCATCGGTGCGTTTTGTCCTGCCAGCGTTCATGTGAAAGTTAATAATAGCCGCGCTGAACATTTATAATTAACGAGAGTTTCCCACTAGCCTACATACAATGCAACAGTTACTCACATGGATGCCTGATATATACCATACGAAGACTGCTTTGTCTTTATCATGATAGCCTAGGCCACAGAGAGTGTGTACTTTGCATCTTCATTCTAACTGAACTGAATGTTATTGAAATATTTTTGCAGTAAATGCTTGATTTGGATCAAGCTGTGCATCACTGATACACACCGTGCTACTTTGTCTGTGTGTACCAGTCATAATCACCAGATGTCTCTTGCTCCCCCAGTACGTCACCCAGACTGTGGAGGTGGAATCACCTGCCACATTAAAGCAGCTGAACAAAGCCAGACAGAGGAACGAGCTTCTGTCCGATAAGTTGTCCAATCAGAACGAGCGCTGCAAACAGCTGGAGGAACACATCAGGAAATCGGATGAATACAGCTGTAATCTGCAGCACAAGGTAACAGGGGATGGCCTGATTAATTATGCTTCATATCTGCTGAGAAGTAAAAGTGCATGCATGCATTCACAGTAAACAGCAAACCTGCACAGACTGAACCTGCGCTTTTAGTTTTAAAGAACTTTCTGTTCCAGGCAGCAAAAAGTCGAGGCATCATTTGTCATTTTGACATTATTGTTTCATAATAATGGGAAACATCCATCAGTACTGTTCTGGACCCTGAGACACAAGCAAACTGCTGACATATTCCAGATGGTCCTCCTGATGCCATAATGCCTGATTAAGATTGTAAGGAGGCAGAAATTGACAGTCCAGGGGGGAAAAATACACCACACCTTGTCAAGAACGGGCGATCAAAGCAGAGGGGAAAAAAAAATCAAAGGCACAAAGGGGAAGTTTCCACTTTGCTTCTGGAAATTCGCAACCCGGTTTCGACCCCGTTGACGGATGAACTGGTTGCGGAGCTGAACCCGCACAGATCGGACTCGCCGAGCCGACAGGCTGACAAATCGCTGTGGTCTGAAACGTTCACAGATTGCGGCGTACGAGCGAGAAATCAGCAAACTGAGGGAGGAACTGCTGAAGGAGATCGGCCACTTGGAGGAGAGGAAGGAGGAGGCGGTGAAGGCCGCCGCCTCCTGCTCAGCAGAACACTTTCAGAACCTGCAGGACCAGTTCTTCAGTGAGTTAAAGCCAATAAGAAAATTAAATAAGATTTATCTGCTTGTGGATGAGATGATTCTACTCAATATTGGACTAATTGTACCAAAAACAAGATATTTTCACCTGATAATATTGTATTTTTAGTAGTGTATTGAGTGAAAACTTTAATGATGATTATTGTTGCATGATTCTGATGCATAAGCTTTCCTTTTCCTGCAGGTTTACAGGCCCGTCTGACAGCACTGCCCTCCACTCTGCGCTGCATGAAAACAGATTACACCAGCCTGAGGAGCCAGGTCCGAAACTTCTCTGACTTTTACGGAGCAGCCATAAACGAAGCCAAAAAGCAGGTAATCGGCATGATGTCACTTCCTGTCTTAGTCCACTTCATTTATATTTCTGACCACAAAGTGAACGTTTGCCACGGCTTTCACCGCTTTCGCGTCTCTGTTAGATTTCAGCAGCTATCAGTGAGATGTCTGAAGCCAACAAAGACCTCCTGGAGAAATACAGGAAAGAGGTCGCGCTGCGCAGGAAGTACCACGAGCAGCTGGTGGAGCTTAAAGGTATGCAAAAATAAAATCTGTGCCCAGTGTTCCCGACAGACCAAGCAGCATTGTGTGTGTCAGTGATGCACATCTTCCAAAAGTATTGGAGAGTTACCAAAAATATTTCAATGAAATTCCTGGTCAGTTACTATAAAGATGCAGCCTAGGCGATCATAAAAAGAACAAAGCTATCATTGGATAGTGTTGAATTAGACATCCCAGTGTTGCTTTGTAGTTAGGCTAGTGGAAAATTTATATTAATTGTAAATATTGTGCTTATTATTAACCATCGCATGAATGCTGGCAGGACAAAATGCTCTAATGCAATAAGGCAGTCAAAACTGCAGCTATGCATCAAATTGTAATGCCTTGTTTTAAATGCAAGAGATTTCTTAATGGAGGAGAAGCCTTATGAAAGCCAATAAGTGGGTTTTGGTTTTTTTTGGTATTTTATTTTTATATTAACTTGAGGTCTGAGTTGTTTTTCGGTTGGTTGAAAACATCAAACCAGTGCAGATTTACACCTGTATGCCATAGCTGTTGTCTCTCTCTCTCTTGCTATTTGCGCATATAAGCGGGAATAAGAGAATTGTGTTGGGGGGGAAGCAGTTTCATTCTGTGGCGCTGTGCCGCAGACGGGTCTATGAGCTGCCGTTAACCAGGAGCTCCCTCTGCTTTCAGGCAACATCCGCGTGCTGTGCCGCGTGAAGCCTGTGCTGAAGGAGGACCAGCACGACGAGGGCCAGTCTGTGGTGGTGACCACGGACCCCAACAACGAGTCCTGCCTCACCGTGCTGAACAAGAAGAAGGGTCGCGTCTTCGAGCTAGACAAGGTCTTCCATCCTCAGGCCACGCAGGAAGAGGTAGGCAGACCGATCGGTGCATGAAGGAAGTGAAAGCTCGACTGGAACTCTAACCTCACATGTGCTGCCTTCAGATCTTTCAGGAAATCGAGCCTCTGGTGACCTCCTGCATCGATGGCTATCATGTCTGTATATTTGCCTATGGGCAGACTGGCTCTGGAAAGACGTACACAATGGAGGTATACTCAATAGTTTGGCAATCATTGACATACATACACGTAGGCTGTAGCCTGAGTATCTTTTGATCTATAGGGCAGCGTGGAGAACCCAGGCATCAACCAGCGAGCCCTGAAACATCTCTTCAGTGAGATCGAGGAGAGGAAGGACATGTGGTCGTATAACGTTTCTGTCAGCTCAGTGGAGATCTACAACGAGGTGCTAAGGTAGGCTGCAACGTTCTTTAGATAACCGTTTTTACCCTGCGAGTGCCCGGTTGGCGCTACCAGATGGTGACTTCTGGTTTGTGCCGCAGAGATCTGCTGAGTAAGGATGGAGAGAAGCTGGACATTAAAATCAACCCGGACGGAACGGGACAGCTGCATGTGCCGGGTCTCAGGGTGGTGGAGGTGAAGAGCTTCCAGCACATCAAAAAGGTGACAGACAGTGGTCCAATTTATATCGTTCAACATTAGAATAAATTATGTATCTTCTATGTATAAAAAAGGAGGAGCATCTGTGTGTCTGTAGCTTGCGTTTCTCTGATTATTTGTCAGATCAACCTCAGCTTTCAGATCTAGTTTGCACATGGCACAAGACTGGTGTATATTTCAAACCTCATTGTTATCAAAAGATAAAATCCTGTAGAATTGCATGTCACAGCACTATCCTACAGCAGCAGTTTTGTTACAGAGTAAAGCTCCGTATCACAGCTCCTCCTCATGTTGCTTCCCAGCAATTTAGTTTCTTCCTGCACTAATTGTGCAGCCAAAGTAATGAAAGTATCTTAACATCTCTTAGCTGCTACTTTATTTTTCATGCTAACATGGGCTACTGCATTCACAGATTCTAAGGAAATCTCAGCCCTATCACCTCACAGAATAGAATCTCAACTCATTTATACCAAAAACGTGCCCAGGAAAACCTACAAAGGAAAACTTTTATCATAGTCCGGTTTTACTTAACCCTAGAAACACTATTTAGAAACTGATGTAAATTGACATCTGCACTTTTAAAATATATTAAGGTTTTTCTTACAATAACTGTATTTGCATGTCTCTCCATATCTCAATGTGACACCTCATTTGGCCAAACATTAAAAAAACAACTTAAGCTTTTCTATAGAAATATTTAACACCTATCGATACTGCAACTAGTTCCATGACTGAGAAATGTTTCTGTGAAGCTTCTAGCCACAGCCCGTCGGAACAGGATCACCTTCGGCACTCAGATGAACCAGCACAGCTCCCGCTCCCATGCTCTGCTCTGCATCACCGTGGAGGGCACGGACCTGGCCTCCGGCTCCAAAACCACCGGTCAGCCCCCACGTACATCATAGAGTATTTGTAACCCTGTATATATGTATATTAATTTAATTCAATTCTTCATGAATTTGGTGTCCTCCTTATTCCAGCGTCACCAAGAACTTGCTTTTTCTTTTCCCCAGGCAAGTTGAACCTGGTGGACCTGGCGGGCTCGGAGAGGGTCTGGAAGTCGGGTGCAGAGGGAGAGCGGCTGAAGGAGGCCCAGAACATCAACCGGTCCCTGCTGGCGCTGGGGGACGTCATCCAGGCGCTGAGGGCACGCCAGACGCACATCCCTTTCAGAAACTCCCGCCTTACGTACTTATTACAAGACTCGCTGGGCAAAGGCAGTAAGACGGCCATGGTGGTGCAGGTAGGGGCCAACTGTATAGGGGACGCCTATTTGCATTGTTATTTCTGTAAATCTGATTATTTTTGTTTTTCTGTATCTTCTGCAGGTGTCTGCTCTGGAGAGTAACGTGGGGGAGACGCTGTGCTCGCTGAAGTTCGCCCAGAGGGTTTGCAAGGTGGAGCTGGGCCCTGCAGCCAGGAAGATAGAGTCTGGTGGAGGGCAGTGTGAATAACAGCCACTTCCTGTAGCCAGCAATCGCCAGGAAATGCCACGAATGCACCGAGTTAAATTATCTACCTACAGACCACTCATTAGGCATCAACGTGTCAACAGCAATCCTGCACAAGGGCTAAATCTGTAGAGGTCTGTGTTAGGTTTTAAGAAGATCAGCCTCCTCCTTTGACAGTGACAACCCTTTATCATTCAGCTAATTTGCATGCAGGAGAACTTATTCTTCCACAACGATTGCCAAAACAACCTCTGCCTCCCTGAACTCTCTGAAGGTTTGATGCTTCCTTAAAAACGCCATTACCGCAGATGCTTTTAAATACCAAAATCCAGGAGTTATCAAATCAGCCTTGAGGCTTTCCTCACCGATGGGATTTTTAAAACAGGCGTTCGGTACGATTTCCATAATACCAACACTTCCCTTTGGGCTTTTGCAGTATTAGTCATCTTGCTATAAATATACGTAGTTTGTGAGCTTCATTTCCAATGTATGTTTTTTTTAAGTGTGTAGGAGGATCTGTTTAGTAGCTAAGACTATTAATCATTTCAACAATACCTTTAAAGTCTCATATTTGTCTAGTTTATGTGACATTTGGAAGAGCCATGACTGGATGCTTTTGTTTCTCTTTAGAGCTTCATCCTTTTGCCTTTTGAGAATAGAAAAGCTGTTGAAGGGAGCGGGTGGCCTTGTATTAGTGACATAAACTGTGCGATATCCTCTTTATTGAGGAGGCAGTTGGGGCCTATGTGGACAGAAGATGCACTTTATTGTAGGAAAAAAATGTGATTGTTTTATTTCAGACAAGGTATTTAGGTGCTTGCAATAGATATCACGACTGAACGTTCTGCCAAAAGCTGCTTATTGTTATCTGTTCATCGTTGTTCCTCTATTTAATCACCTACTGAATCGGAAATGTGTTTTGATTCAACAGTAGCAAGACATCAATGTTGTAGTGACTCCCATGAGTGCATAGGGGGTCACTTAGAGTTTTCAGTTCATTTTCTGAATAAATATGATGTATTTAAAAATTGTCTTGTCTCTTCCTTAAATGTTCAGCTTCATACTGAATCATTCAAGTCAATCAGAGGCATTTTGGAAAAAAAAAAGTATTATTTTACTTGAAATATAAAAAAACTTTACAGCAACAACATATTAAATGGTGACATCGGCGGTTTACAATGCACCACAAACCACATGTACAGATTGTATCATTACACAGGAGATGATCCAGTGACAGAGTATGATTCACAAAGGAAATATGCAAAGACTTGACAGAAATCTACTTCCTGTTGCAATTAAAGCTGCCATCTCTTTACACAACAGATGGGACGGCACAGTCCCAGTAATTTATCTTTGTGACGTTCTGCTCTTACACTGTATTCTCTCTTTTTTTTGTTCCCATGGTCAGATTTTAGTCAGAATCTCCTTCCTCTACCCCTACTGCTCCCACTGCTGCAGCCAGCTCTTCTTCACTTCCTCGTAGACGATCCCCTGGACACATACACAAAAAAATAAATAATCACTGTTAAATCTGATTTATTCACACACAATAATTACAAAACAGGCAGTTAGTGATATTCTGCTCAGCATTGAGAGATTATGACTACACACGTTAACATTGCGATGTGAACTCTTAATGCTTCTAAATAAACTCTGATAACCAGGGAAACCCTCCTCTTAGAAGTTCAACTGGTTTTGCATTCCCCTGAACGCTTGTTGGTCTATATTTAGAACATTGATCTCATCAAGTTGAGGAATCGCAGCGTTTATTTTATCTGATGGATTCGAGCCCTCTGTGGAGTCTGGAAAACCTCAAAGCAATTAGCCTAATATTCACGTCGAGCTCAGACACGCTGCAGGAAAGTTCCGAGATAAGATGTAAAAAAAAAAAAAAAAAAAAAAATGCAAAGTACTAACGGATGAGTTCGGCGATGGCTCTCTGCGTTCTTCGCTCCAGTTTCTCCAGTTTCTTTGCCACGTCGCGCTTCAGATCCCTGGATTCAGAAGCACAATGTAAATAAATTACTGTATTATGAATTCGATTTTTATTTATTTTTTTAGCACAGTAAAGAGCTTACCAGTCTGGTTTTCTTGGGGCAAGGTTAGCCAAATCCTGAGGAAAGAAAACAGCTGAATAGAGACACCACTTAAGCTTGAACGGAGGAAATCCCATTCAGACAGAAGCAAGTACTCACCACTTCTTCAATAATGGGCTCTGGGTTCTCTGCCTGTAGCTGGTCTTTCACTTTATCCTCCACTGCAAACAAGGAACATTTGTCATCAGTCATAAATGATGCATGACCAGAACCAGGAGTCGTCCTTGACCAAATGTCTGTTCTGATCTTCCTGGTATAGCGATATAAAGGATGATATTAAAGTTCCAGCTTCTGAATTAATGAACCGACAGGCACACATCGTGTCAGATTTCTCACCTGATGCAGGTTTGGCCTTGGGGACCTGCCTCTCCTTCAGCTCTTCATCCTCTGGAGTATAGTTTCTCAGCTTCAGCTCTCTGAGGAAAGAGAGGCAGGGAAATGGGAGTATTTTTAGTCACAAGAGTAAAAAGTCACAAATGGAAAAATAATCAGTTCTCACGCTTTATTATTACACACAAAGTCCAGCAGGGGGGAGTGTAGGCAAATATATTCCATGGCAGACTAAGAAAAAAAAAAAAAGAGGGAGGGGGGGCGATCTGCAAACTCTACACAGCTGCACATCTAATGTCTAGAGGAGGTTGGGAATAATGTGCCTCTTTATCCCTACGAACACATCTGATTAACATGTTCCACCTGCTCCCAGGCAAAGACTTGAGGAGAGCAGAAAACAGCTGAGGAATGCTTTCCTTGATGTTGAATTATTCAGTCTTTCATCACGTCTCTCCGCGCGGAGGAATTCTTGGCAAGCTCATAACGGAGCGTCCGGGAGGCAGAGGTAAACTATTGTCCGACCGGAGCACGGATCCGGGAGAGTTATCAGCTGTTCCGAGCTTAACGAGGATTTGTAATGAAGCGAGTGAGGGGTACTCTCCTAATGCATCCATCACAGCCCTGCTGCCGTCAGACAGACCGATGCCTTGTATGGGTATGGGCAGGAATGCTGGTCATGTTCTGCCTTTGGCTGAGTGAGGTCGAGTCTTAGTTCACACATCTCTCTCTGTGCTCCCCCACTCCTTCTCTCTCCTGTGGCCGTGTCAGGGGATGAATGTTGTTTGATCCATCTAAAAGAGTCAATTTTTATTCCACTTATGTGGCCCTTGAAAATATCTCAAATCTAATTTTGTCATCTCCTCTAGCCACACAAATGATTACCCTGTACCACAGCACTGGGGGGAAAAAAAAGCTCCAGAGAAGTCTAACTAACGAAAGAGAAAAACACTTTTAAAAAACACTTTATTACAGATAAAGTGAAATCTATTTCCATATATCCATAATAGACATTTAGAATAAACAGGGAAAAAAATACACCCATTATTCTGGATGTCCTGACAGCAAACGCACAAGTCACACAAGTCTTTTCACATCACATATTCAGTGATTAGTGGATTTTCAGGAGATAATCCTACAAATTTGGGGGGTAACCCCACTCCAGAGCAAGGCCGTTATGCCAGAGGCTAAAGTCAGGGTTTAGGGATTTGTGCCAGTGTGAAAGCTGTCTTAGCCGGGGGCGAACAGCTGTGTATCAAGTACAGTTGGAAAAGCCTATGAGGTTCTTAGCTTGGAGTTTGCCGCCGAGGAGCCTGTCTGAGGCTGAACTCTGGGTCATTTGCTGTCAAAGGAGTCTGAAATATCGCTCATGCATGCTGTCCTGGGTAAAATCACTTGTTTATTATTATTAATACAGTCATTTGTTTTATAAGGTCATTTAAATTTATAAGACTGATATTCTAAATAATTAAGAATTTTATCTTATGCATCTGAACAGGGGCATTGATATATTTTTTTGTAGACAGTCAGTTGGGAACAAAAACATTTAAAGGCGCACCCTGGCCTTTGTTGAAATAAATAACAATTTCAACCATTTTCTGACATTTTATAGGTCAGGCTCCTATGAACCACTTTGTGAGACAAACAAAATATTTCTCAGAGCTCTCCACTAGGGAGGAAAAGTTTGACCTTGTGGTGGTACAGCAGGTCATGGAATTGCCTACAGTCATCAAAAAGATTTCTTACCCCAAGAAGCATGAGATTGATCAGCTACGGTCTTGTGTGAAAGTAGAAATTTTGGTTTAAGAGTGTCACCGTGGCGATGGCCGCTTGCAACCTGGACATCATTTATCTTCTGTACAAATTTGATAATCTGGCCATGGTACAAACAAAATGGACGAAGGTTCTCTAGAGAGCAAAGTGAGGAGCATTTTTTTTTTAAATTGGCAGCAAAACAAAGATGACTGAAAACACAAATATACTGGTCGTATGAAAACCAAGCACACACCAAAATGTAGTCAATATTGAGCCAAAAGGTTTTGAGACAACCCGTCATGGCTCATTGTGTTGGTTTGGACCTGACGGTGACATTGCGTATCAAACAAGTCGTTCATTCACTGGGGACCATGTTGAAATCAAACTTCATGCCACCCTGGCCACAATGTCAGGATATTTTGTTATGGACCAAACTGTCGTACAAACAATGACACTGAGGTGCATGTTCGGTCACACCAACAGCAGGATATAGACCGTGCATAAATATTATGGCAGCAAAGTTTGACACTATTCCTTTTTTCTTCCTGAACCATCTCTTAGTGATAAATTCAGAGCCCTGACCCAGCCGTCTCGAGGATATAAAGAGGGACCTGCGGCTGGGGAGGATGTATGGCGTGGTGTTCAAATGGTTGCACTGATAACAGCGACCTGCCCCATTCACCACAGTAGAAGCAACTGCAGACAGCCAGCAGCCTACTCATATGCACACTGGACTGACAGGATTAGTAATGACATGGAAGTAAATGTCAATACTTTTGTGGCTTTTAAAATTCCCTTTATTTCATTTGCTAGAAACCAATCCACCCACATCTATTCTACATCTTTAAAACAACAAAAACAGCAGCCTTTGATGTGACAGGAAAAACCTGCTCAGTGCATTTAGTCTTTAGCAGAATGTTTTTGGCTGTCTGTCATTTGCAGGTTTTTTTTTCATCAATTCAACTTATTTTTGTATAACACATTGATTGTTTTGTTCTTTTATGTCACGGTTTGGCAATTGGATCTCTTATGAAATTTTAATACCGATCGCAAGATACATTACACTCCCCGCTATGGGGATACTCAAAACACAAAAGTATATATTTTTTTTTTAAAAGCACCATGTTCAAGGCTGATTATGTCTAAATTAGGCCATTGAACTCTGCAGCTATTTATATTCTCATGAGAGATCTGTGTCCATTCGGACTGGAGGAAATACAGAGGCACTCCCTCTGTGCAGAGTCATTAAATATAAACAATGGAAAAAGGTTGTGTAGGAGAGGCTGCTTCTACCTACTGACTAACAGTATGTAGAGTAAGCTGCAGGATATTTGAGCAGCTAATAGCATGAGCCTGTGATCGAGCCCTGTGTAAACACTGCATGACACGCAGTGTTACAAGTAGATTGTGTTCAGATGGAGGGCAGATAAACGCTCTGATGATGTACTTGCATATTAGTTTCAGTTCCGTTTGTGATGAAAAACCTTCAGCTAAATAGGGAAACAATGGTGACCTCGGGAGGAAGAGATCACGATGTAAATGTATGAAAATATATTATAAAAAAACAAACAAGTAATGGGCATCTGCAGATGCGATGTGATGATAAACCAACCTGTGCTTCTCTTCTGCAGTCTCTTCTAGTGAAGCTTTTTTCTTTTCTGGCTCCTCATCTTCATCCTCTCGACCCTGTAAGAAGATTGTTACACAAGCATTAAAATAACTTGTATTTACAAACCTGTATTTCCCAAGTAGATTCAGATTCATTGACTTATTAAAGAAAAGTCAACAAAGACAGTTAAAAAGCCATAAGATGAGCCTTTTTGAAAATGCACATATGCATCAGCCCAGTGTCAGATGTCACTCAAAAGATATACACACTAAGCTCATATTTGTGTAGGTAAACAATATAAAAGCAAATTTGTTTATTGTGTTGGCCAAACATCTGGGAATCAACTAACACACATACTGAAATTTATTAATTATGACACTGTCATTTATGGGGAGTAGTAGGCTTTATATATTCAAATCACTATAACTGTAGTCACATGAATCTGGACACACACACACACACACACACACACACACACACACACAGCAGCAGCAACAACTACAATGATTGGGGAAAAAAAGGGAAGCAGGCTTGCAAGACATTCTGGAGTGCAAAATTCATATTGTCCCCAAGTGAAAAGTTGTAACAAAGAAGATCAAACCCCCTCCCATCTTGCATTTTCCTTAAGAGGCTTCCTGTTCACCTGCTAGAACAATGTGGGGGACTGACTCATTCTTGAAGTGCAGCACAAAAGGAAAACAACCCCAGGCTTCAGGAATGTCAACAGTCATTCATCAAGCATAAAGCCAAGCTAGGGCTTCTCTATTCAGCACCAGCTTAGTGTCATACATTATGCTCTAACTGCCAAACAGTGGCTTGCACATTGAACAGGGTTTCCTGTTGCAAGACGAATTCATAACCAGAACTGAAAGATAGAATAACTGTGTCTGTTATAAAGGGTGTGACGGAGACAGCAGCTCTGCTGCATAAAGCTGCTCTGAGTCACCATGTAGAACATGAGCGTCAAAACCCAAGGTGTGTCGACATGAATAATTTATACACTGTCAATATTATGCTTTTCATATCAAAATGTGAAGACGGCATTATAAAAACAGTAGAATGACACATACTTTATTCATATATATATATTCAACTATGCATTGTGCATTACATAAAGGAACAAAATGTTTGCATTTTCACATCCATCTTTTGCTTAAAGCGATTCCACCTTTCTACATGACAAAAGTGTTAATTTTTAATTATTTATTTTTACAAAAATGTGGTTATAGGAAGGTCTTGGGTACATTAAGTGACTATAATGGCTGTGTGACGCAGAGCACTTAAATTGAGATTTTCCTGTTGTAATAGGTTTCTTTTCTTCCATGTTTCTACTTAACCTGATTGGCTTGTTGTTTTTCATTGCACATCATGCAAAACAAACTCCTAATTATACCTTTAGAAATGCTGCTCATATGTCAATGCATGTGTCATTTGGCTCAGGTGTATCTTGACTGGGCACAAATAATGCAAGTATATCAGATTATACACATATTTACGATGATTAGTGTGACTATGCTTATCTTGACAATGGTCATAAACACATCAACATAATCCAGTTTACCGTATAATCGTATTATAAATGAATTCCTCGTGTGTATGTAAACACGGACAGTGACTGTGCTTTTGTCACTGAATGTTGAACAACAAACAGCTTTTTAAATACCAAATACGTTCCAGTACTGCGAGGAATGTCAGAGCAGCATCATCGCCCTTCTCCCTGCAGCCACTTTGTGTCTCACATCTGCAGTGACTTCCAGAGAAGCCACCGAACACGGCCCTCTTCCTCACTATATTCAGCATGACTTCAGGTTTCTGGGTTCTACAAACATCCCATCTGCTCAATAAAGAGCAAAGACAGACAGATGAATGCTTTAATAAGCCTAAAGGGAAATTAAGGCTTATGCAAAACACATATTCTTCTTCCTATTATTATATAAAAAAACAGTAAAATCACCAACAGAAGGATAAAGTAACAGATATAAAAACTAGAAAATATAAAACAGGGCCACAATTACAAAGAATAAAAAAAATGTAAAAAAAAAAAAAAAAATGTGCATAGGCACAAAGATGCAACCCAGGCAAGCATTAGGGGGTGTGTAGTGGTACGTTTGGTGTGTGTGTGTGTGTGTGTGTGTTTAACTGATTTACATATGATCTGACAACATGAACCGAATTGATGAGTCCTGACAGGTTATATGCTGCTAAGCAATATTTGTGGAAAGACTTGTGTTTAATTTTGGTTATTTGATTTATAAAATAGTTTTAACTTTGATTTCCATTGTTAAAATAAATACTGAGATCAAACAGTCCGAAGTATAGTTGAATTTTTGGGATTTATGTTTTATTGTAAATGTAATCATTTTTATTTTAAATCTGTGATTTTAAAAAAAATCTGTGGATCTAAAGTAGAAGATGCTTTTCTGTAAATTATGTTTGATTACAGATAATTCACAAAGAATTAACCTACTGTTTAAGGGGTTTGTATAACGTTTACTTATTCTGAATGCTCAATTCGTCTTACGTGCGGTAAATTAATTTAAATGAGATATTCTCAGAAAACACACCAAACGTTCAATAATAAATAATTAAATACATAACACTGTGACTGCGTTAATCTAAAATGTACATTCGTGAAAATGTTTAAGCTGAAACAGAACAACCAAGCCGAGAAGCAAGTTTCTGTCTGTTTGCTACATGTTAGCTGTAGCTAACGTTAGCTAGAGGCTAATTCTGCTAACATGCGCCGTGCTACAAGAAACTTTCTTCCGAAGGCTAACCTGGTTTGTTTATCACATATATAATTTCCAGACGACAACACTTACATGAAGCTGTTTCTCTCTTAATGCTTTTAGCCTTTCTTTCCTCTTCAGGGCCTGCTCTTGTAGGGACCCAACATTTCGCTCCATGTTTATTTCTACACGCCGCTCGACTGTCGCTGAAATCCATTAATGCTCCTGACGATTCAGGATCGAGAATCGAGCGTCGATTAGTTGATTGCAGTGGACTGTTCCTGCCTGGTCATGTGATAAATATAGATTTTTTTTACTAATGCTTTAAAAATAAATAATTTTATTTAGCATATATATATAATATATATAGAGAGAAATATATAATGAAAATAAATCAAACTCCTACTGTGGATAATGTGACTTTTTGTAAATTATAAACACACACAAACCTTTTTTAGTGTGTATGTTGGATTTATTTGCACATGTACCAATGCATGAACTTTTAGTTGTTTACAGATAACTTTTATTCATACCTACTTCTCGCAGATCTATAGGCCTACACTGAAGTGATAAAAGGTCACGCATAGGACAGAGAGGCACACTGTCCCGTCTATGGATGGTCACACTCAGGTCCGGATAGGAATGTAGGCCATCTCCATGGTAATACAGCTGCCTCAAGCTTCACTGTGTCCATCCTCATAATGAACAATTAGCATGCAAAAATGCAAATCAAAATGTGTTAATGATGCTAAAAAGCAGAACGATCAGAGACATTAAAATGTGCGATTTCATGATGTAAATAAATAACAAACCAATACGATTACTTGAATTAATCACTGACATGTATGCACACATTTATACAAGTACACTTGCAAAAACATATCATGAATTGGTAAGACTTATTTAATTATTTTTAACAGTAGACCGAATACCACCTGTAACATCAAACTACTTCACAGCATCAAATACATTCTATAAAAGTGAATCAACCTTTAAAATCACTTGACACGTGTACATTTTACTGCTCATATCTCTACACTTTTGAGTAATGTTTTTTAATGCAAAACTTGTATTTATTTTGTTTTTTCCAATATATATTATTAATTTTTGATGCATCCTTGTATTAATGGGTTCAAGCTTAACAATCTTTCAAAGAAACAATTTAATAATGTGCAATTTATATTTTATAACAGCTATACCACAGTGTCAGCAGTCATTAGTAGCTAAGAGTTTGAAGTTCAGTTCTATGCTTGTATATGTGACGTTATGCTATCAGCACCTTTATTATCCTGTAGTCCAGCCCCCTTATTAACGTTTCCACACACTCACAAATGTGTTTTTCTTCTTGTTACTACAGCTGAATGTTTGAGCTTCACTATGAAAAATGAAGTATGTGCAGAGAAGGGGGAAAGTTGTGCTCATTGGAAATACAAGCGTAAGGGGCAGTTCTTATGAATAGGATTTGTGACAACACTAATATTTAGAAAAAAAAGCAAATCCTGGTCCTCCAATGTTTATCTTACAAAATCATGAAGTGGAAACTTGAAGACTCAAGTGCACAAATTACAAGAATGGACCAAAGTGTAACAGGAACCCATCAAACTTCTAAAACAAAATAGCATAGATTGTGGAATTTTTCACCAGGTAAAATAAACACTTGTCATTTTAAAGATTTTAAGAGGATAAATCAAATAAATATTATTATTATAAAAATTACTTGAGGGTATTTTTTTAATATACAGACATCTTATTCAGACATTTGACTTCTTTTGTCATGATTACTTAATAGAAGAGTATTCATGCATGTGATAAGTCTTCTTATTTCCTCCATCTAGGATTCTACATGCCTGCGTGCGCGCGCGTGTGTGTACGCGCGCGTGTGTGTGTTTATGTGTGTGTGTGTCTTTAAGAACACCAGCCTACCTGTGAGCATGATCTATACAGTCAACTCTTGGCTGGAAGCTATTCCCTGGCTTGTTGATAGTCCGGAGCCAGTGAGACACCGGTTGATGGGAACTTGCGGCTGCTCGTCTCTCTCAGGACAGACGCACCTTCTCTGACCCGGGTCCGTTCGGGAGGCGCTGTCATTGTTGCTTCTGTTTTTTTTTTTTTTTAATATGGGATCCGTCGCCTCCGTGGGAACTCTCTCCAATAGGAATCATACGGCAACAGTCTAAATGCGGACATGGGTGTTTCTCCAGACATGCATTTCCACGCATTTCTGTTCCTGGTTCGACTAATGCGTCATTAATCGCACCGTGTGGCCGCGTTCACGCCGTTCATGTTTGGCTTTTTTACGCCACTCTCATAAGTTTGCAAGGCACTTTTTAAAAAAAAAAAACAAAAAACGTGGATTTTTTACCACCCACAATAAAAAAAGAAAAATGTTTTTATTGCTCCTGGATTTTTGCAGGAATGGATCGGCGGCGGAGCGTGCCGCGTTCTCCGTTCGCGTTTAGGAAACAACTTCCAACAGGCGGGCTGGCGTTCACCATGCTGACCAGCGACCTTACGTGTGTTTGAAGGAAAGAAGCAAGAGGAGGGGGGGGGGGAGAGAGGGGGGGCCCGGTGGAGGTGGAGGTGGGGAGATAATGAGCAACCACAAGGGAGGAGGAGGAGGAGGAGGAATGGCATCGGAGGAGCGGCTGTACGAGCTGTGGATGTTATATTACACAAAGGTGAGTTCCGGTGCGGAAGAGCCTGCTGGACGGTGACACCTGTTGCGGGTTCCTCCGCGGCTCAACTTTAGCGCGTGACCGATAGACACCGATCAACACGCGGGGTTGTGAACTGCTGTACACGCAGAAACGAGGAAGTCGAATATACGTTTGTATCGTGGCGGTTTATTTACAACCCCCCCCCTCCCTCCCCACGGTTAGCGCCGCGGAGGGATATCGTATCGTGTGCGTGTGTCGCCGAGCACAATTAGTTAGTGTCGAGGACCGAGTTGAAGCGGATTAACACACTTAACGAAGTGTGTTTCATAGCCACCTGCAAGGCAGGTGTTAGTCAGGCTACTTCCTCTTCCTGTTTCTCCTTCCTCAGAAAGCATGTCACATTATTTTAAAGGGTTCTATATTTTACCCCCCCTGGCTTTTAATTTGAAGAATGCACAGGATATGTATGTGGTTGTAACCACAGATCGTCTTATTATGGTTTTACATCCTATGTGGAGCTTCTCTCTGGGGCTCTGGCATGAACAGGTGGTTTTTGTGTCTGTCTCATTAATATTAATGATCCTCCCTTCTGATTGGCTGATCTGGATGCATCCGCCTGGCACATGCCACTTCTTATTTTCTTTCTTTTAACTGTGTATGAATTCATGTATTGTAAAACAAACCTATTTTTTTTTATAGATCAGCTAATGATAAACCTGAGCTTATTAAGCCTATAGCCTCTGTCAGTTGATCAAAAACCAGACAAAGCTGATCTGTACATCTACACATTTGAAGATCTAAAGGTTGGGTTTGTGTGTTTCATTTAGCTATTTTTCACCATTCCTCCCATTATTATATGGAGGTAATTCCATTCAATTATTTGGAGATGATTAGCACTTGATGACACTACAGCTGCACTGAGTGGGTGTGCAGTTGTGACATCACAACGTCAGGGATGTCCTGACGGCTCGTTTTAAGGCGTAGTTTCTGAATGCAAGCTGCATGCATTTCTCTGTGTATTGAGCATTTTGAAAAAATTGAACCGTGCATAACATCTAGACATTCCTATAATAATAATAAAAAAAAAATCGTAGCATATATATATATATATATATATATGTGTGTGTGTGTGGAAGACTTGTCCTGGAAAAAAATTTGGATATATATTCAAATTATGACTTGCATCATGTTGTGTTTATATAAATATCTTCATAAGAAGAGTGAAGACAAATGATTTTGCAAGAGGCTTTCCTGTCTCTCCTTCAAAGGGAAAGATAGTTTGGCTGTGAATACATCGATTATTATTTAATGTTTAATGTAGTGTTTGCAATCTGCTTCCATGCCCGAGGATGGAGGGGAAAAACAAGGAGGAGACGTCTCTCCAAGCTGTCCTGTATGTTCACTGTGGGGCATGGGCTCCTTTTTATTACAGCAGATATACAGGCCACTTAATTATGAGGACGTTTTTCATTACGTATCGTGTTGAATTTCATTTTAATTTAAAACTAGACTTAAGATCACTCTGGGAAACCTGCTGAAGGCTTAAAAACGGGGCAGAAGTCAAAGCTGGATTAACTGCAAAAATGCCCTGTGCAGTGTGGGTAATTTGGGTGACAAAAAGTGAACAAGACGCGTAGCACCTCTTTTATTTCAAAGTGGTGGTTGTCGGCGGTGTGGGGACATCCCAGAGGAAATGTTTCTAATCCGCCCCTGTCGCTTCTCCTCTGGGCTGCTGAATGTAGAACTGTTTCAGATTCTGTGAATTTCTTTGGCGGTGAGCTGGCTCTCACAAAAATAACAAAGTGTAGGCACTGACACAAATAACTCACTGCTGATAAGTGTAATTGGTGTGTGTGTGTGTGTGTGTGTCAGCCCTGAATCTGGCTTTGACAGCTGTCTAGCATCTCTGTGCGTGAGGCCACTTCCTCATTAAGCTGCCTCCTGGCTCTCAGATACTCTTCAGTTTCCCTCGATGCTCTGAGACAGATAATTTTTTTTTTTTTTTAACAGTTTTTCACCCGACGAGCACATCGATCTCCGGGCTTTCTCGGAAGTAGATTTCTATCTTTTATGCGAATGACCTGCCTTTGATTGCCGGGGCTGCGGTGAATGACGGCGGAGGAAGGATTTAATTGAGCCTGGTATTAAACGTCACCACCTGATGTGACTCAGTGATACATAATAGGCTGCGGAGAGGCAGGAAAACCACTTCAGAGAACAACCCGACACGTCGCTGTGTCATATTGTTGTTGGCTGCCGATTTTTCGATATCTTTCTTGATCTGGACACAACCCATCTGTCACTACCATAGAGAGATGGTCTTTTTATAGATGACGTTCCAAGGAAAATTGGTTTGGCCCAGGGCAGTGCCAGTGTAGTCCCAACACTAAAATGAATTATTGCAGAACAAGGGAGGATGTGAAGAAAAGTGCTTGAAAGCAGTTTTTGGCGACAGCTAGTGGCGTGGATGCAGATTTCACAGAACTGTGTGTGTGTGTGTAGGAAACCTAGGATGGCCACGAAAAAGCAAAAGGCCTCCTCTAGAGTCATTGTTATGTCTATAAAGACTTTTCTTTTTTTGTTAGTACTTTTAACGTGTAGTGATTATGGTCTGAAAACTTGAGCTGCAAGATTTTACTGGAAGTCTGAGAGTATTTTCAGCCCTATTTTTGACTGTAATGTTGTAATACAATGTAGAAATAAAAAGAACATAATCTTTGCTTTGAACCATGACACAGGTATGCAGTGATTTAACCAACCCACATGACTAATGTGGGATAATGCAGCGTACTACAGTGTGAGATGAGTCCAAGCAGACTCCAACATCTGCGTATATATTTGTGTGTGTGTTTGTGTGTGCTGTAGCTCGGCTGACATTTGCAAACGAGAGGCGCAAAACTTGCTCGGGCTTGTACGTGATAAAGGAGCCCTGCTTCCTCCGATTGTGCAAGAAATCACACACCCCTCACAAGACGCTCGGATCAGCTGAGGTTCACGGCTGATGTGAGATGTTGAAAAGCCACTGTGATCCAGAGTTCTCTATTCTCCATGAAAACGCAGGGCTTACTGTAAAATAAATAAACAGGGCGGGTCACAAACAGATTCTCCGTGTCGGAGGATGTTTTTTAGGTTGTTGAAGAGCTCAGACCTGGCAGGTATGAACATTCAGAGAAGAGTCTGATCTAATCGGAGAGCGAGTAGCATAACTTATCAGATCGTGTCTGAAAACACCCAAAAAATATTGTCCTGGAGCATGCCTGGAAATGTGTTTTTTCTGAGTCTAGTTTGGTTATGTTTCCTTCCATGTCAGCTGTAGGCCTGCTGCTAAATGTTAAATTTTCTCACTCATTACGTCGAGGGTGAGTTTCACAACAGCCAAACAAATACACCCTTCCCTTCAGAGCTCGGACAGAAGCTCCGTGGAGCATGAACGCTGATTGGCTGCAATAGTGTGTGTGTGTGTGTGTGTGTATGTGCACGCTTCCAATTTACAGAGCCAGGGCTGTGTACGCACACAAGTTTTTTTTTTTTCATGTTTTGTTTTCAGCGCCCACACACAGAACAGACAGCTAGGGGACTGTGAGGAGATTATTTGTTGAATTTGACAATAAAAGGGGATAGGATTAGAATAGCTGACTGCACCTTTAAAGGGACTGTAGACATATAGCAGAGCTCAACATCTTCTTTTATGTTGCTTGAATGTGGAATATTCATTCAAGTTATTAGTTTCATAAAGGTATAAACCAATGAAGGTGGAATGCATTAAATAGTAGTTAATGAAATAAACGGACTAATCAGTTCAGCAGTATATGAGTATAGGTTATAGGAAACTGCAGTTAAGTGAGTTTTTTTTTCCTCCAATTAACTAACAGGAAATTTCATGTTATGGCAGAAGCACGTTGTGTTAACATGCAGCATTTCAGCTCTTCACTGTGACAGAAATAAGCATGACAATAAACACGACGCAGTGGGGAAGCTTGAATGTGGTCATAATTCTGCATGGAGCCGGGAGAGAGGGGAGAAAAAAAAAAAAAAAAAGGGAACAAATAAGCATCAGTCCCCATTCATCCGCTACACAACGGCGTGGATGCAGTAAGATGTCAGGTTGGCAGACAAATAGCGTGTGATTATCCTGTGATCAGTGGCATGGGAGGATCCGGGGGAGCAATTAAAGCCTGCAGTGTCAGACACGACCATGGTGACAACCCGATTGCAGCCCGCCTACACAGCTGTGAAACCAACCTCCTCTGTTCCCCTTACGAGGACAAAAAAAAAACCAACCCAAAAAACAAGCCCCTGTTTCCTGGCTGTTGCCATCACCCAGTCACTCACTCCGCTGGGTCTCGGCCTCTGTTACAGATGATGCTCGTCAATATGGAAACGCGTCAACAACAGGGGCCGTCCCTGCAGCTCGCTACCACTGTCCCCTTGAGTCATGTGGCTAGGGCCCCCCCCCCTCACCTTCCACCCCTCAACCCCTCCAGGGTGCCTCGACCGGCCCTGTTTACCAACAGAAGGCCCGAGCAGGAAAATCAAAGTGCCCTTTGCTTTCACTTGTGCAGGAAGCTGGAGCGAAGCAGAATGCCAAGCAGCAGAGAGCAGCACAGCTGCCCGGCCATGTGCAGGGAAAACCCAGATAAATGACACAGTTTAGCGGGACTCAGCACATCATCATCTGTTTTAATGGTGATCTGCTTTTTTTGTGCACACACAAATTTGCATGCATCCTTGAGCTGGATGTCTGGGCAATAGCAAGGGAAGTGGATTGAACTGTGCAGGTTGTGTTTTTTTATTTAGAGGTGTTGATCAATAGTAATTTAGTAAGAGTAGATATTGAGGATTCATTAAGAGCAGTGACCTGTAGCAGGATTCTACCTGCCGATATTTAGACAATGATATCTATAGTTTTACTTCTCATTAGCAAACATCTGACTTCCTATCTGTGATGTTTTTTTTGTTTATGTATTATGCACCAGCAATCCACCCCAGCGCCGCATTAACGCTCCACAGGCAGCATGAAAAATACACACTCGGTTCAGTTTTTAAATTA
Source organism: Eupleurogrammus muticus (assembly GCA_036785175.1). Taxonomy (NCBI): domain Eukaryota; kingdom Metazoa; phylum Chordata; class Actinopteri; order Scombriformes; family Trichiuridae; genus Eupleurogrammus; species Eupleurogrammus muticus. Next base: position 5,465,837 of record JAYKQN010000026.1, read on the forward strand.
CGGTTGTTATCATACGCAAGTTTTTAACTCAACAATCCCTGAGCCGCTTCACCGAGCCCCCCCTGACTACAGCGTGTCCTTGTACAGTGATGAGTGCAATAATTCTATTATAATTGGTGACATATCCTGCGCAAGGGTGTTATTGTCATAAAAATCTATTGTTATACCCTCCAGTAGTAGCCGGGGAGGATCCGCTTCCTATTTCATTGCAAAATAAAACATAGCTGAAAGGGGAGTTGCAGCTACTTCTCAGTCTGTCCTACAAAAATCTAAAATACCTGATTGTCCAGATGTTGGAGGCACGAAACAATAGGTTGTTCGCAGCTTCCTGTTTTCATGGTGTGCATGCAGAGATGGTTCATACATTATTTGTGTGATCGGTGTCATCTCATTTGTATATTTTCCAATGGCTTGGAGATCAGATTTAGTTTTAAAACCAACAGTGGTTGGTATGAAAAAGCCCTTTTTCCAGTTAAAACTACAGTAATTATTGTAATAGAGCACTCAGAATGTCTGTTTGCTCATTCAGCCCGTTAAGTGACACATTTTCCAAATGCTGAATTTCTGTTTCCCCTGCAACTTGTGTGTCAAATTTAGAATAAAATCATGAAAGACAGTCGCGGTTCATCATCGTTTCTGCTGGAAGTTTCAACCAGAGGCCTCCCTCATATCTGCTCCCAGCGAGCAGTTAAAACCAAAAGAGGAAGGGGTTTGACGAGTATGAAGGAAACGAGCGTCGGTTAAAGTGACATGTCATTTCCTGGTTGCTCGTTGGGAGACGAGAAGCCAGCGAGAGGCAGATGCTGGGGCTGGTCGGGAGCGATGTGCAGCTGAGGCGCCGACCTGGACTACGGCGAGGCCACGTCTGAGACTGGGTTCCTGGAACCTGGCGCCCTGCTCAGCCCAATACGATGAGAGATGGACTGGCTCATAAACCAATGCCAGTTGGTAACGTACATTTAATATTAATGCAACACTAGAGAATGTTTTCAGCCTTAGACCTCAATTTCTGTTCAGAGTTTCATCGTGGAGGACCTGTGACTATTATTTTAGCTCTGATGTGTACCTACAGTGTTATGCAAGAGCTTTTCCGTTGAAATTGTTCTGCTGGTGCATCTTTTTGAAGCTGCAGCGCCACATAATCGCTTATTTTGACTCGTCGGCTTAGGGGAAGTACCTGTCGGATTGTTATACCATGTGCCGCTCACGGCGTGCTATTTGTGTACGGTGAGTCAGGCCGGAACGACTCATGTCTTCCCTCACGCCGCCTGCTCGGGACGAATCGTGCGCGCTCGGCTAGTCACATTGTTCTGCTTGTTCCATCACACGGTCCGTCAGGGAACGTTTCTAGACGTCCCTGTGTGATGTCAGGTCATGTTGAAACCACGCGCGTGAGTCATCGGAACTTAAAGATCGCTTGGCATTTGTTTGGAATATAGTTTAAAGTTGACCTCGCTGACATTTGTGTTATGTAGTCTGACATGAGATGAAGAGGCCGATGTGTGCAGGGAAGAGTGGCAGGATATGTTGCACTGCAGAGGCCGATTAACGCACTGATAAGCGTTTTTGTATATAAACAACAACCCTTATCTGTCCTAATGGAGTTTAATGTCTAATTTAACCCTTTGGGTTTGTCTTCCCACCAACTGGCCCCACCTTGTGTGACTATTTATCAAACCTGAAGCATACATGAATCACCCTTGTTGCGCCTTTTTTATATTTGCCAACCTCATCGCAACTCAATACCACAAGTGTTACGCTTCTTTCTGAAATTAATGGTCAGTAAAAACCATAAATGTGTCTGTTGCCTGGAAGCTCTGATCCCTATGTTGAGAAAGGTGGTGATGAAATCAGGTTTACACAACTGTAGCTTTGTGTGTGTGTGTGTGTGTGTCAATTTAAATAAAACACCAACAATTCATTGGAAGTTGATCATGTTATTATCAGGCTAAGTAGATGAAAGAAACAAGGTCAGATTGATCTGCAGACAGCAGTAGGGACAATGATAAGCTTAGAGTGAAAAGTGTTCTTACTGCTGTGCTTCTGTACACGTTTATGTAACTTATGACTGATGCAGAGTTTAAAAAAAAAAAAAAAAAAGGGAAAAATGTTTCCTCTAACCTCCACACTTTGAAAGAATTTGCTCACGTGTTCCCCTCTGTGAGTTACATCTCTTTGCAACATCCTGTTACAAAAAGCAGGTCATAAGATTTAGTCAGTGCCTTGTTTTTTTCTGTGCTGTGGTTTAATGCGCCGGGACAAAATTCAGAATGCAACCAAAGATGATATTCCATTCCTATATCCTTTTTTCACAATACATATTTTTCGCCTAGAGTATTATTTACTAACACCGTGCATGTGCCCGGAGGCGTGAAGGTAGATTAAGTGCCTCACATGCTCTTTCCTGCCTCCCCCCTCCCGCCGCAGAAAGACACGGGTTATCTGCAGCAGTGGCTGGAGGCGTTCGTGACGTCCTTCGAGAGGCTCATTGATGTGCATTCGCTGGAGCCGCGGAGGTGAGCAGTGACACTTATTTATTTCTAACGCGCCTGCGAAGCCAGAAGCTCCCACAAAGCCGGGTGAACTTCGACCTCCTGCAGACGTACCCGTCTCTGACGTGTTTATATTATGTGTAAACACGGCTTCTATTAAAACCACCACTGTCTCCCCGACCCGTCTCCTCCCACATGCCCCTCTTCTCCCACCCTCCAGGCTGGAGGAGTGCAGCTCCGAGGTGCCCTTGCTCCCCAGGGAGGTCCTGGTGTTCCTCAGCACCCGGCTATGGCACAGCGCTCTACGCCTGTCCGGCGCCGCCGAGCCCGACAGCAGCGCCCTGCACCCGCTGCTCCTCATCAAGTTCTTCATTATTCTCTGCAGGTGAGCGTTAGCATTTACCCACGTCACAGTGCATTGTTGCATGAATTACACTATCCATTAAAATAAATTATAGATAATAAGCAGCAGATGAGTTGCCAGACACCAAATATCTGCACCTGATAATAAAACGGATAAATGGAGTAACAAAGGAGGGGAAGCAGAAAAAGTGAAACCGACGAATTACACACTGTTTTTCAGCTTTTTCTCAGAAGTTGCACTACATATTGTGCAAAAAAAAAGGCTGCAACCCGGTGTCAGCGTTTTCTCCTGCATTGTGTACTTTTTTTTGTGCTGTTTTTGACCAGAGACGTTGGGTAAGCACCGGGCGGAGTTTTGCTGACACTGAGCTGCACGCGTTTTTCTATCTGCTTCTAGGAACATGGAGAACATCGACCCGGACAAGACCCCCGGCTTTGTTTTCGAAACGATCAAGCTCTTGAATTTCTGCTTGGACCAGGTGAGGCCCGTCTGATTCAAACAGCACGCAGTGATTCACAGTGATTCATGGGCAGGCTTTGAGAAGATTGTATTTGACCTTTTTTTTTTTCTAGGTAAAATGTGCAGAGCGCTCACCCACAACTGACCCTATTTATAGCATGTGGCATCCTCACACAGAAGTTACAGAACTAGTTTACAGTCAAAAGACAAACAGGCGTGTAGCTGAGCATTCACTGTGATGGAATGTGTTACCGATGTGTATCTGTGCTAATTGGTGAGTTGAGAGTATCCCGACTGTTTCTATTGCTCATCAGCTAAAGAAGGGGCAAGGGGAGCAGTCGTCTCTGCAGCTGGTGGTGCAATACGGACTGGTGCTGTGCGAGAGCCTGTTCGACCCTTATCAGACGTGGAGGAGGCGCCTGGCAGGGTAAGCCGTGTTTGGATTTTAACGCAGTGTCGGCGTGGACGTGTGCGGGAGGTTCGATGCGTTTTTGACACTTCGTGTGATGCACGGCACCTTGTTTTGTTGCCTCTGATCCTCGGAGTCAGGCCTGGTCACAGCTGACGGCGTTAGTGGCTCACCGCCTTGTGAGTGGGCGTGTGGTGACTCAGGGTGTGTGTGTGTGTGTGTGTGTGCTACACAGGGAGGACGTGAGCTTGCTAGAGAGGAACAAGTATAAGTTCTCCCCGCTGGCGCTGCCGGAGGAGCTCCCCGCCCTCCTCCACGGTGAGACACTCCCTCTCGTCTGCTCCGCCACTCTGATCTCTGTCAGACTTCACATACCAGGAGATTCAAGCTGTTCCTCCACTGCCAAAAACACGCAGCGCAGATCTGCTATCTTTGAACTGAGAAAAGCAAAAGCCCCTTTTTTCCCCCACAATCCTCTTGGAAAATAACTTTGTCAAAACATATTAACATAAATGCATGCACAGTGATCAGTGCAGTGTGTTAGGTTTTAGCTAAAAGCTAAATTATTACCATTTTTAGAAAATGAATCCGATCTGTAAAATTTCAGGAGGAGGATTATATGCAACAGCAGCTAATTGTGTAATAGCTTGATGTTTATGCTCCATTTATTTCTTATACATAAACCTTAATAACATTTTTATCATTTAGAGTATTGCAGGGTTAATGAGCTGCATCGCACTACAATGTGATTCATATTTTTTTTCCCTCTTTAAACCACTGATTCATTTGCTGTGCACGCTGCAGATAAATGTATTTGAGACTCTTCCCATGCTGATACGGCAGCATATGTGTTAATGTTTCGTGGTTTTAGTCGTAGCAGGCCTGACTCCTTGATGCCATATTTACAGACAGTCTCCAGGACAGTGAGCAGATCCCAGAGCTCCTCACGCTCAGGCTGGTTCATCTCCAGGGTGCTGTCATCAGCGGGGGAAAGGTCTGCCATCCTCTAACGTCACGGATCAAGCTGCAAATTGAACCAGATCACAACCAGGAGTCACTTTCTTCATCTGTGCTTTTTATTTTTGTTGTTTTGCAGAAGAACGGTCTTCTTTCCATCACCCCGCAGTCCGTCGAGGACCTGTTCTCCGTGCTGCAGGCCTGGTGCTGCCGGACCTCCCCCGACCCCAAGGACACGGGGCTGCCGCGGATGACCCTGCGGTGCCTGACCGCCATGATCCACCTCCTGCACCTCAGCAGCCCCCCGGAGCGGCAGGTGGAGATCAGGACGATACTGGACAGCTACTTCCAGCTGCTCAACTGGAACCGGCCGCTCAACGGCAGCAAGCAGCGAGACCGGCAGAGCTGGGAGGACAGCCTGCTCTCCCTCCAGAGCCAGATGTTAAGTAAGAAGATCACTAGATCCCATCTCCAAATCCAGCTGAGTGCAGCTGCAATGATTAATCGATTAGTGGCCATCATTAATCTCACATTAATCGCATATTGAATGGATTTGAGTCATTTTTAAGAAGAAAAGCTTCTCAAATCTCATTATTTTCTTATAGTCTTTAGTAAAACACATTTTACACCATTTTATGAACCAAACAACTTATTAATCAATCATCATCAGTTTTTGCATCAAAGCATCTTCAACAATACAAGGACCCACATACACAAAACAAATAAGGGAAAAATAATACAGTAGATGACAAGAAGGTTCGAACAATATAATTTGTCATCACTCTAAAAGGAGTGGGAACAAGAAAGAATGGATTTATTCCTACACCTCCGGTTCTATTGATAATCTTTTATTTGTCCCACAGTGGTGAAATTGCATTAGCAGCAGAGAAATGCAAGAAAACATATCAAAATAATCATTAGTTCCAGCCCTGCAGCTTTTTTTTTTTTAACTCAGCTTGGTTTCATCCCTCTCAATCAGTACGGAGAGCAAATAATTCACATTGGTGTCCAACATCTGCGCTGCTGTTGTTTTCAGCTGCTGTCCCTGAGATCCTGCAGTGCTCTGACAGACCCGTCCTGCAGGCCGTCTTCCTCAACAACAACTGCTTCGAACACATCCTCAGGCTCATTCAGAACAGCAAGGTGAGGCCCGTCTGTCTGTCTGTCTGTCTGTGTGTCTGTCTGTGTGTCTGTCTGTCTGTCTGTCTGTGTGTCTGTCTGTGTGTGTGTCTGTGTGTATGTCTGTCTGTCTGTCTGTCTGTCTGTCTGTCTGTGTGTCTGTGTGTATGTCTGTCTGTCTGTCTGTGTGTCTGTGTGTCTGTGTGTCTGTGTGTCTGTGTGTCTGTGTGTCTGTCTGTGTGTATGTCTGTCTGTCTGTCTGTGTGTCTGTCTGTCTGTGTGTCTGTGTGTATGTCTGTCTGTGTGTCTGTGTGTCTGTCTGTCTGTGTGTCTGTGTGTCTGTGTGTCTGTGTGTCTGTGTGTCTGTGTGTCTGTCTGTGTGTATGTCTGTCTGTCTGTGTGTCTGTGTGTCTGTGTGTCTGTGTGTCTGTCTGTGTGTCTGTCTGTGTGTCTGTCTGTGAGTCTGTCTGTGTGTCTGTCTGTGTGTGTGTCTGTGTGTGTGTCTGTGTCTGTCTGTGTCTGTCTGTGTGTGTGTCTGTGTGTGTGTCTGTCTGTGTGTGTGTCTGTGTGTGTGTCTGTGTGTGTGTCTGTCTGTGTGTCTGTCTGTCTGTCTGTGTGTCTGTCTGTCTGTGTGTCTGTGTGTCTGTGTGTCTGTCTGTGTGTCTGTCTGTCTGTGTGTCTGTCTGTGTGTCTGTCTGTCTGTCTGTGTGTCTGTGTGTCTGTGTGTCTGTGTGTCTGTCTGTGTGTCTGTCTGTGAGTCTGTCTGTGTGTCTGTCTGTGTGTGTGTCTGTGTGTGTGTCTGTGTCTGTCTGTGTCTGTCTGTCTGTGTGTCTGTGTGTGTGTCTGTCTGTGTGTGTGTCTGTGTGTGTGTCTGTCTGTGTGTCTGTCTGTCTGTCTGTCTGTCTGTCTGTGTGTCTGTGTGTCTGTCTGTGTGTCTGTGTGTCTGTCTGTCTGTGTGTCTGTCTGTGTGTCTGTCTGTGTGTCTGTGTGTCTGTCTGTGTGTCTGTGTGTATGTCTGTCCGTCTGTCTGTCTGTCTGTCTGTCTGTGTGTCTGTCTGTCTGTGTGTCTGTCTGTCTGTGTGTCTGTCTGTGTGTCTGTCTGTCTGTGTGTCTGTCTGTCTGTCCGTCTGTCTGTCTGTCTGTCTGTCTGTGTGTCTGTCTGTCTGTCTGTCTGTCTGTCTGTGTGTCTGTCTGTGTCTGTGTGTCTGTCTGTGTCTGTGTGTCTGTCTGTGTGTCTGTCTGTGTGTCTGTCTGTGTGTCTGTCTGTCTGTCTGTCTGTCTGTCTGTCTGTGTGTCTGTCTGTGTGTCTGTCTGTGTGTCTGTCTGTGTGTCTGTCTGTGTGTCTGTGTGTCTGTCTGTGTGTCTGTGTGTCTGTCTGTCTGTCTGTGTGTCTGTCTGTCTGTCTGTCTGTCTGTCTCTCTCATTTGCCTGTGTGCACACTCGCTGTCTGACCTCTTTCTGTTTTATCAATGTGAAATATCACAAACGTGCGCCGACGTTTTTCCTCCCTACACACACGTCTACAACTCACACTGACTTTATTACCTCTCACAGTCCACTTTTTATGTCTAATTGCCTGTCTGTTTGTCTTTTTGTGCTGTGTGTCTGTCTGTGTCTGTGTGTCTGTCTGTCTGTGTGTGTGTCTGTGTGTGTGTCTGTGTGTCTGTCTGTCTGTCTGTGTGTCTGTCTGTGTGTGTGTGTCTGTCTGTGTGTCTGTCTGTCTGTGTGTCTGTCTGTCTGTCTGTCTGTCTGTCTGTCTTTCTCTCCTCTCTCATTTGCCTGTGTGCACACTCGCTGTCTGACCTCTTTCTGTTTTATCAATGTGAAATATCACAAACGTGCACCGACGTTTTTCCTCCCTACACACACGTCTACAACTCACACTGACTTTATTACCTCTCACAGTCCACTTTTTATGTCTAATTGCCTGTCTGTTTGTCTTTTTGTGCTGTGTGTGTGTGTGTGTGTGTGTCCTGTAGCTCTTTCAGAGCAACAGGCATAGGCCGGAGCGCGAGGTTGTGTGTGACCTCGCCACACGTTTACTCACAGAGGTCGAGGTGGACCAGGTACTTTCGCCCTCGGCGTTGGTGTGGGTCTGTCAGCAGGAAACTCAGCTTCACTCCACTCATTGGCTGCTCTGCCGCCTTTAAACAGGAAGCTTCAGGCAGGAAGTCTGGCCCACGCTCATTTGTAAACAGAACAGGTAGCGTGGTGTGTGATAGATGATAATTCTGGTCTGGAGTTCCCTTTTTATCTGTTGCATCAGTGCATCTGAAGTGCAACGCCACACACAGCTTACGTTACCTGTTAATCTGTTCCACTTAAATCCTTGAAATAGGTGTAAACTGTTGTTATCTTTGCACACATATCAGGACGTTAGGATTCAGATGCAGTTGGAGGATTAATAGTTGATTGCGTAGGCGTGTGTTCGTAGATAGAGGCTGAATTCCCTGTTGACAACACTTGGGCAAGAAGAGCATGCCGCGTTTTTTCATATTGCATGAGTTGCGTTGTTTTTTTTGTTTTTTTTTATGCATGTCTTTCTTTCTTTCCGTGTATTTCGGCTGCTCTGTCACGTCACGTGACTGCTGCTGCCTGCATAAAAGACCTGGCTGGCGTCCTGGGGTTTGATGCTGCTGTCTTCTTTCCAGTAATATTTGGAGATTCCCTCAAACTTTTCTTTTCTTTCTTTTTTTGGTGGTTGGCTTAGTTTTTTATGCATGCTGGGACCTATCAGCAATTCACAAAGATGCAATTGTTTGGTGACTGGTGCAGCACTTTAATTATTTTGACTCTGTCTGTTCTAGTTAATTGTGGTGTGACAATGTGCTTTATTTCCTCTTGCGCTTCAGAGATAATCGGGAGAGAAATCTCTCCTTTAATTCGGTGAAAATGGTTGTCTTTTTGGCCTTTTTTTGGCTTCGCATTAAGGTGACGGACACTTTTGTTTCTGAGCTGCATCAATCAACTCTTCCTCCTTATTTTGATGCAGGTGTGGGAGAAAGGATCAGACAGTATTACGGTTCATGCCTTAGGGGTCCTCACGGCTATAATGAGTAACTCTCCCTCTGCTAAGGTAAGGCCTGTGTGACCATCATACCTACATATCTACATACAATATTAAGATTAATATACTATATGATGTTAGCCCTGTAGCATTAAAATTAACGCTGCTGCATCATCCTGTCTTTCTGCCTATCACAACACGTATTGGAATGTAAAAACACTATCTGCCTAAGTCATTCTGCAGTTTTGATAGAAGAAAAATGGCAGAGAGGAAGAAGCAGCTACGTTAAATCTAATTTCATTCAATCAAAGATTAAGAACTGTGCATTTAAACTTAAAATGGCCTATTTGCTTCAAGGCGTTATAGTCTAGGGTGTAGTTCTTTGTATGTACTGTTAAAAGCTTCTTCCTGTTTTCCTGAATGTGACCCAGCCAATAACGCTATGAGCCTAATGATGATCTTAAACACCAGCAACGATTAGAAGGGGCGTCTTCAAATTTACAGAAGTGTGCCAACTAGTTATCCCCTCTGGAGCAGCGTACTACAGACTATTTCTGTCTCCCTGCCCCCCCCTCCCACCCCCCAGGAAGTTTTCAAGGAGAGGATTGGTTATTCCCAGCTGTTTGATGTGCTCAAGAGTCAAGGTCAACCCACCAAGAGGCTGCTGCAGGAGCTGATGAACATGGTGAAAACCTTTTTGTCTCCACTGTCTTAGAGGGCAGAAGTCGACCATAAAGTTGTTAATGTGACTGTGCTGGTGCGTCATCCTGGTCTGTTCTGGTCTCCCTGCAGGCGGTGGAGGGCGAGCACGCCCACGCCCACCACCTGGGCATCAGCAACGACCAGCCGCTGCTGCTGCTCCTGCAGTGGCTGCCCGACCTGTCGGGCCGGCGGGACCTCCAGCTGCTGGTGGCCCAGTGGCTGGGCGCCGTGTGCGGCGGCTCGCTGGCGTGCCGCACCGTCGCGGTGGAGGCGGGCATGGTGGGCGCCGTGCTGCAGGTGCTCTCGCAGCCGCAGTTTCTGGACAGGCAGTGCGGTGACGTGCTGCTGGGCCTCCTGCAGGACCTGGGCTCGCTGTGCCTGAGGCCCGAGGAGCTGAAGAGCCTGCTGCGGCTGCTCCGGGTGGACCAGGGCGACGGCGCTGCGGCGGGGAAGGTGCACCCCTACTGCACGCGCATCATCCGGGTGCTGTCGGCCATGGCGGCGAGGGAAGGCCGGGACAGCGCCTTGCAGTACTTTGACCTCACGCCCCCCATGGCAGGCATCATGGTGCCCACGATCCAGCGCTGGCCGGGCAGCAGCTTCGCCTTTCACGCCTGGTTCTGCCTCAACATGGAGTTCCCTTCCTGTAACTCTGACTTTAACTATCGGAAAACCGCCGGCAACTCCGGCACAGCGGCTCAGCATGACATGGGGAAAGGGCCACGCAGAAAGCAGCTCTACAGGTACAGGGGCGTGCAACGAGTTTTTTTTTTTTTTATGTGTAGCTGTCTGTTACAATAATTAGTAAACCTGTTTTCCTGTGCAGCTTCTTCACAGCGAGTGGGACCGGGTTGGAGGCCTTCTTCACCATGGAGGGCGTGCTGGTTGTGGCTGTTTGCACGAAGAAAGATTACATGGCCGTCGCGCTGCCAGAGCACCCGCTGGATGACTCATGCTGGGTAAGGATGAGCACACGCGGTATGGTTAGAAGACTGCCCCAACATTTGTCAGAAATAAAATTAGATTAGTAGAAGCATGTTCTGGATTGTTAACTTTGGAGCATAATTGCAACAACATTTAGGCATTTCTTGCATTGAAATCATTCAAACATTGTGTCTCTCTGCTTTCATCCTCCTTTTTGCAGCATTCAGTGGCTATAGTCCACGTCCCGGGCCGCCGTCCTTTCGGCCAGAACCTTGTCACCATCTACATCGACGGAGAGCAGCAGAAAACTGCTCCGCTTCGCTTTCCATCATTCAGTGAGGTAACTTCTATCTAATGTACACTGATCATGGACGTATCATTGATAAACAGTCAGTCTAAAGCAGGGCTGCCCAATCCTGCTCCTGGAGAGCTTTTAGGAATCTTCCCCCAACTCCAACACACCAGTAACGTTAAATAAACACTGTTACTTGCCCAGTTAAAGGTTTTTTCAAAAGAAGAGGGAGGGGCTGTTAAAGCACGTCGTCAAGTACCTGGTGAAAGGTAATAGTCAGAGGAATGTAAAGCAGCAAGTGAGCGGGGGAAGATTCTTAAAGCGTGCAGAATGGCAGCTGTCCAGGAGCAGGGTCAGGCAGCCCTGGTCTAACGCCGCCCCCCCACCCCTACCATCCAGCCTTTTACCTCCTGCTGCATTGGCTCGGCGGGCCACCGGACCACTACCACCACTACCTCCCCCAACCTGCCCGCGTCCTTCAGCTCCAGCCCGTCGCCCGAGTTCGCCTTCCCCGCCCACGCCCCCTCCCTCATGCGCTCCCAGTCCTTCCCCGCCTCGTTCGCGGCGGGCCGCTGGGGGTCTTTCGGGGACTCCCCGGTGCACACCATCCCGGCGGGGCTGCAGGACACGGAGTGGGGGACGCCCACGTCTCTGGACGGGCTCCTGGGCGCCGCCTTCATCTGCCACGAGGCCCTGCAGCAGACCCAGACCAGAGCGCTTCACGCCGCAGGTGAACGTGCGCCGAGCAATTTCCACGCATGCACCCGAGTCTGTATTTGCATATTTTGTGGTTGACGTTGCTCTCTGGCCTCCGTCACAGGCCCCAATCACGTGTCCTTATTCAAAGCGGACGGGGAGATATCTGATCTGAACAGCAAGCTGCTGCTCTACTACACTCCACAGGTCAGCCGCGGAAATATCACTGCGAAATTATACTGCATTACTGTTATTAAGTTAGTAAATATTGCTGTGTGTGTGTGTGTGTGTAGGCCTTCAAGAGCCAGATATGTCTGGACCTGTCCCCCAATCACCAATACGACGGCAGGTTGACGGGACACAGGGTGGTGAACTGGGACATCAAGGTTAGATATCCAATCGTAATTATGATGCTAACTTTTAAGTTTAAAGTAACTTTTCTTATAACATTCACTTGGCTTGCCACTACTGCTGATGTTTTTCCCCTTTTTTTTATAATTTTCCAATTGTTTTCACTGCAGCTTCCTTCCTCAGCAGTTTTGGCATTTCCCCCTTCGTGAATTGAGTCTCTGCTACGCATCGTCTGTCCCGACGTGCATAAAAGCATATCGTTTTTCCTCACAGGACGTGGTGAATGTGGTCGGCGGCATCGGGGTTCTGCTGCCCCTGCTCGAGCAGGTTTGCGAGGCCGAGCAGGTTTACAACGGCGGGCAGGAGATCTCAGACCTGCTGGGGCCGGAGCTCACCTCCCCCCGGGGCCCGGCCATGCTGCTGCCGCTGAACAAGACGGCGGGTCGGTTCATGTTCAGCCGGATCACAAAATAAAAATTAGTTTTCAGATGTGTGTTGTTGAGGTGAAGATATTTAAGGGCTCATTTTTTTTTTTACTCTAGATAAGATCATGGGATTGAATTATAAACTCATGATTTGCCTTTTCACAGTTCATTTGCACTTCCTTGACTGACTTAATCAGCCAATCAGAAGAGAGGCTCATGCAATGTCCCGTGCTTTCTGTAGATTAAACCAGATGCTTGCAAGAGCAAATATATCAATTTACGGGCAACAAAACTTCAAATAAAACCCTGAAAAGTGCATGATAAAGAACCTATAAAACAAAATGAAGAGCAGTGTCGTTCAGATTCTAAAAGACTTTTTTTGATAAGCTGTGAATCACAGATTTGCCAGACAGTCAAAGAGCGACGTGGAATAATATAAAGCCGACAAACATCGTAGTGACTGAAATCAGAACCAACAGGTTAAATGTCAGATGCAGCACACACACACACACTCACTGACTCATATCTGACTTTTACTAGAAGAATGGTGGTTTAGTGGCCCTGGGTGCCGTAATTTACGCATATCTGACATGATCAAATGTTCACAGAGCTGCTTCGTGACACATAAATATGCCTGTGGCTGACACTTGAAGTATGTTTTGACCTCTTTTTTTTTTTTTTTTTTTTTCCTTCCAGAGGGAAGACTGGAGAGAAACAGCATTGCAGCCTTCCTGCTGATGGTGAAAAACCTGATTCGTCATCACCCCGTCAACCAGGAGAGCCTGCTGCAGTGCCACGGGCCGAGCATCATGGGGGCCATGCTCAGCAAAGTGAGTGCGTCACCCCCCCCGCCTCACGCCGGGGCTACTGAGAAAATAACAGATTAGCATTTGAAATATTTGACCTTTTCTATTGTATCGCAGCTGTGTAATTGCCACGTAATGAATGCGTACGGTGCGGTTGAAATAGTCGAGGTTCTTTTTGGAATGACGCTATCGCACACTCGCGTTTGTGATTGTGTGTGTATGTGTGTGCGTGTGAATATAGAAGGACTTGAGCAAACAAATGTTTGTAATCCAGGAAAGTGAAGATAACTGTAGTGATTTATCAGGTGAGGTGACTGCCAAAGATTTGATGCTTGACGTTTTCAGTTCTGCGAAATGTGTTGTGGCTCTTTTGCAAGATAAAAATGTGCTGAGTAATACTGAGAATCACATTGGCAGCTACAGAACTTAAATACTACTATAAAAAAAACACAGAGCAACTTTTTCTGTATTTAATGTCAAGCTGCAACACAGACGTTGCCTTGTGAAGTATCAGGGATACTAATCATTTCTGCTGCATGTGGAGCAGAGTCGATTTCTTTAGATGTATAAATTAACACAGGTTTAGTCCAGAAGTGGAGTGTGTCATACAGCGTTAACAGACGTGAATCTCTGAGGAATGACATGCTGCTGGTTTGACAGGATGTGTTGAAATATATGTCGTTGGGGCACAGCATCCTGTCGGGCAAGCTGTGTCCTAATAATAGTCACATGGCAGAAACGCACATGCGGTACAGTAAATACAGTACGCACGCATTTGTAATAAATGTGCATGATCATCCTCTCTCTTCTCTGATGCAGGTTCCAGGCAGCATGACGGACATGAGCGTCCTGATGGCGTGTCAGCTGCTGCTCGAGCAGGTTTTCAACGAGGGCAACGGCCCACTCCTGCAGCAACTCTACCAGCACCTGCTCTTCGATTTCCGAATCTGGACCAAAAGCCATTTCGCCGTTTGTCTGGGTAAGACATGAGCAACGCACCTGCAGCCTTTTTTTATGTCTGCTGAAGCCATTTTGTGTGTATATATATAAATATATATATGCACAAAGCTGAAAGGAACACGAGGAGACTAAAAGCTTCATAGAGCAGAGAGAGAAAGAGAGAGAGAATATGTTAATGTTTGGAGTTCAGCCAGTGGCCAGGATTAAAAGTAAATCTGCTCCCGAAGCCGCACTTTCAGTACCCCGCCTTTCTAAATTAATGCACTTTAAATATTGGTTTGACATTTCCAAATGCCAGACTGAAGGGAGACTCTTTTTTTTTTCCTTTCTACAGCTCATGTCCAGTACTTGTCATCCGTGATAAATAAAGGCAAGCAGCGCCTGAAGAGGAAATATGGAGTTCAGTACATCCTGGATACCATCCGCACATACTACAGGTAAACCTTGGAAATCCACATAATGGTTTTCAATTAAGAAGCATTGCGTATGAACTTTTAATGAAACTGCATTTGCCTGTTATATAAAAATTGAGGCCTTCATAGACGTTATACAGTGACTTTGCTCATAAGAAGGATATTTATTCCTTTCCTGACATCTGTAGTGTGGAGAAGGACGGCAGCGCTCTGTCTGATGAGAAGCAGACCATTCAGACGTCTCTCTTCGCCGTGCTGAAAGACTTTCTGAAGTCTCCGACGCCGGAGGAGCTCCACAGCGTCCTCGCCTACATTCTGACCATAGGCGAGGAGCAGCAGGTAGAGCGCACATGTCTTATCTCTGTGTTTTTTCTCTCTTCGGGGAGTTGAATATTCTTATCATTTGACCTTTTTTCCCCTCCCTTATCCTCGCTATTTCGCCTCCTATCCCCGATCATCCACCATCCTCCTTTATCGCCACGCTTTCGTAACCACTTAAAGGGTTTCCCCTCCCTATGAAACGCCCTTCATCCTGCGCTCCTCTGTCTCGCCAGGTGGTGCGGGCCCTGGACGTCCTGTACGAGCTGCTGAGGAGCAGCCCCCCCCGGGAGCAGGTGCAGGCCGTGCTGCTGGAGTGGGGCGTGGAGCAGCTGTACGGCCTGCTGCTCAGCCCCAGCTACGGGGACGAGGCCAGGGAGCGGGTGTTCAGGGTGAGCCACTGAGCGATAAAATGTCCACAGTTCAAACTCCAAACAGAAAGGTCATAAATCCCCTTTTCTGCATCCACCTTTTTTTTATTTTTGCGTTTTCTAACACGCCACTTCTATTCGAAACATGATCTCGTAAATCACAGACAGACAGAAAAATACTCATGTCCCTGCTTTTTACTGTGTTGTCATAGCAACGATAAACAATCTCCTACACCTGAAACACTATGTAATAATAATAATAATAGTGATGATAATAATAATAACTGGATGACCCCAGCAAGTCTGGCTTAGAGTAATGCTTTTTTTTTTTAAGATTTATTTATGAGCGCTGTTGCCTGGATGAGATGGGTTTATTTATTGCCAATGCACGAAGTACATTCAAAATATTTTTTTGAAAAAGGGAAAAGACCTGAATTGAAGGGATTCCAGAGCTACATGAGTAGATGCATATATTTAAATTGAGAGGAATAGCTAGAGGATGTGTTAATTAAAAAATAAAAGAGCTTTGCTTCAGGTTTTCTCCTGAATCTGCTCTGGTGTGCAATATGATGGAAGTTCATTCAGCCAGTTCTTTTGTAGGGGGAGTGTTCTTATTTCCAGTATAATATCTTTTTTTTTTTAAATGCTCGAGTCCCCTGGAGTTACAGTCTCTATAATATCTGAGGCTGTAGTTATAATAAAGTTTTTCTTCTTCTAGATCTTCAGCACATGACACAAACTAATCTTATGTAGCCCGTATAGGGTAATATATAATCTGTGGAAAATATGAAATTGCATTTATCCGTGTTTGGCGGATGTTTTGCATGTGTCACTGATCATAGTTACAACCGAGCTCGGTTTCTCATTTGCTCTTAATTGAAAGACTTTTATAGGTTGGTAGTTTATATTCAAAATGTTCTATATAGATGATATCAGTCCTCTTGTGGAGGAGAGGGTGATTCTTCAGGTGAATTTGGAGCTTCAGGTAAGCTGAGGTATGATAGAGCCAGTGCTGTTTTTTTGTTTTTTTCCCAGGTCCTATACAAAATCCTCAAGAGCGAGCGGGTGTCGGAGCGCAACAAGCAGCGCATCAAGCTGAAGGATTTCGGCTATCTCGGCCTGGTTTGTTTCCTCGAAGACATCCCCGTAACCATGACGACCGTGCGGTGTCTGTACGAGCAGGTCCTCGCTACAGGTAAGGAAACGGCTTTGTCCTGAATGAGACTGAAATGAACGACAACAGAGGCAAAACCCACATTCTGAGTTGTAAATAAATGGCTTTAAAGCTCTTAGTCTCATCCCTTTTCATGATAAGTTTGATTTTAATCATTATGTAAATACACTTGTGAAACTAAAAGAAATTCTTGGGAAAAAAACTATGCAATATGGCACAAATTAATCTGTCTAGATAACACACTTTCAATTAAGAACTTCTGAATTGATTTATCCTGCAAAAAATGTGAGACTTGCCTACAGGCGTGCATCTAATTCAGTGTAATTAAACAATAAAATTTGCAACAACTAATGAATAATGATTTATTCTTTACTTTAAATGTAGCTATTCTTTAAAGGGATGCAAATACGCAACACGACCAACTCCACAAATTCAAATATATGATATAAGAAATTCAAACTCTGCTTGGTGCATGTTGTAGAAATACCTTAAAGCATGGAACAGAGCAAAATAAATTCTAGTTCTCCTGAGAATTAACCTGTTTTCATCTATATTTGGCAGAAGAGAATCTGGGCCTAAAAAGTAAAATGCAGGGTAAAAGTACATGAAAAATGTATTTAAGCTTCCATTTTCTGTAGAAATATATACAGCCATTTAATAGGATAATCCCATCAGGTATTGTAGGAAGCTGATTACAGAAACTGTGGAAACTGAATGAAAACTGCTGCTTCCCTGCAGACGCGAGCCCCAACTTCAGAGACCTCCTGGCTGTGATCTGCCTGTCGCACCGGGCCGAGCTTACCGTCCGTTTGGACGTCTGCCGCAAGGTCGGTCCGCGCTACGAAGCATGACGGTACGTTTAAACCCCGCTAATGAACACGCCGTCAACCCCTGTCTTCTCTGGTGCCCCCCCCGCAGCTCTTCCATCTGATCTACTCCAACGAGGATTACGTGAAGCAGCTCGCCAAACAGCCGGGCTGGCAGGACGTCCTCACCAAGCTCTACGTGAAGGAGTCGTACGAGTCGCACGCCGCCAGCCTGGCGGGCTCCAGCGCCCACGGTTCCCTCGAGCCCAACCACCGAGCACCGCTGCGCCGGGACCAGGGCCTGGTCATCGAGGACGCCCACGCCGAGGTCTTCCTCAGCTACCGCAGCTCGCAGGACATCGAGGACGAGGAGGAGGACGAAGGCGGCCAGCGGGACATCTCGGAAGGGTTCTCAGATTTATCCCAGTCGCCTCCAAGCGGCGGCGCGCTGAAGAACTTCACGGGCTCCCTGCACTTCAAGTCGTTCGACTCCGCCGACCAGGAGAGCCGCTCGTCCTCGCTGTCCAACGCCGTGGACATCGCCTCGTCCCGCCCCGACGAGGAGGGGAGGGACTACCAGCCGCTCTCGCCCTTCGGGTCGCCCATCGACTTGGAGCTGAGCGGCGTCGGGGAGACGGGGGCACACACGCCGGCGGGCAGCCTGACCAACACGCCGTCCCCTCTGGAGCACTGTAAGCCCTTCCCGCCGCTCAGGCCCAGGAAGAGCTCCAGTCTGTCCAACGTGCTGGACGACGCCAGCTACGGGACGGACCCCCCCACCGGGGACACCATCTCTAACACGTCCAACCCACAGGTACAGCTGCCTCCTCCGCTTTTCTCCCATACGCAGAGCGTCCACCCTCCAGCGTAGCAGATAGTCGACCAACCAGCAGATTGTCAGGTGTTGCATAGACTTGAGTGAGAGTTAGAAGATGAACCAGCAGCACTTTACAGGTGTTTAGTGAGCAAAGTTGATGGTGGTATGAAAGATGCCATGATAAAAAATCCTCTCCTGCAAACACTTCAGCAACAGAGACAGAATGTCAGACATAAGGACCTAAGTCTGGGGCTGATCGACCCTATGCTTCCTTGTTAAAGAGAAATTTGTTTGCCAAATAGACAAAGTCTCCTCTCTAGCAGCCAGAATTATCATCTAATTTTAACCCCCTTAACTGTAAAAACATTCAGTTTTCAAAACCAAGAACCGAACCGAACCGTAAGTTTGAACCCTCCCGCTCTAGATAAGATCAAGCTGTTGAATTAAAAACTTGTGATTTGCTTTTCCTAGTTCATTTGTACTTCCTTGACTACATGTCGTGCAGTAGCTCCATCCGCCTGTAGCCTTTTTTCAGTCTTCCACGTGAATATCAGCAAACAAGACAAAGCTCTATAAAACTACACATTTATGTGCTTTTAAATTGCAAATACATCAGTGTCGGGGCAACAGAAGTGTTGAGCGCTGCGCGTGGTTTGTGTTTATAGCAGACTCCGGAGGAGGAGCTGTGCAACCTGCTCACCAACATCGTCTTCTCCGTGCTGTGGAGCGGCAGCGGGGCCGAGGGCACCGGGGACGTGGTGTGGAGAGAAAGGGGACAGGTCTTCTCCGTCCTCACCAAACTGGGCTCCTCCTGCCAACTGGTCCGCCCGCCCGACGACATCAAGCGCAGGTCAGCGTCGCTCATTCAAAAGGAAATGACTCCCAGCGGCGATAAATAAGAAAATGGAACTATCTGTTCCCAGATATCCAGAGATGTTATCATATCCTATTGTGGTGAAGTGTTTTAAGCGTGTTTGCCACTCTTGTGTGCCAGTCTGTTGGAGATGATGCTGGAGTCGTCGTTGTCGGACCTGAGGGACGCTCAGGGGGTGTCTCTGCCTTTCTGTCCCAGCCTGGTCAGGCTCCTCAGGCTGCTGCAGGACTTCCTGTTTGCCGAGGGGACAGACAATCACACTCTGTGGAGCGAAAAGGTAAATCACGTGGCCCACGTTACACATATGAGCCGCCTACTGATTTCAGCATTATCTTTTAGTCTTTATATTATATTAAAGTGTCATTGCCATTAATTTTCCCAGTTTAATATTTGAATTTGTATGAATGTATGGTCAAAAAGCACCTAGGTAAACCTGTAGCAGCAATGCAGTCTGCCTTCCCACACACTCACTCAAAACAGTTTGACACTGAAGTGTAACTGGACCTAAAGTGCATGTAAATCCGTTGCACTAATTAATATTGGAGTTCTCCAACTCTGATTATGACACTTTCCTTGATGTATCTGCTTGACCCTTTGAAATGACGCCTATTGCCCCCTAGTGGTGAGGGGGGAGTAAACTTTCCCATCAATAACATGGTTTTCTCTGTTGCACGTAAACTGGGACACGGACAGAAGTCCGATTAGACACCCAAGCTGAATTTGCATGCATGTAAATGCAGAGTATGTCATGCACATGACACACGTGTGCACAGAGCAACACATAGTAACACATCACACATGAACTCAGATGAATATGAAAACAGTCAGGTGCCAAACTCTAGTACAACAAAAGAGGAAACAAAAGGGTGTGGTTGCCGAGCAAATTTTCCTGTTGTCTCTAAGTGGAGCATGCAGGGCCGTGACTGTGTGTAGGTGGTATCTGACTCCTCCTTTTTCAAGCGGGTTACGCTATAGTTCATTAGCTGAATGGCTCGTTGTCACAGATGCTCCAAGGTGTGGAAACAGGTCCGTGCTTATTGTCGTTGAGGCCTCTTTTGTCTGCGGCTGTGTTGCAGATCTTCGAGGGGGTGGTGAACCTGCTGGACAGGCTGCAGGCCTGGCACAGCACCCCCGGCAGCCCTGGGAACACCGAGCTGAAGGAGATGGCCCAGATAGGCCTGCGTATCATCACCGGCTACATCCAGCAGCAGCACTCGCAGGTCAGCTTGCACCCGCAGCTCGTCCCCCCCCTCCCCACCGTCTGAGGATCACGACGCCGCTATAAAAGTGAAATATATTTCCCTGCGTGTCTTTCCCAGCCCAAACACCTGTAGAAAAGCAGAAGCGGGTTATCTGTATTTATTCAGCTAGATAAGGCCAGTTTAGAAATACCAGGCCTTCTATGGGTTTCTTTTCAAAGGCATTGCAGTCATTCTTCATAGGGAGTGTTTCTGTATGAAAGGGCAGCCCCTCTCAGAGTTATAGTTAGAGGTTTGTGGGATGAACTGATTAAAAAAGGCCTTCCATCACACGTCTATCAATCCTGACTGCTAAGTACCCCCTTTTTTTTGTTTTTCAAAATGAAGAAACATAAATGCTCCCAACTACTATTCTCACACATGTAGTTACAAAGGTTGAGATTAAGCATAAACACATACGATCATGTTATAAAACATGGATTGTTATAAATAGATGAAACTCCCCGACATTAGCACAAAACTAATGAAGTTTAACACTTAACACTCAATAAGTTCTTAGTTCTTCTTGTTGTCTAATATTAGGAAGTAACTATTAAACTAGTAAATAAAGTGTTTTGTTTTCTCATTCATTATTAGTGATATCAAAGGGATCCTTGACTTATTTCATTACAATTCAGACCAAATAGGGAAAAGCACTCATATAAATATCAGTATCCCTAATTCATTGTGTAAATACTGTAATCTATCCAGGATTCAGTGATATAAAATGTCATTAGCCTATATCAAAACTGTTAGTGTTTTTGGACTCTATTAAGTGTTGTGATTGGCCAATGACATAGGCAGAAAGACAGGATGATGCAGCAGTGGAAGGGAAGTAAATTAATGCAAATATTTCAATTTTGGCCAAAGAATGACTGGTATGAGGCTAAAATATAATATATAGTAACCTAACCCTCACAGGGGCCTGCATATTTTTACATAAAAAAAAAGTGAGATAAATATCATATCTGCACGGTTCAGCCTTGAATTAAAAGTGATAGTTCATCTGCAGGTGTGTGTGATGGCCTTCGTGAAGCTCCACAGCCTGCTCCAGACGGTGCTGTGTCTGAGCTGGGAGGAGGTGTGCTTCCTGCTGGGGCAGCTCGGCGCCCCCCTGTGGCCGTCGGGCGTCACGGACGGCGCCGACTGCGGGCACCCGGACACCTTCTCGCAGCAGGTGCCCATCGTGCGCACGCTGCTGGACCAGCACGCCGACCCCGTCACCCTCCAGAGCCTGCTGCCCAACCTGCCCATCACCAACGGCAGCACCACCTTCGCCCAGGACCTGAAGGCCTACTGCCACACGCTGGAGTGGCAGGGCTTCTACCAGCAGCAGGTAGGTGTGTGTGTGTGTGTGTGTGCATGCATGCTTACTTTGTGCATTTTAAAAGAGAAGTAACATTTCTTATTATTAGGAAGTCTTGAGTAGAAATCCCTTTTTTGGCCTGTGACCCCTTAAAATAAAACCAATTGTACCCGTGACCCTTGTCACATGTTGCATATTTAAATATGTGGCTTTGTCCAGAACCCAAAGATATTCAGTTTATCAGTAAATCAAGTAAAAAACATACTTGTGTTCAACAAGGGAAGGCAATAGATTTGACATTTAAGAAGTTGAAACAGAATCACTTAGTAATTTCACTTTTAAAATGACGAGCCGAACAACTAACCTCACAGCTCTAGGAAAATGGCTTATTTAGTTTTAACAGTGGTGTTAGAAGGTACAAATCCACGATAAATTAAACAGAAAATAAATAAAAGCTTTGTCCTTGTTTTTCCCCTGTATCCTATCCTGCCTCGAACCTCTTTTTGTTCCACTGACCCCCCGTGGAGGCCCCGCCCCCCGGGTTGGGAAGCGCTGGTCTAGAGAGCGTCCTGTTGATTCTTTGCTCTGACTAAGCAGGTAGAATCCACATCTGCCCTCAGATACAGCTGTGGCTGTTTACATTAGTGTACACTGAGGATTCTGCCTGCAGGTCTGAGCGGTTGCCTCCCGGTGGGTGGCTGAGAAGCCCAGCGCGCAGTTTTTAAAAAGAAAAAAATGCTATCACGAGTTTAGACAGAATAAAACAGACCGAAACTCCCCGATCGCTCCAGATTGACCTCTAACGTATTCTGGGCGGAGATCAGTTTATGCTCAAACTTGAGGCGGAGATATATTTTCTGAACGGATGCCAAACAGACCGCACTCCCCGCGAGCTGAGTGCTGGATTCATCATTGCTCTGTGTGACAGTGCACGTTCATAAATCTGTTTTGTTTAGATTACGTTTGTATATGGATCCAACAATACATTAACCTGCGTGGCATAACTTTGGCTGCCACAACAGTTTCTAAACTTTCTCAGCAACTCAGTGAACATATAAGATATGTGTGTGATATGTATTTATATGTGTATGTATATATATATATGTGTGTGTGTGTGTGTGTGTGTGTGTGTGTGTGTGTGTGTGTGTGTGTATATATATATATGTATGTATGTATGTATATATGTGTGTGTGTGTATATGTGTGTGTATGTGTGTGTGTGTGTATATATATGTATATGTATGTATGTATATACATAAGCTTATAAATACATACATAAATACATACATGTGTGTATGTATGTTTATATATATATATATATATATATATATATATATATGTGTTGATATGTATATGTATATTTTATATTTATATTAATTTTCGTTCATTAATAAAGGTTAATTTTAAAATAAAATTTAAAAAAGGTGAAAAAATATATATATGTGTGTGTGTGTGTGTGTATATATATGTGTGTGTGTGTGTGTGTGTGTGTGTGTGTGTGTATATATGTGTGTGTGTGTGTGTGTGTGTGTATATATGTATGTGTATGTATGTATATATATGTATGTATGTATATACATACGCTTATAAATACATACATAAATACATACATGTGTGTATATGTATGTATGTATATATGTTGATATGTATATGTATAATATTAATTTCCGTTCATTAATAAAGGTTAATTTTAAAATACAATTTAAAAAGGTAAAAAAAATGTATATATGTGTATATATATATATATATATATATATATATATAGTAAATTGTGAATATACAAGGCAGGATGTCATACTGTTGAAAATGTGAATTCAGTGTGAAGATTTTAGCGTTGCTTTATGTGTCTTTGCATCAGAGGCTGTTTAGTATCTATCTAGCATGTTTTAATGTTTCCTCTAGGTTCAGCCGACCATGGAGCAGTATAAGCTGGACACGTTCGGGAGGAGCCATGACATCATGTCCAACTTCTGGAATTCCTGCTTCGACGACCTGATGAGCACGGCCTTCCGACGGGACAAGGACCGATCGGACAGCAAATCCAAATTCCAGGTGGCGAGAACACTGGCTCCTCACTACGCCGCGTCACATCGATACCCACTCAGATACCCGCTAACCCGTGTCTGTCTGGCGTGATAACAGGAAGTGATCGTGGACCCCTACCTGAAGCGCGTCAGGAGTGAGAACAGCCGGTACCTGAGCTGCCAGAAGCAGAGCTCCAGCCAGCAGGTGGTGGTGTGGCACCACTGGAGAGCTCTCTGCAGGCTGCTGACCAGCGAGAGAGGGGCGTGGGCCAGGAGGTAACCTCTGACCCAACCCGTGTTTCTATTCAAATTCTCTCCTATCATTCCTTTATACAGGAAACATCTGCAATAAATAAAACACTCTTTTCATTTTCCTTCCTGGTCACAATGCACTGAATTGTAATTTTTTTGTTTTCAAACATCAGAGTTCAGCCTGAAATAAAGTGGAAATTGTCCAACGCAGAGACGTATTCAAAGATGCGTCTCAAACTCGTGCCCAACTACCACTATGACTCCCACGATGACGCCAGCGCCCTGAGGGACAACATGGGTACAGGAACATGAAAACGGGCACGTTTACGTCACTTTTCTTTACCTCATTAAAGAAAGATTGACAATTTTCGTCATTTCCTTCAGGCGCCGACAGTCCTCGCAGTTCTGAGCCGCTACCATTAGCTGTTGCCAAGGAAGCGAAAGTAAGCGACATGGAGGACGATCAGTTGGGAGAAGAGGACCTGGTGTTTTTGGATGACAAGTGAGCCTCCTATGTCCGTTACCTTATGTGGTTTACTGCATGTCTAACAGGTGTCTCAGACAGGAATGCAGTTAATGCAGGTATGCACGGTTAGTTTTCAGGAGTCGCACCAGGTGAACACTGAAAAGGAGGCTGGGAAAAAAGGATTGGGTATGAGGATAGTGGAGGATATATGAGATATATCAACACTCGCTCCCTGAATGCTAAACACTGCTCGGTCCAGTTTGGAATTCTGCACAGGCTGCATTAGTAAAGAGGAAAATGACATGGAAATATTACCCATCTGTGGAAAAGTGCAACCAAGAGGAGGCAAATCTGCCTCACAGCGACACACTATGCCCCAAATTAGAATATTTCTATACAGCAGCGTCTTAAAGGTCTTTAAGAATACATTACAACCAGATCCAGTCTTGATTATCAGGGAGCAGCAGAGACCTACAGTTTATACAGTGCTGCCTTCTGTCCTATAGTCTCCTGAAAACTTGTTTTCCATTGAATTAAAAAAAACAGAGACACTTACTTAAAAGCATGGTTAAAGGCATTATTTGATACGCTGCACATTAAGCGGATTCGGTTTTCTCTTAGTGGCAGGTTGGAAGGCTACATAAGGATGTACTACCCGAGTAATACTGGGTGGGAGGAGGGTGTATTTATTTTATTTTAACAAATGCATTTATTTAACTTATATTTGTATATTGTTTTTTAATTTATTTACATGAAAACTGCCTTTGTTAACTTGCATTACAACATAATGAAGCGTTGCATAAACCAAAGATGGAATGTATTTTTCTGCTTCACAATGAAAACATGAGTTTACACCACATTTAATATTTAGTATCAGCATTGATGTATACAATGACATGTCAGATCATGCCATATTAGAGACGAACAGGCAAACATACATTTTTGGGCTTGAAGTGCAGTGCAGAGATTGCAAAGGTTTTAACTTCTCTCTCCGCTCTCAGAGTGGAGGGAGAGGACGAGAGCCAGAAGGAGAAACTGGTTCTGTCTGAGGAGTGCGAGCTCATCACCATCGTGGCGGTGGTTCCGGGTCGTCTGGAGGTCACCACACACCACCTCTACTTCTACGACGGAGGCAGCGAGAAAGAGGAGACGGAGGAGGGTACGAAATATATGTGCTTGTCAACCTTTTTCTTTTTTCTTCTCAGTTCAAAGGCTGCTATCAGAAGTTAATAATAATGCCTCTGGCTGCAGGAATCGGGTTTGATTTCAAGAGACCCCTGTCCCAGCTCAGAGAAGTCCATCTGAGGCGCTACAACCTGCGACGCTCCGCGCTGGAGCTTTTCTTCATCGACCAGGCTCACTACTTCATCAACTTCAGAAAGAAGGTGACACGCTGGTTTTTTATTATCTTTTAAAAGATGTTGCATAGTAAAGGCTCTTAACAAAGGTTTTTCCTGCACCCGTTCAGGTACGAAACAAAGTGTATTCAAGGATTCTAGGGCTGCGGCCTCCCAACCTGTTTTACTTTGGCTCCCGCTCCCCACAAGAGCTCCTGAAGGCATCCGGGCTCACGCAGGTATTTTTTTTCCCCCATTATTTAAATCTCTTTTCCCTCTGAGTGATTATTCTTAACAAATCTGATTTTTGTGTTGGAACAGAAATGGGTCTGCAGAGAAATCTCCAATTTCGAGTATCTGATGCAGCTGAACACCATCGCCGGACGCACCTACAACGACCTGTCGCAGTATCCTGTGGTGAGTGCACTGCATTTTCCCCGACAACATGTACTACTACTACTACTACTTCTTCGTATATGATTGCAAAGGACACTTATATGCGACTGCGTGTGTCGTCTCTCCTCAGTTTCCCTGGGTCCTGTGTGACTACACCTCTTCTGTGCTGGATCTCGATGACCCGTCAGTTTTCAGAGACTTGTCCAAACCCATCGGCGTGGTGAACCCTCGCCACGCGCAGAACGTCAGAGAAAAGTACGTCCTACCGATGTTTGTTTTTAGACAATAATCAGATGGTCTGACGACTCTGATTTTGCATTTCTAATTTTTTTTTTAAGATATGAGAGCTTTGAGGACCCAACAGGCACCATTGACAAATTCCACTATGGCACACACTACTCTAATGCAGCAGGAGTCATGCACTACATGATCCGCATGGAGCCGTTCACCACACTGCACATCCAGCTGCAAAGCGGCAGGTGGGGAAACGCCGACAGGTGCCCAATGTTTCACAGACTTTTTTTTTTCCCCGGACGCTCCGATCTCACGTTGCGGTGCATGTTGTGTGGCTTCAGGTTCGACTGCTCGGACAGGCAGTTCCACTCGGTGGCCGCGGCGTGGCAGGCCCGCATGGAGAGCCCGGCGGACGTCAAAGAGCTCATCCCCGAGTTCTTCTACTTCCCGGAGTTTCTGCAGAACATGAACGGTGAGGACTGCACAATTACTAGTGCGGTGCTAGTTGAGTAAAACGTCACAGAAGAAGCCTAACGTGTGCGCTTTGTCCTCGTTGAAGGCTTCGACCTTGGACATTTGCAGATATCTCAGGACCCAGTGGCGGATGTTCTGCTGCCCCGCTGGGCCTCCTCAAGAGAAGACTTCATCAGGAAACACATGAAAGCCCTGGTGAGTGTGCAGAACCTCACGCTAGATTTCAATAAGGAGAGAACAACCCAAGGTCACAGCAGCTCTTGTACGTTCAACCCTAGGAGAGTGAGCACGTGTCCGCTCACCTTCACGAGTGGATCGACCTGATCTTTGGCTGCAAGCAGAGAGGCCAAGAGGCCGTGGATGCTCTCAACGTCTTCTACTACTGCACCTATGAGGGTAAGGCGTGCAGACAATCAATAATCTTGTATTTCATATCAGCTGGACGGTCTGGTTTTAATGCATGACATGCTGTTTGAACTTTTCTCACTGCAGGTGCAGTAGATCTGGATGCAATCGCCAACGAGACGGAGCGAAAGGCCCTGGAAGGCATCATCAGCAACTTTGGACAGACTCCCTGTCAGCTCCTCAAGGTGCGATCAGCACAGATTCTGCAGCGAAATTCACTTTAACAAAAAACAAATAGTTTCATACAATGATGTCCCATCTTCCACGCAGGAGCCTCATCCTCCTCGTATGTCATCTGAGAACGCGTCTAGGCGGCAGGCCCGCCTGGACACCCTGCCCCCCAATATCTTCGATCAGCTCAACAAACTACGACCGTTTGTGGAGGTAAATGACACGAGTGCTCACAGGTTCACTTGAACCTTAACTGTCAATGATCCATCATTGTGTGTGTGTGTGTGTGTGTGTGT
Organism: Eupleurogrammus muticus; assembly: GCA_036785175.1. Lineage (NCBI taxonomy): Eukaryota > Metazoa > Chordata > Actinopteri > Scombriformes > Trichiuridae > Eupleurogrammus > Eupleurogrammus muticus. The sequence continues at coordinate 5,493,171 of JAYKQN010000026.1, forward strand.
GTGTGTGTGTGTGTGTCAGGTGGTGAGTGACGGCCTTCCTCTGGTCCAGGCCGTGGTACCAAAGAGCCAGACTCGCTCCTTTATCATCCAGGGCTCAGATATACTGGTACGGTTCAGTTCGACACTTACACAGGAGCTAAATGTAAAACTAAACATGATGTGACTTTAGGAGAGTTGGGTTTCAGTATTTCCCATCATCCCAACTTTTTTTTTTTTTTTTCCTCTTCAGGTGACCGTGAGTTCAAACGGTTTAATAGGAACACACAGCTGGCTGCCGTATGACAAGAACATCGCCAACTACTTCACCTTCACTAAGGACCCCACTATGACCAATCCAAAGTGGGTGCAGGCATTCATTATGTGAACCCCATTTTTTTTTAAGTATATAAAAATCATGAACATCCTGAATTACTGTTGGTAAAATATACTGACAGCAGTTGCTCTGTAATTTTTTTTTTTTAGGCCTTTTCAGATATTTTTAATTCACAAATCTTCAACCGAGTGAGTGAACAATCGCCATTTTTCTTTTCAAGATTGTTCTGACAGCTGGATAGAAGCAGCACATCTGTCCACTCTTTTTTTTTTTTTTTTTATCTCTGAAGCTTCAAAGCATGTTTGATTAATTGAAATTCGCTTGAATGGGTCTTATTTTAAGCCGACCTTGGACTCGGATGACATAAACACCGAATAAATCAGGGCAAGAACCCCATTTGAACGCCGTGGCGCACGTTGTAATTTGCAGACGTCGTGACAGTTTAATGCGCCGATTATAAATCTCCTCCGCGTTTTGGTCGCGGATCACTCTCACTTCTTGATTTAAACGTGCTTTGATCTTTTTTTTTCCGCGGCGCAGAACGCAGCGTTTCCTGAGCGGACCCTTCTCCAGCGGCGTGGAGATCGGCGCCCAGGTGCTGGTGGTGTCCAACGACGGACGCCTCCTGTTCAGCGGGGGCCACTGGGACTGCAGCCTCCGCGTCACGCAGCTGGGCAAAGGCAAGCTGGTGGGCAGGATCTGCCGGCACATCGGTGAGGCCTATTTAAAATCTAATTTCTAAGAAATATATATGTCATTGTTGCGTATTTATACATATGTTACTCCACAAAGACGTAGTAACTTGCTTGGCTCTGGATCTGTGCGGCATCTACCTCATCTCTGGTTCGAGGGACACATCCTGTATAGTGTGGCAGGTTCTACAGCAGGTGAACACCTTTTCCTTTTTTACTCCTATAGTTGGACACAAGTAGAAGCTCGTAGCTCGTATCTACGGTGGTTGTTTTTTTTTCTCCTTTTCCGTCCTTCAGGGCGGCTTCTCCAGTGGCTTGTCTCCTCGGCCGGTGCAGGTCCTCTGCGGACACGACCAGGAGGTCACCTGCGTGGCCATCAGCACTGAACTGGACATGGCTGTCTCGGGGTCAAAGGTCAGACATGTCTCGTAGTGATGTTAAAGGCTTTTATCCATTCAGCAAATAATGAATCAATCAACAGCTGCAAATAATGAAAAATATCATGAGACACATCTTGAACAATTAATTGACCAATAATATTTTGCAAACCAACTGTAGGTCTACTAATTAATGAATTTATTATTTAAGTGAGATAAGAAAAATACTTTATTGATCCATGTGGGGCTGTTGAGCAGGAGTAAAACAGTATAGTCATATAGAGGGACATTATTACTGTTGGAAAATGATTACAGCAGAATTTTAATAAATAAATAAATAAATAATATCTGTCTGCATTGCTTCAGTTCTGTAGCTGTGTGCAGGTGTGAGCAATAATGTTCAACCTAAATACCACTTGGATGCTCTCCGAGCAAACTGTGAAGTGGTTAATTAGAAGCGAGGATGTGATGTGTACAGGAAACGACCCCGAAACGCGGGTTTTTATGGCCATAATGAGACAGATGTTTCCATCTTATAGCCAGAGGTTGTTCATGCTTAGAGAGATTTCTGTAAATCCAGGATAGTCCTGAACAATTAAAAAAATGTGATTTCAAACACATTTTTTGTTTTTCTTCTTTTCAACTATTTTACACATGCCTTGCACTACTTTAAGTTAAAATCCATTTTTGCTCTTCAAATTCAGACATCGATGCCCTTTTAACTCTTCAGTTGCTCCGGCACCTTAATGCAGTCTATCTATAGCATGTTTATCGTTAATAAAAAGCACCAAGTTTCTTGCATTAGAGTTATTGCCTTTATTGTTTTAATGGCATGATGTAAGTTCATGTGACCCTTGTAAATGTCACATATAAAACCGTGAGTGAAATCATATCCAGTGTTTTATTAAAATAGTTCAGCGGTAAAACAGAGTCGGCTGTTTTACGGCTCTTGCTGACCTTTCCCTTGCGTGTCAGGACGGGACCGTGATCGTCCACACCGTCCGACGCGGCCAGTTCCTGCGGACGCTCAGGCCTCCGGGCGACAGCTGCGTCCCTGCCCAGATCTCAGAGCTGCAGGTGGGCATGGAGGGCCACATCGTGGTGCAGACCTCGCTGGAGGAGCGCCCCCACAGGAAGGTACATGAACACAAACACATATATGTTTAAATTCTCCGCTGGAGCACGATTCTAACACCCCGCCTGTTTCTACAGGGCAAGTACTCCATCCATGTTTACTCCGTTAACGGCTGCCTGCTGTCGTCCTTCACCATGGAGGAGCAGGTGACTGCCCTCCTGTTGGTGTCTGAATACATCATCCTGGGCACCATGCAGGGCGGCCTGCACATAAGAGATCTGTACAGGTACATAAACAGCTCGGAGCTCATTATATGGCGAAAAGTGCCGTGTGGGATAAGAACTTAAATTCTTTTAATTGTCTGTTTTGCAGCCTGGAAGCTGCAGTTCCGCCCCTGGCCTTGAAGGTCTCTGTGAGGAGCGTGTCTGTCACCAAAGAGTGCAGCCACATCCTGGTGGGACTGGAGGACGGGAAGCTAATCGTGGTGGGGGCGGGGAAGCCGGAGGAGGTGAGAGGCAGGATGTGTGTGTGTGTGTGTGTGGGGGGGGGGTAGTCATATGCTAAGTACCTGTTGAAAAACTGTCTTTTTTTTTCCTGATGATAATGGCGAGTTTGTGGTTTCTCGTCCCGTTCTCCCCCTCCCCGCCTCAGGTTCGCTCGGGCCAGTTCTCCCGCCGCCTCTGGGGCTCCACGCGCCGCATCTCTCAGGTGTCGTCGGGGGAAACGGAGTACAACCCCACCGAGAACGCGGCCAAATGAGGAAACTCCGAGGACTCTGATGTCGCGACGGCCTCCCTTTATACGCCGGGGACAATGGCACCGATCTCTCGCAGACAAAACACACTGAGCACTTTTTAAAAGAAAAAAAACAACAAAAAAAAGGAGTTCTTAAATGACTTGATATTTTATTGCATATTTTATCGTGCACTGGTTTTAATCAGCATCATTCCAAAGAGTGGCCTTGTTTCGTAGATGGAGGATAGCTCAGTCTTTGAGGCTGTGACCTGCTGTTGAGTCACATTTCAGGGGCGTGACTCGCCGTGATGCAAACACAGAGAAGTAACGCTGTGAACTCCCAGGCTCTGCGTTCTTTTTTATTTTTTGTCGCTCCCTGCGTGGTTGAATGTTCCAGAGCTGTTGTTTTGACAACGGCACCTTCTTTAAAAAAAAAAAAAAAAAAAAAAAAAAAAACTCCTGGAAACTTGAAAACTACAGTAGACAGTCGCTCCAGATTTCCACTTTGCAATACCGGCGAAATACCACAAGAGGGTCGACGGTGTAAAGGACGACGCCGCGGCGCGTCTGCCGTCAATCGGGAGTCGCTGATCTTTGCACCAGAAGTGCACGGCAGTACCACAGTGTGCAGTCCCACATTCCCTTTTTTAAGGCTCTGAGCAATATAACGCTGTTACAATTAAAGCAATAACCGCTTTAATGGTCAAGTATGTAAGATATGTTCACTTTATCTCGTGACTGTGGAGCTTGGATGCGATGAAACTCAAGAGGAGAGCCTTCTGTCGCCTTACACAGTGGAGTGAAGCTCTTCATAAATGCACATCTGCTTCTGTAGCGGTTTTGTTATATCTCACGTGATTACATCCTTGTTTTATTTGATCTAAAAAAGACAAAAAAAAGTGCCTTTTTGGAGCGAGTGTCTGGAGCAACACTGTATAAACACTGAATTCCAGTCATGTATTTGTATGTGGGATCACTATGTGTCAGATTCATCCCTGCTGAACTGATTCAAACACTCTGCCGTGACTCACGCGTGGATGAGATGTTGTTCATGAACGCGGTGTGAGCTTGCTTGCCCGTACCGGTGTCTGTGCCGTTTTGTGGGGGGAAAAAAAAAAACCATCTGAAAACGCGACGATGACTCCGAGCCTCACCGAGCTCGAGAGGAATCCGCTTCCTGCCAAGCTTCTTTTACTGTGGTCGGAACAAAGTGGTTGTTATGCAGTGTCATGACGGGGGGAGGACGAGACAAAGGGAACTATTTGGGTGAATGCAAACCCGTAACATGCTGCAGCTGCACACATACACACCACCGAGAGTCTGTGTGTGATGCTCAGAATAATCTAAAAGTGTAAGCGAGCAGGAAGGGGGAGAAAAAACAACTATATTTAAAATGTTTGCTTATCAAATCGTGGGGATATATACATACAACACATTAAGCCTGAAAGTCACCTTGTATACAACTTTAATACAATTTGCTGACTTGCAGCGTGTGTTTGTCGGAATCAGCCTGTGAATATAAAGGATTGTTTGCATTAGAAGTTCAAATCCATTATTTGTTTTTTTTCCCGGAATACTGATGATCGATTCATGTAACACTGCTCTGTTTCGCTCTAAATGTTCTGAATGTAATGTTTTACTTAACTATGCAGTAATGCACAGAGCCATCGACTTAATCCACGAGGCTCATGGTAGACTCTCTTTCAGAATTGGGTTTAAACACATGTTGTATATACTGTACCTGATGTGAATTGTTGTTTAAATGCCCTGATTTAGACTTAAGTAATCACTTAAAAGCCTTAAGTTAAGGCCAGCACTGCCTTGAATTTGGACTCGATCCATCTCTCTTCAACCACTATTATTTAGCCTTTGTATTGTTTTTTTTTTTTTGGAAGCTGTTGAAAATACACTTTTTAAACATGAAGCAGCCAGTGTTCATCGTACTTTTAGAGAAAACGGTCTGCCTGTCTTGTGTCTTTTCTCTCCACTTCTGATTCTACATTCAAACAACACCTGAAAAAGCCCTAATATGGCACACCGCTATTCAGGAATCCCCTTTTTTTTTCCCCGTATCCCATATCCCAGAGGACGATCACCCATTACTGAAAAACGAGCTCTGATTCTCGCAGCAGGAAAGAAACGGATCCGCCACCGCTGCACCCCCCCCCTCTCCATCCCGCTCCTCTACTGTAATCCCAGACTTGCATGCGTCTGTGATGTTAACCCCGCTGGAGTTTAAAAGGTCACGGTGAGCGGCGGCACGTTCTGCTTTGGAGGAGAAGAGGACTTTGATCTGGCGGTGGGCCGAACATCCTGTCGGCCTCCCCATAAACACCTCCGGGGTACAATTCCCCCGGCTGGGGAGGGGTGATAAAACCAACCTGTAGACCCCCAGTCAAACACAAGCCACAAAGTGGTGAATAAGGGAAGCGGAGTAGCAGAGAGAAGGGGGGGGGGGTACAGTCACTCTGATGTGGGCCCATTGACAATGGTGGGAGGGGCTGACACCTCGCTCTCGGTTATTTCCGCTGTCTCCCTCTGACCCCCGGGGGCAGGCCGTAGGGAGGGGGTAAGACGGCCGCCATGAAACGCTGCAATTCCAGTTTAAATTGTTCCTGCCGAAAAAACCACAACAACCCTCAAACAGGCCCCCGTCTACAACCCCCACCCCCCACCCCAACCCGCCTCCCAGCGGTCCATATCTCCACGCTGCATTTCTCCTCAGCCCGTGGACCACAACATCATGTTTCTGAAAAGCGTGTGTGTGTGTGTGTGTGTGTTGTTTCTGCGTTATCGAGGCCCCCGGAGGAACCCGGCCCCTCTCAGATAAAGAGTCGGCTGCTCCCTGCAGCAAGATGATGGAGACAAGCAAAGAATGAAGAAGTGATGCAGACTGTTCATTTGCCTGATGATAATATTTGATGTTTGCTTCAATGCCTCCAATGCGGTTCAAACAAAAGGGAGGGGAAATCTACCTGTGCATTGAGATCATTGGTATCTTTAAGCAGCATTGCTGCACTGGAATGAATGAAATAGATGTTTTGCATTGCATGTGTTGAAAATAAGGTCATTAAAGATCCAGTTAAATGCATGCTGCAGCTGATATTTAGAGCTCAGTATGCCCCATGTGCCTGAAACGTGGCTTTTTTTAGTTTATCAGAGCCAGAACATCCTCTCATCCCTCGGCCGGCTTTGAAGTGCAAGTAGCATTGTGTCTGAGGGATCCCTCCATTTGTTTTCCTCTGAAGTCCCGCGGCCCCCCTGCCATGCATTCACTAGAATTTACAAGGTGTGTAATTTAGCCTGCGTTGGTTTTCTAATCTTTTGAATTGCCGAGATCAAACATGCACTTCTCCTTTAGGAGCGTCTTGTTTGATTCACATGCCCCCTCTTTTGTTTCTGATAACAACTGATCACAGCTCTGTGCAAGTCTCCCTGTAGGGTCGTAAACCGCTGTAACGTCACAGGCCTCTGTTTAAAGGTATGAGCCGGGATTATAGGGATTATAAATGTTGCAACCATATACAATATAGTCGAGAATGCACCCAATAATATGAGGAGATAGAGATTTATCATATTACCTTAGGTGCATAGAAATCTAAAGGGTTAAATATCAATCGAATAAGTGGAACATTATGAAATAAATTATCATTTTAAGAAATAGCCTGTAAATGTTTATGTAAGTAGTACTAGCATATATAGTTAAAATCTCAGAGTAGTCAGTGCAGTATTCTGATAATGAATTAGTATTATCATTAGTATTATCATATTCCATACGTTTGTTAAGTGACTAGTAAATACAGCTGGTGTGTAGTAATGTTGTTAGGTATACGTATAAAGTGTCATCAAAAGAAACAAAAATACTCAAAGAAAGTAACTCAAGTACTTCAAATGTGTATTTGAGGGCCACACTTGACGGCCCGTGGTGGGATAAGTACTGGGATCTTTTACTTAAGTGACAGCAACAATACCACAGTGTGAAAATAATCCTCTACAACTGCAGCTCCTTCATTCAGAAAAGCGACACGAGTGCAGGAGTTTCAGGGAAAATGTGTTCTTAAACTATCAAAAGTGTGTTGTGCATTTAGTGTTTTATTTAACAGTAGGCAGCACACATATCACTGGAATTTTAATGCAATTTGTTGACAGGGATAAGTATCTTATAACTGAAGCTGTCATTTACAAACAGTGGAGTAAACGTGCAAAGCTGCATAATATGGAAATAGCTTTGTCAATTAAAGTGCAAGTACCTCAAATGTAAATCTGAATAGAGTATATGCTGTGTTAGTACTTGGTAATACTTCCATGCAGGCAGTAAATTGTCATGAAATCCTCAATGTCTGCAGATCTGGTTTTTATTATATATATATATATATATATATATTTAAAGACATATATATATATATATATATATATATATATATATATATATATATATATATATATATATATATATATATATATATATATATGTCTGTTTTTAAATCGTTTAAATCCTCAAGACAAATTATTCAATGCCATTTTTTTTCTCTCTCTCTCTATGTTGCAGCCGCCGTGCGTCGCGGGGATGCAGCCAATCAGGAGGCGCCTGCGGAAGCCGAGGCGATGGGAGGAGAAAAGGCCCCGCAGAGCCCGCAGCGCCCGCAGCGCAGCGTCTTCCTGCCTCATCCGCCGCGGAGCCGCAGCAGCCGCAGCAGCGTCCCGCAGCCGCTGGACGACACGACCCGACTCCTGTGTTTCTGGGGGGGAAGGTGGAAAACGAGGAAACAATCAGCGGCGAACGCGACGTCCGGGGAAAAAAAAGCGCGTTTCCGTGCGTAAAAGAAAAACAACAACCCAATTACCGGAGCCAGCGCTGATTTATCACAAGTTTTGTGACACGCGCGTTTACATAGAGAAGGTGAAAACCTGCGGACTTGTATTTTTTGGAGGCTGCAGACTACAAAAAAACAAAAAGTTGTGCCAAAGTTTTGCGGACGCACCAATTCTCCACCTCGAGATCCAGGAGGGTTTTTGAAGACTGAAGAAATGAGACCGTTCATCTTCATCATCTGCGCGCTGCTCCTGCTAAAAGTAAGAAACCACTTAATTTTCGCTTTTATGTGAATAGTGAAAGTCATTTTTTTAATGCAGAACCAATTTTATTATTTCAAAACATGTTTTCGGACATTTTTAAACCTCAGGAGTTCAACTTTACACTATTGTTCCCCAAAGGAAATCATGCTTTACTTCCTGCTTTATATCAGCTTTAAAGCTGCTGCTCATTATTCTCATGTTTATTTCATAGTTACCAAAAAACAAAAAAAAAGTCTTTTTCCTCAATTCTGTTCTCTCTGAAACAACAGTGACATCAAACTACTTATTGTTTTGCTGCTCTTTTCTCTAACTCCTAATCTTCCTCTCCTTTACACACACACACACACACACACACACATCACAGACTGTGCTATGCTTTACTGTACATCTGCACACAGGCTGTTGTAGACTTTCATTCCTTTGCGCTGGAACATTTTTTTTGCAGCATTTTTTTTTTTGTTTAATGTAATCAACTGTGGAAAAACAGTCAGTTTCTATTTTTTTTCCCCCTTCTCCCCACTCACATGATACACGGCCGCATGGGACAAGCAACGTGGGACATCAGACAGCCTCTTGTAGCACATGATTACCAAAGTTAATGCACCTACATGGCGATTAAAAGATGTGTTTTTTTAGGACAGATTCTGGTTTCGGTGAGAATTTATGGCAGATTATGATAAGACGCAGATCGCTGTGAAACAAAATCCCTGCCTCCTCCACGGTTGCAGACAATAATTTGACACTAATCTACCTTAAAAAAAGGCCCATGGGGCTTGTAGTCCTGTCTGAACACGCTCCTCATAAGTTAAAGCCGTTTTTTCAAAGTATTTAGATTTTCTTCCCCTTTCATAAGGGTGTAATGTCTACAGGTTTTTTTTTTGTCATCTGCTTTTCAGAGCACAATCTCTTAAAGATGTTTCTTTAAACCGGGGTGGGGAGGGTTACTCTCTCTAATGATTTTATTCATTAGTCTCTAATCTTAAGGCTTTTTTTAAGGGTCACGTTCACCATCACTGGTGAATACGCTGCTCAGCTCTTAGCGTTGCTGCAGTCTGGTTATCCTGAGCAGAGCAATTATCATCATTTTCTCCTAGTTTGTGGTGTATATGTGTATATATATATATATATATATATATATATATATATATATATATATATGTGTGTGTGTGTGTGTGAGTGAGATGGGGGGGGGGTACTTACCACAGTCATTTGAATTTCCATTGAGTAGTTAAGTGAACTTCTTTAGGGGGGGGAGGACTTTCAGGATTATTTAGAACTCTCTCGTAGGGAATCTGTAGATCATAGTGAAAGTCTTGTTTGATTTAGGATCATAGTTGTGAGTGAACTTTTCTTTTTTTTCTTGCCTGGAAGGGAAAAAACAAGGGGTGGGGGGTGGGGGGGAGCTGCATGTCCCTTAATTTGTCCCTTATGCTCCCTGTATACTAATGGCAGTAATCAGCTCAGATAGTACACAGCCCTCCCTCAGTCTCTGCTGGATGACCTCTGCCGCCGTCGCAGCCGGATCGTAAAGGCTCCCGGGTCAGAGAGAGAGAATTAGAGAGAGAGAGAGAAGGAAAGAGAAGGAGAGAGAGAGAGAGAGCATCCTTTTGTGTGTTTATTTTCACGCAGATTAGATTAACTGTGGAAAACTCCAGCATGCGCACTTCAAAAGTAGCCTCACTTCAAAAGGACACAAAAATGTTTCAGACAGGGTGAAGGGTGTGTGTGTGTGTGTGTGTGTGTGTGTGTGTGTGTGTGTGTGTGTGTGTGTGTGTGTGTGTGTGTGTGTGTGTGTGTGTGTGTGTGTGTGTGTGTGTGTGTGTGTGTGTGTGTGTGAGATCCGTGTTGACTGAGTGACTTCGGCAGCCGTGGAGTTGAGAGCCCCATTGAAAGCGGCGCTCCTCGGTGGTCCGTCTGTTCTCACTGGGGAATCCCTTCAGATTGCAGCTTCTTACCTAAATGGAAAGAGGAAAAAAAATATAAAAAAAGCAACTGCAGCCCCCTTCACTCCGGCTCTCTGCCCCGGAGGCACCAGATAAGACTCAATGCTTGTTTGTGCACACGCAGCAAATTCATCCTCTCTTGAAAAGTGGATATAAATCCATAGCATGGTGTAGCAGAGACACACATAGGAAGGTTAGCAGTGATTAAACCAGAGCTGTGTAAGTATTCATAATGTGCCGGTGAAGCCTGCTGATTTATGGGTGACTGAAGGAAAATTGCAACCGCTGGAATATGTGGATTCTGTATTCTGATGTCACACAACCTGAAAAACAATCAGAAGTCGGGATTCGCTCACTTCCTTTCTGCTGCTCTTGCAAATCTGTACAGACACACACACACACACACACACACACACACAGTGAAGCATATTTTTATTCCTTTCCATACAAATCCACTCTTTGTAATTAGTACTTCAAATAAAACCGAAAACTAAAAGTGAAACTAGGGCGACTGTGTCTGAGGTTTGTTGATATTGTTTGAAATTAACCGATTTAACATTTTCCTAATTCATTACACTATTGTAAACACTATGTGGAATTGTGTATTAGAGCTACAGTGTGCATGTCTTTGGGAAAAAAGACAGTTTCTGGTTGCAGCTTGTTAAGTTTGAGTATTTATATATATATATAAATTTGATCTATAATAGTAGAGTGAATATCTATAATCTGTTAACAAGACATTTTTGAGATAATCTCAGGTTCTCAGAAACTACAATGAAAAATTTGACTGTCAAGATTATTAATCAGGAATGAAAACAGTAGTTATTTGCAGGCATTGTATATAGATGAGGTCCACAGGGAGGAATTAGACCCACTGTATTTACAGTAGATAATGTCTCACTCGTTCCCCTACTGAGTAGATGTGTTTCCTTTCATTCCCAATGGGCATGAACTAAATATCCACTCATTCATTGTGTGTTGGACACGGTTGGGTGAAGTGACAGAATCCTGTCGGTTTCTGCTGAGTCCAGCAGAGTTCCCAGGATACCTTTCTGCCCCGCTCCTGGATCCCGCCACCCGGACGCCCCTCACACCTCTGATCCGACCCGGGTCCATCGGGTTCCTCTGCAGGGCCGCCTGTTGCTCTTGGTCCCGTTTTCAAAGCCGTTCCTCCTGTACTATCAACACGGAGCGTTTCAGTGTTTTTGCGACTCAGGGCATGGCACTGTGTGTGTGTGTGTGTGTGTGTGTGTGTGTGTGTGTGTGTGTGTGTGTGTGTGTGTGTGTGTGTGTGTGTGTGTGTGTGTGTGTGTGTGTGTGTGTGTGTGTGTGCTTTTTGTTGGAGGCTCTGCAGGTTCACACATGTTGCCTGTGTTTCTTGGCAGACTTCAGAGACAAAAGGGAGACGTCGGTAGGTTGTTTAGCTGTTACTTTCCCCCTTTGCAGGAGGTTAGTTGTTAGACATCTGTTTGCTCTCGTCAGACCCCCCCTCCCCCCCAACCCCAGGCCAATCTTCCCTTTAAAACGTGTGCATGTTTAAGATGCCGTTGTTCAGAGCCCTGCAGAAGGGGAGTAGTGAAATACTGACCTTCATAGACACACCTGCAGGGCCTGGCGACTTCAAAGGGCCCCCCCCCCACCCAAACAGACACTCACATGCTGGGCAGCCCTGGTTAACTGACACCCACGCCTGGGGCTGAGACTGTCTCCTTTATATACCCCCCCCTCCCTTTTTTTTTTTTTTGAAGTCAAGACCCACACACACTGTATTGACGTGCACACACTTACACATTGTCATTCAAACTGATCTGGAACGAGTGGGAGGGCGGGACTACTTTTTTTTTACTTCTTCCTTCCTCCTTTTTCTCAGCGTTTTTCCCCTTCACCCCTTCGTGTCTTATTCTTTCCACTTGTCCAAAGCCATCTGATTAAAGCCAGCCACTCCTGTCAGGCACCAACTCCGCTGCACAAGCCGTTAGGAATGTCTGATCCATACCTCATGTCATAAATCAAGACGGGCTCTCCATTACCCACTTGTAGATAAGGGCTCGGAGCACTTTAAGGGCGAAAACCGAGGCAGATAGAAAGATTAAAAAAAAAAAAGGCCATTCGGTTCAGCCTGTTCCCTGCTTTCTTTAATTGCACAGGAGTGGGATGTGTGTGATTTCCTTTCCCACATGTGGCGTAAGGCCCTGAAAAACTGCCTGGATAAAGCAGCGCCTCCTCTCTCGCTTTCCTGTCGGGGCGTGGAGTTAACTATGAATCCCGTAACTGTCAGAATAACACTAACAGAAGCCTGGCTCTTTCCCCCGTCAACGCAGCGTGGGTATTTATTCCTAACCGTGCCGTCTTGTCTCCTGCAGGTTACTTATGGAGACGCCTGTGCCAGCGGCCGCTTCACTGAATCGGGGCAGTGTTGCAGCCTGTGTCCCGCCGGCTTCGGAGTGGAGGTAGAATGTGGGAAAGAGGACACCAAGTGCACCCCATGCCTACAGGGTGAGCAATTATAATCTAGTATTACCAACCGATAGAGGACATGTTTTTTTTTTTACCTGCCTTATCATTATCTCTGTGAGGAGTTTTAAGTGGCCCTGTGGCTCCGCTTTGCTACTGATTGTCCTGAGGTGGAAAAAAAAAGACTCAGACTGACATGGATTGCTTCCCTCTCGTCTCCCCAGGGACGTTTTCCTCCTCCGAGGACCTGGGCCCGTGCCTGCCCTGCACCAGGTGCCCGGCCAGCGTCCCTGAGGCGGCGGCCTGCTCCGCCGCCGAGGACGCGCGCTGCGAGTGCGACAGCGGCTTCTTCTTCCTGCGCGCCTACGGCCAGTGCGCACCGTGCTCCAAGTGCAACCGGGGTTGGGGCGCTACGCAGCCGTGTGGGCTGCAGGGTGACTCCGAGTGCCGCCTGTGCGGCCCGGGCACGTTCTCTGAGGAGCAGGGCGGCACCGGGCCCTGCCAGAGCTGCACCAGGTGCTCCGACAGCGAGGTGGAGATCCGGGCCTGCATGCCCAACTCTGACACGCTCTGCATGGGTGAGTTGTGGGGGGAGAGGAACAGGCACGGCACGCTATGGCGAAAGATAAAAAGGAGAAGAGGGTGGAGGGGGAGGGGGGGGACATGTGGTCAACACCTGCATGCACAACTCATCTGAAAAACTCTAGCTGGGAAACATGAGAAGAGAGGAGGGAAAAAAGCCCACTTAAGTGCTGTAGTCCAATTGCTGTGAGGCTGACAGGTCTTTAGGGTTAACTGCCCCCCCCCCACTGAACCTTCAGGCTGAGGGATGACCAGCATGCTTTGCTCCCAAATGGCTACACTCGCTCTCCGGGGGTAAGGTCGCCGGTGCACACGCTGGGTCCATATGGCGCGGCCCCCCTGACCCCCCAGAGGTCAGCACAGTACCTCGTCCCGTTTGATCCCAAAATAGGAAGACCCCAGGACGGAGACAAGAGACAACAAACGGGGGCAATGAAAGGTTTTAGAAACCCCCGGGGGGGGGGGGGCGGGTCTTGCTTGCTTCTCTAGGAATTATTCTGGCCCTTACCGAAGGCGTCCGAACGTGCCTCTGATTTTCTTTCCTCCTCCTCGATCCCAACAGACAAGAAGCTGCACATCCTGTCTCGTCCGGCCGGGACCGACGGCGCTGACGAGGTGACGGCGGACGGCGACACCAGCCCCGCTCCCGGGACGCCCAAGTTCGTCCCCCAGGACGAGGAGGGCAGCAGCAACATCCTGGCTTACGTGTCCGTCCTGGCTGCCGTGGTGCTGGGTCTGCTGCTTTACGTTGCCTATAAATGGTAAGATCCCACCCAGAACGGGTCACGGGCCTTAAATGGACGCCATGGCGATTAGGAGATTAGCCCAGGATCATTTTGACATTGTTTCGCTGCGCTCTCCTCAGCTGGAGATCGTGTAAACAGAAGGCGGCTCTATCCAAGGCGCGGGCGGCCGAGCTGGGAACGTCTCCAGAGGGAGAGAAGCTGCAAAGCGACAGCGGCGTGTTCCTGGACTCTCAGAGCCTGCAGGACAACCAGCCCAGCAAAGGTCCGTCACACCTCCAGCTGCTCGGAACTAGCAGTAGGCGCAGAAATAAAGGCTTAACAAAGATCGAAAACCTAAATTGTAAAAAGCCTGATTTAAAAAATGCAATTCTCAATTTTTCCTTCAAATCAAGTTTCAATGCACAACGACATTTACACACAAACACAAATCACACCATTGAATGGTTGGTGACAAATCGTAGTTGGCAAGATGAGAAAGTCAAAAAAATTTGAAGAAGCGTTCCTCAGGTCTCTCAAAATGTAATTTTCCATTCTCCATTTCTCTTAAAGAAAAGTCATGATTTGTGTGACTTTTAAGACAAAATGTAAAATAGTGTAAACGAAAAAAAATGATTTTAAATATTTAATCCACGATCTACAATATAAAATCTGCTATGACGTTAGGATTATACACCACATGACAGTGACAACATTAAATGCCATAACTCTAATACAAGAATGTAATAATGTCCTATTTAATAACATGCTGCACACAGTTATTACAAGTTAGTTCATAAGAAAACTCCTGTTTAAAAGCCTGTAATGTTCATAGCTTTCTTTCTTTCTTCGTGTGTTCCAGGCACAAAGCGGGACAGCAAGCAGGACACCCGCCTGTACATCAACCTGGCCCCCCACAGACAGGAGGAGGTGGAGCGCCTCCTGCAGGAGGGGGGGGGGCCGGGGCTGGAGGCAGCTGGGCGCCGCGCTGGGCTACGAGTCCGAGCAGCTGGACCTGTTCGGGCACGGCGAGGCCCCCGCCCGCACGCTCCTCTCCAACTGGGCGCAGAGGGACGGCTCCACGCTGGGCCTGCTGTGCTCGGCGCTGGCTCGCATCGAGAGGCCCGACGTGGTGACGGCGCTGCACTGCCCCACGCAGGGCGTCTCGGTGGTCTGACGACCCCCCTCGGCTCGCCCCGGGGCCCGTGTGACACTGACGGACTCGGGCGGATGGAGGAGGGGGGAAACTCTCATTGACATGGGGGGCACTCCCACGCCGGCACCTCTCCGTGTGAGGGCGCCGCTGGAAGCTCACAAACGTTCTGTCGGACACTTATAGCTCAGTTTTAACCAGGAGAATCGAAACCTGTTCCCGCCTCAGTCTCAGCGCTGATTCAGCTCCGCAATGTGTTAACAATTACCGGAGCGTACAGACCTCTCAGTGCCGACGCTGAGTGGCAGAGGAAGCAACATCGAATCCCCCTCGCTCAAGGCGGCGCAGTGTCATTTACGTGTGCACGGAATGCTGGGTACTGTGAGCGTTTGGGTGGCATCGGGAAACAGAATAATGTTTTACACGTGTTGCACGGGTGCGATTGTTCTGGGAAAAACCACCATTTACATGTTATTTGAAAAGCAATCAGATTCACCCACCCCCCCCTCACCCTAAAATATATCTGCCTTCTCCTGCTATTCTAAACAAACGTGTGTGGCTCATGTCATCATGTTTTCAGCCTTGTTTTATTATGAATCACAACTTTCCCAAAACCGCTTTGGTGTTGTATTTGATTTTTTTGCCAAAACCCAACGGTTTCTTTAAAAAAAAAAAAAAAAATAAAAGACACACTTATTTCCAACTTGATGTGACTTTTCCCTATGAGGGATCATTTCCATGCACACGTGCACGCTTTAGAAATGAGAAGAACGCTCCTAAGAAGCCTGGTTAAGGGTTAAATCTCCTGAAACATCCCGATTCCGCTTGCGGTTGCTACTTTCTTTACAAGAACACTTTATCTAATGTGTAGATAAGAGCTACTCACTAAATCATTTGGTAACACTTTAAGCATTTATAACCAGTATGCAAACCTTTAATGCTTCATAACACACTATAATGTAGTTATAAGTAGATATATAAGTGTTCATTGATTGTCAACTGGAAGCTGGTGTATGAATAGATAATGAATGGCAGTATAATAAAACACCTGTTAAATATGAAATGTCTTCATAGGAGATGGTGTAGTTGTTGACTTTCTATCTGCTTCTAACTACCTCAATGTGTTTCTATACTGCTTATAAATGCCAAACAGGGCTTAAAGTTGAGTGTGATCCATCCTTGTTAAAATGTGCCGCTTTGTTCTGCTGTCTTTATTCTTTTTTTTTTTCTGATGTAGCCACTAAAGAAGCCTTGGTATTTATTTACACTGAGGATATATGATGCACCAGTTTCAGTTCTTAGGAGACACAGAAATGAAGCAATCTGTGGAGTATAAAACAATATTCTTAGCTCTTCCTAATAATCATTGATGTGACTGTAAATATCTCTAAATGTTGACTTTGTCTTTTGTTAACCACAGCTCCTTTTATGAACTGTGAATATTCACCGTACACAGCTTTATTGTTTTATCAGTTAGACGCAGGAAAAAAGACACCGTTGACATCGCGCCTCGTGTCCCCAAACTTCCTTTCTTGCTTTTGTATTTATTTCACAACCATTTCAAGTGTAAAAAAAAGAAGAAAAAAAAAAACTATGCGAACCACACACACCTGCTGCGTGCGAGTTACACCACATGACGGCCTTGGATGGTTTAATGTGTTTTTTTCATTGCCTATATTTGTGTATATATTTTTTCTGATGCTATGCCTTGATTTGTTTTTGTAAGATTTTTATTCATTTAATAAATAACTTTGATAAGTCGTGCTGTGTTGTTGCAACAGGACTCCCTAATCCAGATTTTATTTTCTGCTCTCACTGTGTCATACCTCTCATAGACTCTAAACAATTAACAGCTTTGCTTGAAATCTGGCACTCCTTATAGAATGAGGTTACCGTGTTACATGCCATAGTAGTAATAGCAACATGAAAATTATTTTTTTTTCTTTGCTCATGGAAATATAATTTAAATTATTGCTGAACTGAACTACAGCCACAGCCATATGAGACATGTCCGTCACTTTAAATAAGGTAAAAATCCCCCTTGATGGATTACGCAGCGAGGAGGTTCGGACATATTTGGAATATACTAGACCTTATCGGGGGATTTAGCGTATAAGAACATTTCCTATCCAAAACCTTGAGGGAAATCAGTTAAGAGGTATTTAATAATTTGAGGGGTGAAATGAAAATAATACCATCATCCAAAAATATTCTGGAGAAGTTTCCTCTTTCTCTCAGAGGCACATTCTGATTCCTGCCCCCACCCCCTCCCACCCCTCCTCCGCTGCTCTGTTCTGAACTCAAATCTGTTAATGATCTCTTTGCCTTCAGTTCTAAGTGGGAGCAGGCATCTTGAATGGCCTGGGGCAGCGTTACATGCTGTCACACACTCCAGACGGGACTGCTTAACTGCGGTCTGGAGCACACAGGCTGTGGAATGTGCATACACTGGGAGAGGAGGAGTGTGTGTTTGTGAGTGTGTGTTTGGGACCAAGGAAAGAGGAGAAGCACAGCACAGCACAGCAGCGCCTCCCCTTCACTTGTCACAGGTCTCCATATTTAGAGTGTGCCGAACGGCTCTAATGAAGGCAGTGGATCACTTTGATTCCTCTTTACTAGCGCCAAACATCTGGCTCGTACTGCATCATTTGCTGTAGAGTCATTCATGCCGTGCGCCCCCCCCCCCCTTATTAGAGGAGTGAGGCAACCTGAAACGGGATTGGACGTGCCCTCCACAGTTAATCATGGAACGGAGGGCGGTCACATTACCTTAGATTTACCCCAGGTGAATAAGATTCAGCTACAAGGCAAGAGGGGAGGGGGAAAGGGGGGGGAAATAATTTTACAAAAAAAGTTTATTATCTTTTTAAAATGTTTGTACACTCGGTATGACAATGTGCTTACACAATATTAACAGTAGAATAGGGTGAAACTGTACATAGAAAAATAATAAACAAAAACCGATCTGAAAACCACTGAAATAAAATAGAGCGCCGCGAGTCAGTGTCGTCTTCAGTTTGATAGACCGATGTGGGAGCTGCACCAGGAGGGCTGAGCTGGTGAGGAGGGGTGGGCTTCACTGTGCTCCCTACCCTACCCTCCCGCATGCAGCTCTGGTAATATTACACCTATTTACACTTTCAACCATGAAATGATAGTCCTTTTACAAAGTGTCTGCTTATTTAAACATTCCCAAAAACTACTATTCAATATATTCACATATAAAGCAATGTACATATGTTGGAATTTTGTTTTAATGCAATTTAATAGGCTGCAACAGATTAGCGACCTAATACTAATGAAACTTGACACCGGAAAAAAAAAAAAATCTTGGAAATGAAAAGAGTTTTATGGAGCAAGGCTGGGCTAAGTGTCTCTAGAACATCTAACTGGGACTAACAGTGGTGAGGAAAAAAAAAAAGAACCTGGAACACACACACGAGATGTTAAGAAACTGTTAAAAATGCTACAACCTTCATCTCATTCCTGTTAGAGTACGAAACAGGCAGAACAAATTTGGGCAGGAGGGGAGGAACAGGAAGTGGGGAGAAAATTGGTACACAGCTAAACAACACATCAAACATACCTTTCGAACCCTGCTCCCGTTATTATACATGAATTGATTTAAAAAAAAAAAAAAAAAAAAAAAAAAAAAAAAGGGGGGGGGGCAGATGGAAATATTGATCACTAACCACAAACAGCCAACCTGCTGTTAATTTAGATCCCTAACTGTATTGTGAGTAAAAAGCTCATGTAGCAGGAGACATGGAAAATGAAGGAATTTCCATAAGGATACCACTCTGACCTCAGCCTACATCATGCATTCATAAAACGACCAAGGCTCCAATGTCTTGTGGTTAGAAGGCAGGGTTTGAGGAGTGGAAGCTTGGACCTCCACTGTCCTGTTAAAAAGCAGCACCAGTTACAGAGTCAATGGCAGGGGGGGGGGGGGGGGTTGAAGCGTGCACAAGAAAAACAAGAGGTGGGATTGGACTGGTCTGGTCTGTCATTGATCCATTTGAAACAGTGGAAAGTTACAAAGTAAATTTGATAAATATGATACCAAAGCAGATTCTGTCGAGTAATCCTCACTTAGGGCTATAAGTTTAAAAAGTGGAATTAAGGTGATCATCTTGGGAACATTTAAGAGCCACAAATGGAACAAAAAAAATGCTAAAAATCAAAAAAGTCTGTGAAAACATTAGTCTCTGTAGCACCCCTCTGTGTCATCCTTGGAGAACAACGCACCTGGAGTCTCGGGTCATTCGGTGACACCAGAGTCTCCCAACAGTCGTAATCGTAGGGCTCCTACGTGATCCACGGGGCCTGGAGAGCTTCTTGGGCAGCAGTGCAATTCTTAAGTCATAAATATGCTCAAGAAACTACTTCACGGTTCAGGCCGGGCCAGATCTTTCACGATGGAGTGAAAGGAAAGGCAAATCTGTGCTTCTCCTGTCTTAAAGAGTGGAGTGAAATGTCTGCGGCCGCTGGAGGCTAGTACACCTCCGTGTCCTCCTTGGGCCTGTACACGGAGCCGAATCTCTGCATGTACTTCTTGATGTACTCCTTGGTCTTGTGCTTCACGTTCTCGTTACACTCAAGGTCCTCGGGATTAGTGCAAGCCTTCAACTCCTTGTTCATGACTCCGTGAGTTAACTAGACGAGACGAGGAGAGAGTTAGACATGTTTCCTGTCACCAGACTATATGTGATATAATTACAATGTCAATGCAAGTCAGGGGTGTTTAGAGAGTGGACGGTCATTCTCTTTTAGTGACGTCACTCTGTCTGAGTCGAGACTGTAAAACTCAATATCCAAATAAGTGAAGCCTCTCTTGTTTAGAGTGCCCATGTCCTCAGAGTTCTGGTATGTCAAGAGTGGGACTCAGTATGAACCACTCCACACATGCACAATCCACGGACCAACCAGGGGGAAAAAATGCTGCTCTTTGAAGAAATGCTGGTTGAAAATAGATTTTAAAAAAGAAATAAGTAAAACAAGAAAGAGGGAGAGAGGGAGACAATAGTTCACACTTACAATGTGTTTCTATTCTCTTCCAGAGGCAGAATTAAGGGTGGAATTGTGGGAGTTCAACTATTTTAGTTCTGGTTTGAGGGAAACTTTGAAAACACTTCCTTTTTGAGTTAAAAGCTGACCAGTGTTTTCACTGTGTCCTGACCATGTCGAGGGCAGGAAATGTTTGGGAGCTTTCTCCGCATTAATGGAAGTTTTAACTGCACGTACAAACATCTCGGTGTTTTGGTTTACCTTTCTAGCCAGGTGTTTGAAGTCGTCTGTGTTGCTGATGCGACCTAGTTTGCAATCTGGCTTCCGATAAGGATTTAGACATTGCACGATGAACTGGGACATCTGAACAAAACACAAATGCAGACACATGTCAACAAGAGCATTAATAGGAGAAGCAAACACAAATTCACAAAACTTCCTAAGTCCAAAAAAAGGCATAAAAACGTTGTTTCAGAGACTCTGGCTCACCTCTTTGCGAAATGTCTCTTTACTCTTTTTTGCCAATTCACTTGAGGTGTCAGCTTCTGCTGTCTTGGTAGAGAACTGTGGAAAAAACAGAGCAAATTAAACAAATATTATCAATCAATTTGTTTTTTTTCCTTCACATTAAACCCTTGGCTTTGCGAGTGTAACCTGTCATGATCGAAAAATCAAATCAGACCTGTCCAAACGGCTCGACGTGGCAACTGGCTGCTGAACAGTAGCTATCAAGGTCAGCGCTGCATCAAACAGCACCTGCTCACCAGCTCCTCGACCAAACGTAGGATATCCTGCCAGGATGTTGCCTCTCTGGCCCCAGCCTTTCAACAACAAAGCCAGGCAGGCAACAGCTGACCGGGCTCTGCCCACAACAAAGTGGTGAGCATCAAACGCAAGCACAAGAGATTCTCACAGTGTGTGCCAGGAACAGGAATCCAGAGATGTTTAAATAAAACAGTTTACAAACAGGGCATGTACCATAGGATGCAGCAGGCGTCTTTGGGTCATATGATCATATCTGTTTTTGTTATGATAAGGCTGACCCGCCCCTCAAAAGAAATCATTGTTATGGTATTTATACATGAAGTCTCTGATTGATTTATTTTAATAATAGTGTGCATGCAACATAGATTAGTTGACACTGGTTCTCATCAGCAACCAATATGTTGAGTGTCTGGAACAATTTTGAACATAACTTGAGGTCTGAGTTGTCCTTGGGTTGCTTGAAAACATCGGGCCAGTGCACATGTTCTTTCTTTGCGTGTGAGCGAGATTGACAGAATTGCGTTGGGTACGAGAAGAAAAGAAATCAATTTAGTGCTCGGTTTGATTCTGTGTATAAACTATAAAGCATTATCGGAGATGAACCATCTCCAATTGTTGGCTGACCAATCAGAGCCTCTCATCTAAAAACACATATCACAGGACCATATAACCAATCACGTACACTGGGCATACAAGTACTGATATAAACAGGAAGCAGGTCGTTCACTCTTTGGGTGGTTGCTCGGTTTCAGGAAAACATACAAAGAACAAGAATGGTGAAAAATAAGACCAGGCAGTCAAGGCTGATGTTTGTTTTCTTCTGGAAAAAAGAGTCATGTGATAGAGGCATGACGAATCAGTGAAGGACACATTGAGACTGATAAGACCTAATCAGGAAGTGAACAGGGTTATCTTCAGTCATTGTGTTCAACAGTCTCCATTTTCCACTGTTCAGACTAAAACGCCTCAGAGTTTTTTAAAAGTTCTAAAATCCTGTGGATACTAGGTGTAAATGTAGCAGAGTTACATGTTTTAAAACAAAAAACATATGAGTGTGGATGCAGCCATAGATTAAAGTGCTGCATATGGACACCACCACTGTCTAAACACATTCTGGGAAATGGTCCATGACATTGTAGCTGTTCTTGGCGAAAAAACACTGCATGAAAAACATGGATCTCTCCATCTCAGTTATGATGCTTTTTTCCAAACTCTGTTACATCTTTTTAAAGAGACAAAAGGGACACTTGCATAGTTGGACTATAATAAAAGAAACCGCAAATAAACGAATGCTATGCCTTCCAGATGGTTTCCATTATCCTCAAAGTCGGGATAAAAATGAAGAGGGAAAACAAACGAGTCAGAGGAAGAGGAGATGAGCAGAGCCACTCCTCCCTGTGCAGCCTTGAGGCAAAGGGACAGACAGATGAGCAGGGGGCTCTGCGAGTGCATTCTCTCTTCAGGTTTCTGTCTCTATGCAAGTTCTGATGAAGCCATTTTGTAAGGCGCAGTCCCCAGTGAGGTTATCACACTCAGTGAACACAGTGTCATGCCGAAGACTGTTTTTTCCCCCTTGGGATACAGCTGAAAGTAATCACTAGTGCAGCATCTTCAATCAGCTCAAGGAACAGATGTGATAATTATGGTTTTCATCCACACACCAACCTTCTGAGAACTGAAAAAAAGTGAGGAGGATTCTTCTTTGTTCTGAAAATTAGGTTTTAGTTAAATTGTTTAATAGATGTGTTTAAGCACACAACTATTGCACATCTTTTACGTTGCATTCATTGCTTGTGAAGCTCACCTTGGAAGGATTCTCGTCATAGGTGGGTGTTCCCAGGTCCATCTCAGATTCAAGATCCACACTAGTGTCACTATTTCCATCCCAGGTTGGAGGATCCCACTGCGTTTGCCTGATGGACAGATTTATGATGAAGAGAGAGGTAGAAATACAGGGTTCTATCAGACACACACACATGTGCACACAGACACACACCTTGTGGCAATATGGTAGTAGTAGATCTTTCCTTCAGGGTCCCGAGCCACTTTCCAGTTGGGAGGTAGGACAATAGTTTTGGCTTTGGGGGGTGAAGGGGGAGGCAGGTCTATCACATTGTTGGGTACAATCATTTCCTGAAGAGGAGAAGAACATAAAAAGAGGAAAAACTGAAAATCCAGCTAAAACTAAAAATCAATACATCCTCACTTATAAAAAAAAACCCTTTTTATTCTGCAAGAAAACTACCATATAAGCTTTATTATTGATGACATCTGTGGTTTAAATTCTGCACAACAGTATTTAGACTCTTATTAGCAAATTGAATCCACTAAGCCTTTTCCTTTAGTACTTCTGTAACTAGTCACATCTGCAAAGTCAATTTTGGTTGACACAAGTCTTGCAGCCACATTGCTGCTGTTATTGTCAAATTAAGATGCACACTACCCCCTTGTGGCTGCACTTAAAACCTCATGTAGAAAAATATCTAAATATAAAAAGCACAATTGAATTTCTTGAAAACTTACCAACCTACCAATTACCAATTACTGGCATTTCTATGTCATATGTGAACAGGCACAAGACAAGAATGTTCTGGGATGTAGTTGCATGTAAAAATTCTGTGGACTAACGAATGGTTTAAATATTAGCTGGAACTCAGAATAAACCCTCACTGTGTTTCACACTCATTCTTCTTCGACTCGATATACATCAAAACTACCAGACCTGAAGACATAATATAAAATTCCTTCAAAATCGAGTCATCTGTTTGAGATTGTTTCTTTACTGCATGTGCTTTACAAAACTAGATGAGCACCTTACCTGCTGAACAGTTTGGGACGTGACGATGGTGGTGACGGTGCCTCCCTGCTGCACCACCACTCCCTGCTGATGACCAGGATACACAGGCTGGCCGTGCAGGTAGCTTGCTGTGGGCTCAGTGTACGCCTTAAAAAAAAAAAAAAAAAAAAACACAACCAGATCAGATCA
Organism: Eupleurogrammus muticus; assembly: GCA_036785175.1. Taxonomy (NCBI): domain Eukaryota; kingdom Metazoa; phylum Chordata; class Actinopteri; order Scombriformes; family Trichiuridae; genus Eupleurogrammus; species Eupleurogrammus muticus. The sequence continues at coordinate 5,517,051 of JAYKQN010000026.1, forward strand.
TTAGAGAAATCAATTTCATGAACAGCTGTTTTGTTTTTCTAAATATTCTACTGAAAATATGCTAATATTAACTGGGTCTATAGGGTTTTTCAATAATTACACCCTAATATAGTGTATTACACATTTATGACAAACATTTGTCTGTAGTTTACAATTTTAAAAGTACAGTACAATTGATCAGAGGAGAACCATAGCAACAGTTTGATTGTCACTCTACCTGTATAACAGGAGTGTTGGCCTGAGGGTAGGCAGTGGGGATGCTGTAGATGGTTTGGCATGGCTGGCCCTGGTAATAGATGGCTGTTTGCGTCTGAGGCGGCGCCGGGGCGGCGGCATACTGCTGCGCTGGCTGGGTCTGCACGGTCACTGCCTGCTGCGTCGTGGGATCCCAGAGGGTGGTGTAACTCTGCTGACTCTGCACCTGCGGGGCCGTCTGGGCGGGTACGGAGAGGACGGCGACACCCGCGTCCTGAGCCGCCACGGTCGGTTGCGCGTACTGCTGGGGGTTGCCGGTGGCGAGGTTGGTGGCGGAGATATGCTGGGAGATGCCGGAGACTGGAGTGGCCTGGGAAGTGGAGGATGGAGAGGGCAGTCCGAGATCAGACATGAGACGCTGTGGAGGAGTCTCTTCATAGTTCAGAGTGGGATCAACCACGGGGGTCGGCAGCAGTACTTTGCCTGCGTTGGGGTTGGTGGGATCCACGAAGGTCTGGATAGGATAGCCGGGAGGGTACGTGATGAAGCCGGGACTGGAGGCATAGGCCAGCGCAGGGTCATAAGCCATCGTTTGGAGCTGCTGCTGCTGTTGCTGCTGCTGCTGTTGGAGCTGCTGCTGCTTCTGTGCTTCCCGCTGAGCAACCTCCTGCTCAAACAGCTTCCTGCGTTCCTCCGTGGACAGCTTGTTGCGCTCCTTGCCACCAACTCCCCTCGGTGTCTTGTTGCTGTTAGATGGGTCAAACCTTAAAAATACAGAAAGAACAAAACTATGTTTCAGAGCACAATGTTTCTAAGACACACAGGTATACAGTTTGGTTGGAAGAAGCGATCCTGAATAGCTTTTCTTTAATTCCTACCGTTCCTCAGTGCGTCGGCTGCTCCTCTCATAGGATAAAGGAGGGGGAGACGTTGAGCGTCTCCTCCGCCTCTCGGTGCTGCGTGGGGTTTTGTCGACTCGGTCGCGATCACGTTCTCGATCTCGGTCCCGATCGCGGTCTCGATCCCGGTCCCGGTCCCGATCCCTCTCTCTGTCTCTTTCCCTGTCCCAGTCTCGATCCCGGTCTCTGTCATAATCTCGGTCCCTGTCGCGTTCCCTCTCCTTCTCGCGCTCCCTCTCACGCTCTCGGCTACCAGAAGTGGCACGTGGTGTCAAAGCTGTGTCTCGATCTCGGCTGCGATCTGTGTTGAGATTATTTAGTGGGTCAAACCATACTATAAGTGTCAGGTCTACAAATATACATTGGAATAAACTTACCATTCGCTTCCTTTTCGACCTGACTCTTCTTTGGTATTCTGTAAACCTCCTTCAGATCCTTCCAGCTTTCCAGGAGCCTGGCAGCCATGCCACTAATATCCAAAGGAATGAGTTGGGGCTCCTGACTCCTCTCACTCTCTACATCTGAGACACCTTCCTCTTCATCCTGAGAGGGTGTTCCTATCACTGAAGGGTCCACAGGGGCCACTGTGACCTCGACTGGCAGACTGACATCAGAGGACATACTGGCCTCTGGGGTCTCAGAGCTAGGCGGGGCATCACTAGTAGATTCTTTAGGTTGTGCCTCACTGTCAGGAGGTTTCTGACCCTCCAGTGTTTCCGACTGGACTTCCACCTGCTCTGAAGGCTGCTCGGGTGGGACATCGGCCACATCTGCTTGGATGGAGTTATTCTCCAGTTCATCTCCTTTAACAACGGCCTCTTTTGCCAAGATGAGCTCCTCTCCTTCCACAGCAGGCACCTCTCCTTTCTTGGTGGGCTCCTCTCTTTCAACGGACGGCTCTTCTTTTTCAACAGAGGGCTCTTCTTCTCTAAGGGTGACCTCTTCTCCTTTAATGGTGGGCTCCTCTCCTTCAATAGTGGGCTTGTCTCCTTCAACAGTGAGCTCTTCATCTTTAACAGTTGACTTTTCTCCCTCCAATTCAGTCATTTCTGTCACTGCTGGCCTGGTCTGCTCCTCCCCACTGTCCTGCTCTTCACTAGGGTCTTTTGGCTCCTGATGTTCATCTTTCACATCATCTTTTGCATCCTCTTTCTCACCAATTTCCCTTTTCTCCAAATCCAACTCAATTTTATCCTTATCCTCCTCAGTCTGAGGATGTTGTTGACTTGAGCTCATATCTACCTCTACTTGTGGTTGTTCTTTGACTGACTCTTCGGTAGTTTTTGTTGGATCTGCAGCTTCGCCCACTGGCTCTGTCTTCAACTGTTTATCATCAGGGACTCCTCCGTGTGAGGATTCATCTTCTTCCTCGTCATCATCGTCCTCCTCTTCCTCCTTCCCATCAGATGCTTTGCTCGTGTCAGAGAGAGCGCTGTCCAGGCTGTTTTCACTGATGATCTTAAGGCGGCGGTACACAGCGGGTTTGGAGGAGTCGCCGTCCAATTCTGGTCCCATTTTGGTGGAGGAACCATCGGGGGTGTTGAGGGGCGTTTGAGCACGAGAGGTGTTCTCACTCGAGTAGCCATCCATCTCTGCGGGCTGAGGGAGAGTTTTCGTCTGGGCCCATCGTTGAATGAAGGTCAGGACTCTGCTCTCCTCCAACATGTTCTTAGTAGGGATCGGGAGCACAGCCAAGGTCTTCATGATCTGTAAACACAATGAATTATCAACAATTAAATAGCAAATGACAGTACGTTTGACCGTACATGTTTCTTCAATAAAATGTGAGCAAATTATAAATGTATCTATGGTATTTCAATGACATATCTCACCTCTAACTGCAGTTTGATGTTATTCGCACTGTTGCCCTTTGCTTCAGAAAGCTCCACCATGAAAATCCATAGCAGAGACAGCCCGTGATGGTCTAGAAACTGCTTTAGGCATGATGGATTTTGAGTATCCTGTGCGACACAAATGTAATGCAAATAATTAAATTACACAACACTAGATCAGTGTATTGTAGAGTATTTTGCAAAACTCAAATCACTCGGGCCATACTTGTATGAGCTTCAGACAGATGAGCTTCTGCTCCATGTTTTCCACTCGGACCATGAGTCTACAGAGGGACACCACCTGTTTCTCATCATACAGGCCTTCTCCGTTCTCTAGTAATGCCTCCAGTTCTTCATCAACCTGATGAAGGACAATGAAATTTCATCATTGATAATACACTACATTAGTGTCGGGGAAACTAGAGACATCTTGGTTGGTACTGATACAATTAAGTACCAACTAAACCCATTATTGTGGAAAAGAGATGTCAGGAAGACTTCTCTGATATGACTGAAAGAACTCACCGTGGTGAGAGCGTTCTTTCGACTGCGGTCTTTCTTCATCCTTCCTCCAGCTGCACGAACACTGACTCTGTTCTCCCCACCCAGGAAGCCTCGGCAGCTGGGCGCTCCACAGAAGCATTTCTGTGCTTCTTTGCTGGAGAAGACCATCGGTAAATGGTTAAAAAGTATTTATGAATATCTACTGTATGTAAGCTCTGACAATTTCATATATGCAAAACAAGTGTGGGATTAAAAACTAGAAACAAGCAATACCCGTATCTCTGAAACTGGTAATCAAATGTCAGTTCAGTTCCTGCAGTGACCGCTTTGGTGGTGAAGAACCCAACTCTCAGTTGGCCATTGACTGTCCACTGAAAACAGGATAGAAATCCCCAAATAAGTCGACTTTCAGTAAGGTGACCCAACAGATTTTTAGGTTTTTCTTTTGCCCCTTTACCTTTTGGGTTTCACAGTTGGGCTCGCAGCTATGGTTCATAAACCGAGAGCAATTACCCTTGAGTGTTGCATCAATGATCTGAAGAGATATAAAGTCATGTCAAGTATTTCTATTAAACCAGACAGTAGTTTAAATATTCATTAACCGCAAGTCATTTTATTACTTACCTCATTATTCTTCAGAGACATGAAATAGTAGTGGATGTTCTTGTTGCGAGCATATTCTTTGACTCTTGTTTTGAACTCCTTGTGGTCCAACACTTCCCCACAGTATTCCAGTACAAATGTGTTTCTGGGATAGCAATAAAAACAAGTTTAAATACTATTCCATCATTAAATAAGTATTTTACATTTATTATAGTGTGTAATATTTAGCAGCATTTAGAGGCGTCTAAAAGGGATGGACTTGAAAGAAATGGAATATTTCATGAGGATGTTTTAATTAGTATACAGTTCAATCAAAATAAGAAATGTTTGAAATGATTTTATCGCCCTCAATTGAGTCGCAGCAGGTCACCCTCCATGGAGCATGCTAATTTGCAGCGCCTGTTTCTACAGCAGCCAAACCAAACAAACAGGCCTTTGCATTTTTCGTGGCCGCTGCAGGTTCTCTTACACACTCGGGGTATTCAGTTGGATGCAATCGGAAACCCTGCCACTAGATGATGCCAGAAAATACACACACTGTACCGTGTTTATACACATGTTGAAAAAATTTGAACAAATGAATATTTTGTCTTACAAACCTTCCTCTAGTCTAAACCTCAAACCGGTTTATAATAATCATAATCTTATTTACACATTGAAAAAAAAGCATTATACTGAGAACTTTTCAGAGGCTTACGGAGCCAAGTCTTTAGCAGCCCGCAGTCCCCAGCCTTTGTCTTCTGTCAGGATAACCTCAAAGTCTGCGTGCTGTTTCATTTGAAAGCGTCGATTAGAGCAGTAGACTCGATTCAGACACCGTGATGAGCTATGAAAAAAAAAAAAAAAAACTAGTTCATGACAAAAGAGAAGATATTCAATTCATATTCTCTAATCATAAATAATGCAGAATCTGGTCTAGTTTTTATTAGGTGGTATCATTAAAACATTTCCCATTGCTAATGCTACATGTTGCCTTACAGCTTTATATGGAATAATAAGCTTACCACTCAATCATCAGCAGTCGATTTAAACAGTCCTCTCCACAAGCCAATACTCCCTTTAAACGCTCCTCTCTGGGCAACACTGGGCACTCACACTGCATTCGCTTGATATCTCGATGAGATTTGCTTTTCTTTCTGCAAAAAAAAACATTTTCTTGTAAATGCAAAACCATACAAAAATCACATAATCCTAATCAAGCTGAACAACATCTTACCTTTCAGTTAGGTAGAGATTCTCCTCAATCAGGTCGAAATAGGGTGGCATCTTTTTAGATTTAGATAACTCTTTCCATTTATTAGAGTCTCTAAAGTCCTGCAGAGTGTGTGATGGGAGGTTCACTGCAGCTTTCACATGAGTTTCTTTAGGAACGTCAGCATCTTGACGGTCTCTCTTGCCGGCGGGACCAGCTTCTGCCTCGTTGTCTGAATCGGACTCTATCTCTGGTCGCCTTTTCTTGGGAGGGCCTCTGCCTCTGTGTGGCCGGAAGTTGTCTTCTCTCGGGGTGTCGGGCACAGCGGAGCCTTTGCTATTACTGCTTATTTCATGACCTTGCACAAAGCTCGATGACCCTGGAGTGTTCTTTCCGCCACATTCAACAGCCGCTTTGCCAAGATTGGATAGTTTTTCCCCAGTATAGTCGTCATGGTCATTAGTGAGAGAGTCTGGATGGATTTCACCTGCTGGGTCCTGATAATGTTCATGTGCATGGAGGTAGGGTTTTCTGCTAGTCTGCATATTTGGAGTTTGGTGATTCCAAGAGGCATTGCTCTGCCTGTGTTCCTGTCCCTTGGAAGAGGTCTCTGTCAGTTTAGTGTTGGGTAACCGTGGCTCATGACTGCTGTCGGGCTGCTGGTACGTACTACTGGGCAGTTCTGGTTGTGAAAAATCCCAACTCACGCTGAATCCATACTTATCACTGATGTTTTCAGCACCGGAGAAATCCCCGTGCTGGTAATGGGAGTAGACTCTTTCGCTTCTGCTGCTTACATTATGTTGCTTGTGCCCTTGCTCACATCTGGAATTATCAAGGCTGTGGGCAGAATCTGTGGCGCCGCCATGGGCACTGATATGACCAGTCGTGTAAGGTTGAACAGAAACGGAACCGGAACTGTCAGAGTGACTAGTGCTATCAATCATATTACTCTGGGATTGACACAGCATACTTGCATTCATTGAATCACTTACGTCTGCACATGAAACGCCAGTTTCCCCAAATGCAACGGGAGGACGACTTTGGACTTCACTGATATTCACGTTAGCTGCTGTATTAGCATTCTGGAGTTCTGAATTATTGATTAGACTGCACGGGGAAGCTCCAGTATCCTGTGTATCCATCGTTAGGGAAGAATTCTTTGGCACCACCACCACCGAGTGCAGCCGTTTTATAGCCTCTCCACAATCAGAGTCGTACTCTGAGTTGTCACTATCACTGGCTTCACTCTGCCCTCCTAATGCATCCTGACTGAGGGATGGGACTGTTCTCTTATTCAATTTGCTCTTATGAGCACCACCCTCTGATTTTTCTTCATGGTCATCACCGTTCCAAGTCTGCATCTTTGCATCGTTGCAGTCAACCTGTGATGTGTCATTTATGTACGGGGGCTTATTTGTGTTTGTTTTTAATTTTAAGTTACAGTGGTCAATGTTGGTGCTCGCTGGTGAAGGCTCACTTTGGTCTTTGCATCGGTCAGTCATAGATGTGCCATCTAAGCTGACTTTCTGCTTAGAGATCTCGGGCTGATTCACCAGTGTGGAATGTGTTTCTGCTTCCTGAAGAGTACTGCCTTTAATATTGGAGTCTTGTTTGTTATTGTCTTTAGAAAACTCAATTTTTTTGACAGAGATCACTTTTTTAACAAAAGTTTTACTCTCTGCACAAAGTGTCTTCTGTGAAGTGTCACTCTCTGAGGTGTCCTGCCCAACAATATCCCATCTAGACTTTTTGGTAGTGCTGCTGTTGTTTTTAACTGCATTTGTATTTTGCTGACCACATGTAGGTTGATTCTGAGATTCAACACATGATAAATCAGATCTGAGCGGTGCACTTGTGCCTGACTGCTCGCTGACAGTTGAAACTTGCTTCAGGTCAACAATTTCTGGTTTAGTGTTCTGCTGGGCATCATGTGTAACAGATATATCCGCTGTATCAAGTAAGGACTTTGGCCCAGATGAACAGTCATTTTCAATGTCCTGGCTGCTAATTACGCCATCATTACTACTCCATGAATTTAAGACGGCTGCCGTTGAGTTTACATGCGGTCTATGTTGAGAAGAATGGCTATCCTTCACATTTGTCAGGTTTTCCAAGGCAGCATTTTCATTCTTTAGGCTTTCACATAGGCTTATAGCTGAGGCATTTATGTTCTCCATTTCAGGAAATGGGTTCGTTTTATTTGATCTATTGGGTGATTCGTCTGTTGATTCCTGCAAACTCTTGTCAGTGCATGAGACCATCTCCATAACATCCCGATTATTGTATTTATTTCTCTGTTTTGTATCATCTAATTGGGATTCAGAGTCCTGTCCACTGTGAGAACAGGACTCTGTGGTGGCTTTGCCGGGGCTGTGAACTATTTCATTTGATTGTCTATCATGTCCAGTAGTTTTCACAGAAGATCTAGAGGGAGTGCTCGGTTTCGAGTCCAGTCTGCTGGTTTTGTTTTGGGAGTTATTACAGGTGTCCTCCAAACTAGGGCTTTTGTCAGAGGCCTGTGATTTTCCCTTATGATCTGCCTCAGAGTCACTCAGGCTACTTCTCTGACACTTTTCATATGTTTGAGAGTGGGTATGCTGACTGGAAGGAATGGATTTGCTGTTGGTCTCTGACTTGTGATGGGTACTAGACTTACGGTAACTTGAGTCCATATCAGGAGACCACTTATGCTGTGAATCAGAGTCTGATAGCCGCTTTGAAGTTCTTTCATACTTTGAAGATTGCGTTCTTCTATCAAACTCTGAAGAATGAGGACAATCTACAGACTTACCAGCTTTCTCAGATTTCGAGTAGGAAGAAGATTTTGAATCTTTTTGAGAGCTCGAATGGGTGGATGATCTACTGGAGTCACTTGTCCTTGTCCGCATCTTCCTGTGGTCGTCTTCAGAGTCAGAACTGTCACGATTTCGGTCCGTTCGAGAACGAGAACGTCTTCTGTCTCTGCGCGGAGAACTCCTGTGTGATCTCCGATCAGAATCATGATAGTATGACCTCTCAGAGCGCGATCCCCTGTCTCCTCTGGATCTCTCTGATCTGGAGTGAGATGAGCTTGTTCGAGACCCTCTGGACCTAGATCGTGATCGAGACCTGGACCTCCTGCGATCTTTGTCGGATCGAGATGAGCGTGACGATGTGCGTCTAGAATCACGGTCTGATTTGGAGTAACTGGATGACCTTTCGTGATTCTCTGAGCGCTTAGAGGAACTTTTTTCATTTTCTTCCAGATGTGATCCAGAGGAAGAATTTTTTACGGCTTTGCTTTTGCTGTCTGAGCTTGTTTTACTTTTGGAGTCAACAGATTTGTGTCTGGATGACATCTGGACTGAATCTCCATCAGATTCTGAGCCAGGGGGAGCACTGTCAGATTGGGACCTGGTTTTCCTTGTGTATACCTTATTATCCTGGTCAGTACTGCTGGAACTCTCTCCGTCTTTTCCTGAGGACGCAGCAGGTTTCTTGAGGCTTGAGGTTATCCTTGTCTCAGCAGCTTCGATGTGAGGATTCTCAGCGGGGCAAACACTGGCAACATTCTGAGGCTGAGGCGTTGGGAATTCTGTTTCACTCTGACTTGGTGATTTCTGCTGAACCTGCAGTTCGAGGGAGTGCGGCTCCTCCAGTACAACAGATGTTGGTTTCTCTTCAGTCACAGACACACTGAGGATTTGCTTCTTGAAATGCATCTTTGCTAAGTCTGTTTTAAGTTTAGTAGCTGAAGGGACTGGTGTTTGAAACGTCGTCTCTGCTATTGATGTTGGCACCACAGGTGTCTGGTTTAGCTCCGGTTTACCATCCGTACTCTGTCCGTCTTTTTCTGAGGTCGACTGTGACGAGACGGCTTGAGGTTCAGCAACAGACTTGTCGGGGCTAGTAGGGATAAAGAACAGGCTCTGCCGTGGCTTCTTGGTCGGCGCGAAGCTGAAGGACACTTTCTGACGACCCTGATCCTCTAGGTTGACCTTCATCTTGGTTCCTTTAGGCAGGAGATGGTTGGATAGCATGACTCTAGGAGACAGGCTTTTGATTAGAGCTGCCTTGGATAGGCCCTCCACCTTTACCTACAACAAAAGAGACAACACATATAAAACATGTGACCTAAAAATATTATATTGTATCATGAGAAGATGTGCTAATATATTCAAAAGAAAGCTCACATGAACACTTATTAGCTTTTTAAGTTGAGACTTACTGAGGCACCACTCCCCTCCTCTCTGTGGTTAATAGGAACATATAAAAGGGAAGAAAGACAGAAATCAATATACACAGTTTATGCCACACAACACAACATCTTTTAGATGATCAGGAGAGAACAAACCAACAAAACCCTCAAAGTAAACGTGCAGGATGTGAACATGTCCCTGACAGTCTGTGTGTGCCAAACAACAAATGACTGAAGAATATTATCTGTTGCCCAATCTACAACAGCATAAGGTCTACAATTCTTTTTGCTGTCTCTTTTTGCAACTCTATAAATCTTGAAATGAAAGAGCCCTGTTATTTTATGAATCCGCATACTTAAGTTATAAAAAACACATTTTAAGGATGTCAATCTTAGCCTTTTTTGTCATTTACAAGACAATCAATAGTGGAGAGTGACAGGAAAGGTGGATATGAGACAAAGTTTACTAAATAGATTCATCATGTCACATCATTTGTATGCGTCTAGCCTTTGTGTACTCAGTTTGATGCAGTGACAAACCGACCAACTGAATGCAATGGATTTTATTTGCCTTTTTTTTTTCACAAAGAGAAAACTAAAATAAAAATCACAAATTTCTTATTTAAATATAAAAAAGTAATACAGTGATATTATTGGCTGCTGCTGATGGTGGTATAGGTCTGCGTTAGCTACAGAAATTTATCAATATTGGGGTGTTTATGTCTAAAAATACATAAATTCTCAGGCATGGTGCTGATTGTCTGTAACATTTCATTAACCATTAGATCATCAAACCTTGAGAGAAATTGCTTTACAACATTGTCCTGACAAATGTCCTCAGCATTACAGGCATTACATACTACAGATCTGTGGATTATTATTCTCAAAAGCCTAATACTTCAGTTATAAATCCAGTGCTTTGCACAAAAACACTAGCAGGAGCTCTCCTAATATGCATGACTTTAGTTAAAAAAAACAACAAAAAAAAACAACTGGTGCACCTATAGAGAACCCATGCATAGATAATAAGCATATATGTAATGTATCCACATTCTATTTAACTTCAGGACATTTTTGCAGGGTTCCTCCAGGATACTTCAAGTTAAATTCAAGTCTTTTTTACAACCTTTTCAAAACCATTTATATGAAACTTGTGTTTGTATTAAATGCCTGCCATGTTTATATAAAATATTTGACTAAACCATCACCTGTATTAGTTAGGGCATTGTGAATATGATGTACTACAACAAAGAAAAGAAAGAAAGATGGCAGTAATATTACAGTAATATCAGATTATGTTGATGTTTCTATATTCTACACTGCTCTGGTCTCTGATTAAAAACACAGATAAAGCCAAATGTAAAGAAAACACCCAGTACTAAGCAAACTTCACCGCAGTCTTTTTAGGAATTATTTACAAGTTCATTCATTCAATGCTTTTAAAACTCCCCAAAGGAGACCCTGTTCTTACAGTGAAATGAGCCCTGAAGAATGAAACACACACATAGAAAACACACATATTAATAAAGTGTCCGACATGTGTTCCAAGAGCTAAAAATTGGATAACTTATTATTTTAGAAATCTGCTCATTTCCATATATATGTAATTCCCATAGGCCCATTTATTCTTTTTAGTCATTGGCATTAAAAGTAAAGTCTCGATTCTCTCTTAATTTATAAGTGAAAGTGCAATTCACTCTTCACTATTTGAACAATGTCCCCCTTATGTGAATGTGAAGACAATACATTTAAATCTCTATGAACATTTGTTTAGCATGTTACATAATTCCATTATGTAATTTTCAGATGCTAGAGATTTTCAACCAAAACAATAACAACACTCGGCATTTCAATACTCAGCAATCACTAACTAAACTAGATCCAGACATCTGGTGACCATAATCCTTCATCTGGCCAAAGACAAATAAAGAAGTATATCATAAAAATGACTAAAACCTGGATTAAAATCTTATATCTGATAATCAAAACATGTGTCTATCCATTGTGAGACTGTCCTATGATTAGATTACAGATTAAAATTAAGAATTTGTACAAATGTTCAACATCTATGATGATGAGTAAGCGGACAACTCTAAGTATTTAACAAAAGTTTTATGATTTTAATAAAATGTACATATTGTATGTACCTTTAAATGTGGTCTAAGGATTAGGTTACAACCCTGAATTTATCTATTGTTAGGATCTATTATTTTCATCCATGTGCATCTCAGTGTTTCCTCTTGGATTGTATTCAGCAGCGGGGGGCAGGCTCTCTGGGGAGCCATGGTGGTGTAAACAAATAATACTTTACTGCAGATTTTACCCAATTACATAACTTTACCTCTGCGGTTACATAATGGCATGTAGATATTAATATTAGCATAATGCTACGAAATAGTGTACTCGCATTAGTGACACTAAATTGGCTCCTGCCCAAATTAACGTAAATCACCAATTCGTTACATAACATTAGCTGGCCATCAACATAGTGAACGTGTGAATGAATAAATGAATGTAGAAAAAACACTAGAAGACTATCTAAAATACCTTCAAAAGGAACGCAACCCCACCACAAACCAAACAATGAAACAAAAATGAGATTTATCTACAGTTAGATTATCTGCAAAGTTTCTTTAAAGAAGGGTCTAAAAGAACCACAAACCCCAATTATATAACTTGTCTACATTGCTGAGACTAGCAACTGTTATTGCTGATTCCAACAAATGGCAACAACACAAAAACAATGAAGCACAGACGTGTGAGCATTCAACACGTAAAGAGACTGTGATTAATTAGGGTTTCATTTCCGTTTTTGTTCTATTAAAGTGTGTGTGTTTTCCTTAGGGTTCGGCTTAATATGGATGCTAGGCAACAATTGGGTCATTTAATCCCTGAGGATTTCCTTTTTTCTCTCTGACCTTCAAAACGGGACGAATATGTGGTGACATTCAGTTATATAGGAAGGGCTATAACTAACAGTCTACAATCAAATGATTAATGGACTGGACCTACTCAACCAAAGAACTTCACCATTTTAGCTTGAGGTTACAACATTACACCAAATATTGAAACGTTGTTCCAACCAAGATGTACAAATGTTTAATGTTTTAAAAATAAATATCAGGCATGGATGAACATAATACCAAATATAATGCTGCTATAGGATATAATATCTGACACCAGCATTGTGCTCATCCATCATTTCCATAAAGTGACATAAAAACAACTGCTACTTGATTACAGATATTTCTCTAAAAGGTGTCTCATTTCCTCATAATGATATAGTTATTATGTTCATTCAAAATTAATTAAAAACATGCTTTTCTATACAGTTTTTATAGTATTATTACAGACGCTTATGTGATGTTTACTGCATCTGTGCTGTACTGCACAAAACATATATATACACTAGTGGGTCGAAAAATAAACATGTGAGGACAACATATGATCAGCCATTTGAAGAAAAAAAAAAAACTATTAGTGTATAAATAATGACAAACCCTAGGCCATAGCGTAACCTACAGAAAGATCAAAACATTTCAACAGTATATAGGTGCTGCAAAGATGTGCATGGGCTGCATTCAAAAGAATAACAAAATCCATTTCAAACTAATTAAAGCACACATACACTGTGAATTGCATTTAGTACTGTCTAATACCTGATTTCTGACTTGAGCAGAGTGTCCATTGAGAAACTCGTCTAGGATTAGTAGGCCTGAGGAGGCTGCTGGCCAAGAATAATCCAAATCAGAGAAATGAGCCCTCCAAAGTGACGCCACACCTGACAAAAAGAAAGATAGGGGTTGCAATCAACTGGATCCTGTTAATCCAATAAAAAAAAAAAACCTACCGCTACTCTGTCAGGAACTTTCATAAATTTGACATCATCAACATCTGAATCGATCCAACTTTTTCGAAGGCATAATAAACATGCAAATGTGCGTTTAATGGTGGATCTGCCTTGTGCAAAAGACACTGGGTGAATGCATATATGGACCATGTGAAACGGTATGCGGTATCCCATGCCTTTAAGCGTTGTGCATGCACGACTTCTCCAGGCGTCCCTTACTGAGATTGTTATCTATCGTTGAAATGTGGCAGAGAAACACATTGCACGATTATCCCCATTTCTCCGATTGGCGGTCTGTTATTCTCTACTTTAACGAGTTGCATCAACAAAAAATAAACAGGTTACATTCACCTGTGGTCTAAATTCAGCACAGTATGGTCGCAGAATAAATGTGAAAAAAAACATGGATGCAGGACAAGCAAGAGAACATGCATCTCTCATTAAAAGGACACTTAAAGCACAGGCAAATGGCCTTACAGAAAACAGAGGCTGTCGGTAGAATGGAGGTGTTGTTTTATGAATGAGCACATTGACTCTTCTGGAAACAAACTGAGACTGGTTTGAAGCAAATGAAGCAACTAATTAGCTACAGCATGGCCAGTGCTGGACGACTAAAAGCAGCCAAAACATGGCCGTTAAAAGGATGAACCTACCCAATACGAAAACGAGTGAAGGATGTGTAGCAAACCCAATAAAGTGGAATATTTTAGCAACATTTATAAACTAGTCGTAGTACAACACATGTAGAGTTACTTAGCTACCAGGTGAGGCGACATTAACTTAGCTATAGTGCTGTAGCGCTGGTTTATAACATTTATCAGAGCCAGCTACGCTAACTTAGGTAAGCTAACATTAAAATAGCTTTCGTGGGCCATCTGTAAAGATAGCGTTAGCTCTTGTAACATTAGTAATATATATAATTCATGCTTCTAGTATAAATCGGCGACAGGTGTATGCTTGGAATCTTGGTCAATGTGATGTTTGACATGCTTTGTCGGTTACATTTTCAGAGATAAACAATCGCATTTGTTTCTAAAGACGCTAGCCAAGGAATTCCACTAGCAGTAGCAGTTAGCTAGGTTAGCTAACTCTCGCACTAGCAGCCAGTAGGCTAGCGCTACAAAACTTATATTTTTGTTATCGATCTTTTGAGCTCCACCGGGTGTGTAAAGTCGTGGTAATTCTGGCTTTCGTGTCCAGTAAGGAGCTAATTACTTTCCTACTTTTATTAATCGGCAGGAAGCGTTTCATATGCATTTCCGTTTAATTGTATAACAGACCGTACACTCGAGCCTCTGCACCCGGCTTTCCTAGCATGCTAGCTCGCGAGGTTTTGTCTCACTTGTGTGCAGTAAAGATGGTTTTAGCGGAATTAACGCAACACCGCCCGCTCCCGGGATACTCACTTTACCAAGTGTTTAAGGTCACACGGCTCCCCCATCCTCGAAATCTCCGGTAATCGACCCCTTTGTGAAACATCAAGCAACAACGTATGCCGACGTCAAATCCATACGGAGCTGTCGGAAATGATCGTCGGTTCAGTGGCTCCGCTGCTGCTGCTGCTGCTGCGATTGTTGATAGAGCTAGCATGAGCTCACATAGTTAGCCAAAGAGTTGTAGGACAGGTCGAGGAAAAGGAAAAAAAATCCCACAAATGATCACTAATGGCAAGCCGCGGAAAGTGTCTTAATTATGGGGCCGAGGTGTCAATCACGATAGAAAGTGACAACCCGCGCGACTAGGAGGAGATGCGAGCATGTCTCTTGGAATACCTGGTTTTATTCCTCACAAGTGGGTGCTGAGAGTGTGTAGCTGTGTTCAGTCCGTGTTCAACTCTCTCTCACACTCTCTCACACAAACACACACACACACACACACACACACACAGCATCACATGATGTTGTGAGCACAGCTGGCGCGAACCCTGAAGCGCACTGCGGGCCCGACCCATCACAGACCCACAGACATTTAATAATCATCATCTGTCTAAAGCGACCATTGATGTCGTAGAGAGGTTAGGGCACCAACCCCTCCGATATTTAGAACACATGCATTTGTATTCCCCCCTCCTCCCACATCCTCAATAAAAACACGGAAGAAAGCAGAGGACTTTTATTTTGAAAAATTATAAACCTAGTAAATCATGCCTGTATGTGCATTGACTCAGCAGGTATGAGGTTAAATGAGAAAAGTTGATCTACATACTGTACATTCATAAAGAATGAGAGTCTAACTGCATTCTATTGCATTCTATTTTTGACTTGTCAACAGGTTCCTGTATTTTTTTCCTGTTTTTCTTTACATAAATTAAGACATCCCACCATAAAAATATCACTGGAATACAATAAATAAATTAGTTTGAAGGAGCAGGCCCACAGACCAGATACCTTGACCTTACACCTTGTAGTGTACCTTGTAAGTATTATCTTGATCTGTACAAAAAGTGTAATTACATTGGCATACCAAACCAAGCGATTACGGCTTCACAACTATTCTGTAACAAAACAAGCCACATGCACAAATAAAGATTAAGATAGCTCTCATTGCTATAATCATTCCATCTGTTCAGCCAATTCCTTCAAGATGCACTTGTTGACGACGTGGGTAAAATCCTATGTTTAAAAGCGCAAAAAAATGTGTTTAAAAGATTATCTGCAAATAATATGATCCTACTCTCTCTTTAGTGCCATAATCAATCTTACAACTGAAGCTGCGTACAACTGTCAGATAAGCTTTTAAATGCATTTTTGGACACACTGGGGATTTTGTCCTCCATCACTTACATTTAAAGCATTTCAAAGGGATAATTAAATAGTCAATATGAAGAGAAGGAATGATTACAGCAAGGAAAAGTCCTATGGTGTTCACATGGGCACCTGATGCATGTTTAAGATGGACTTCAAACATTGGAAACCTTTAGTCATGCACAAGATAGTATTGACTGAGATATATCATTACATTTCAGCACATTTCAGATTCATACTGCACACATTTCTATTCTATTCTATTCTACTCTATTCTATTCTATTATATTCTATTCTATTCAGACAACAGGATTAATAATTGTCACTGTGAATTTAAAATTTAAAGCAAAATATATCTTGAATCCTACTGGCCAGTTTGATTTTAACATGATTTACCTTTAACTGAGTCCATGTCTTTCTTTTTTAGAGTTGGTTCAATTCTTAAATTACATATATTTACATTGTGTATTCTTCTTAGTTTGTTTTGTACATTTTTTATATATGGACATCTTTTATGATGCAACCTGTAGATTTTCTTTCATGAATATGAAATGTGGCCAATACATTACAGTAGTTAGTTACACTATCACACTACATTTTTCCAAAATAATATAAAACATAAATTTCTGTCTCTATCAAGAGGCAGAAATTAATATTTTCCACATTATTCCAGAAGCGTCTCTAATAATAGCTAAGTATCTATGGCGTTATGATGTCGCACATTCCGTTCGATACCAGCAGGTGGCGGTGCGAGTCTATCACGCTGTTGCAGAAAGAAAAGAAGTAGAAGAAGAAGAAAAGAAGACGAAGAAAAAGAAGAAGACGAAGAGGGGATAAAACGGAGACGAAGCCGAGCCATTCTGATCTGAATTTATCCACAATTTTCACATTCATTCGGGATTCTGTGCTTGTTTCTTTGTGTAAGTTGTGTCGTTGGTGGTTGATTGGTTTGATAGGCTACACAAGGAATCGGGTCTCAGCGGTGGCCGTAAATAACGCTGTTTAGGGGCCTAGCCGGCTACGTAGCTAGTTGGCGTTAGCTTGGCTCGACGTGAGAGTCAGCCGCATTCGTTTGGACGGCGAATTTTGTGCATCTCATGAGTTTTTTTTTAGCCTAAGAAATGAAGTAAGGGTCGTTCAGCGCTGGTTGGATTCTGTGTTGAAACGTCGGCGTTCGTGGTGGCGACTGGATCATCGATAACGTATTTTGCATTAGCCGTCGCTAACTAGCTGGATTGTGAATTTAACTACGTCGATGACCAACTTTAGCTTTCTGTCACGCAGGTAATATGTGAGCCAGCACGTTCGCTCGTGTTTTATCAGTGGCGTCGTGCGGTGCTTAATGAAATTGGCATTGCACCAGAGGTGATGTTGTATTTTCTGTGGTATACGCTGTTGGTTTCACTTTAGTTTAGTGTGGTTGAAGCAGCTTGTCCCGTCAGAATGAATCGCTCTCATATAGCGTTAAACGATAGTTTTACACAACCCAATGAACATAAAAGTGGGGTAACACGCTATAATTTGTCTCGTTCATCCTGTCAAAAAGGAAAAAAAAATAACCAATGCAAGTGGTGGGGTGTCAAAATCCATGATCCAGTCTTTTCGTGTAGAATTGCATATAATAGTTTAGCTGAAGCCTGTATGTAATCAAAAAGTTAGCATATTTGCAGTTCTGTATTTCTTTGTATAGCGTAGATCAGGGGTGTCAAACTCAGGTCCTGTAGAGCCATGTGGGTGGAGGTTTTTGTTCCAACCAGGCAGTAACACACCTGATTCTACTAATAAAGGACCTCAACATGAGCTCTATTGGTTGATTAGAATCAGGTGTGTTACTGCCTGGTTGGAACAAAAACCTGCACCCACACAGCCCTACAGGACCTGAGTTTGACACGTGGCTTAGTAATATTGAACAGGATATATACTTTGATTAATGTGGGTGGACCTTTAAATTGATTTTTGCACATGTGATATATGTATTTAGCACCCAATCACTAGCATTGATTAATTTTGAATGTTTAATATGAACAGGAGACAAAATAGCTCTTTTAATTTTAAAGTGCTTTCAGTATGAACGGTGCTTTACATTTGTCCTATTAGTAATAGGAAAAAGTAAGAGCATTCGGGGAGCAGAACTGTGCTCTGCATATTCTGTCAGATTCAAACAGAAATGTTGAAAATCAGCAGTCACTGTTGACTGAGTTGGCATATGTGACAGTTCTTCTTCAGATGTGGATGTAGTCAAAAACTTTGGTTGAATCATAGCTGGTGCCGATATAACAAAAGTAAGACGAAGACTTTATAGATGTCATCAGACCATCATGTCGTTATTGCCTAGTAGGTGTGTCCCACTTGAAGGATTGTCTTCTTCCACGTCTTCATTTCAGGAGCGAATATATGGATCATCAAGTCTGTCCACTTTTCAAAGTCCCTCCAAAGGCATCAAGAGTTACTTGCTACCCTGCTATTATGGATCCCTATTCTTGGCTGAAAAAGGGGAGTAGCTCTTGGTAAACGTTTAAAATTTTCGACCTAACCATTGTGATGGGCAAATCCTGGATGCAGCAATAATGTTGGGTGATGGAAGGATCCTTAACATTTAATGGTGGCTGTGGCGGAGACTTTTGTTGAATGACACATTCAGGAAGGTGGCAAATGTTCAGTCTATTGTTCTTGGTCTACTACTTTTGTTGAATTATATGTGATGAATTATGTTATTACGTGAAGAAAATATTTAGGAATGTAGGTCAGTGCAATTTAAAATGAGGTGTGCACAACACTTTCTGTAGTTTAGGTATTTAAGTAAATATGGATGTCTGATTTATTATAGGGATTAGATGGCTATGTTTATATTGACTTGTTATATCTGACTGCATCTTTGAATGTAGTGGTGACGTGTGCCATTGCTTTTATGGTTATAATGAGTTATGTATGGAACTGGATTGAGTATACAGTAGATGGATCATTTTAGATTTTTTGGAAAGTGGTTTGTGCTCTTTATTTTACTTAATTTACCAGCAACTTCAATATAAGACAGATGGTTTATGTCGACGTTGTGCCTTGAGACTTTTGATTGTAGAGACTGATCTATAGTATATGTTGAATTGTTATTAACCATTTAGTATTCCTTAGTCTTTGTTGATTTTAAAGGCGGCTGTTGTGGACATTGATCATCACTTGTTGCTGATGTCATTTATCTCGCATTGCTATTTAGGTTTGAGGTTGAGCTCCAAGAAATTGACGCTGAGTTTGAGAACTCTGTTGGCAATAATGTTATTCTATCTGTCCGCAGGTGCTGGGTTTTGAACTTCAGCATGGCGGTCGTCATCCGTTTACAGGGACTGAGTGACACAGCAGGTTCTCAGCATATTCGTACCTTCTTCACTGGCCTCAAAATTCCAGATGGAGGGGTGCATATAATTGGTGGGGAGCGGAATGAAGCTTTCATTATTTTTGCTTCAGATGAAGACGCAAGAAGAGCCATGACGCGGTCTGGGGGGAACATTAAGGGTTTTCCCATCACGTTGCTATTGAGCAGTAAGACAGAGATGCAGAGCATGCTTGAAAAAAGCACAAAAATTGTAGAGCGGGAGAAAAGGAGGCTTGAGAGACATGCTAGAAGATCTGAGGACCATGAGCTGGGTGAAAGATCAAGTAGCAGATCAGGTCATACATCACAGCCCCTGCACCAGCGGGCTTCAGACTCTGATTCATCACGGTTGTTTCTGAAAGGAATGCCATTCTCTGTGACTGAAAAGGATGTGCTTGATTTTTTTAACGGTTTACTTGTTGATGAAGTAATCCTATTGAAGAATAAAAAGGGTCAAAACAATGGAACTGGTTTTGTCAAATTTGCAACAAGAGAGGATGCAAGCGAAGGCCTGGGAAGGCACAGGAATTATATGGGGTCAAGGTATGTGGAGGTCTTCATGGCTACAGAAAAAGATTGGCATCGGACTGCTGGATCCACCATGGGTGTCAGGGCTGAGCGGGAGAGATCACCTGTTCGCGGTCAAAGGAATCCACAGTATCGTGCAAGGTCACGATCACCGTTGGCCCAGAGGTATGCTGTTTCTTCCAATGAGTGCTACTGTATTTTGGTGGAAAACCTGCCCTATGAATCGGGAAAAGATGACATAAGGAAGCTTTTCCGTGATGCAAGGCCTAACGATGACCAGATCCTGTACATTACTGGCAGTAATGGAAGAAGAACAAAATCTGCATTTGTGCTATTTAAGAGTCTGCCTGACTACAATGAGGCCATATCTTTGGAGAAAATGCTGATTTTGAACCGATGGGTTCATATCCGCCCAATCTCAAGAGAGAACATGATTAGCCTTCTGGAATCTCAGAACATGGATGCTCAGTCTCCTGGAAACTCCAGCAATCGTCAGGAATCTGAAGAAAAGTGTTTGTTTGTCCAGAATCTACCGTTTGATGTGCGGAAAGTTGAGGTCATGGACTTCTTCCTGGGGTTCAACGTCACAGAGGACAAGGTTTTTCTGCTGCATGCCGACACCGGTGCTGGTCTTGGGAAGGCTTTGGTACTCTTCCAGACTGAGGCAGAGGCGATGAGGGGGCTCTCTCTCAATGGACAACGGTTTCTTGGGTCAGAGGTCATGCTGAAATGCATTTCACTTTCTCAGATGCGGGAGTTTGGTGTTGAGCCTCCGGCGATGGAAGAGCTACCGCTGAGAGCCGAGCGGTACTCGGGCAGGCACAACGAGGTTTCCTGTCGCCCTGGTGCGGATTCCCCTGGCTTACGTAGCCAACGTGATGGTAATATAAAGATGACTAACACACAGTCCCACATGCAGAGAGGCTTTGGCTCCTCGGAGCAGAATTTTGAAGGTCCCACCTGTGTGAAGCTTGTCAACTTGCCCCTCAAAATCAAAATCGGAGAAATCTACGACTTTTGCTATGGATATCGTGTCATCCCTGGCTCTGTCTCACTGCAGAATGACAGTAGTGGAGCAAATAAAGCCTCTACTGCAACTGTAGTATTTGAGTCACATCCGGAGGCCTTAACAGCAATCGAGGAACTGAGTGGAAGACCAATAGGTATTAGAAAAATACAGCTACAATTTGTATGACCTTTTATGGCATCAGATGCAGTGTTTTCATTACATGGTACCAGCTCATTCAACTCTACTTGCTTTAGTTTTTATAGAATTTTCATTATTCCTCCAATGTTAGGGTGTGGTTTGTGGGAAAACCAAAAAAGGCAAAGCAAGCTGGTACCATGTAGTGGAAAAGGGCAGAGCATGCAATTGTTTTTGCATGTGTTAATTGGGGTAAAGCTGATTTTAAGGAAAGTATTTGCCTTTGTTGTTGTGGCGCAAGAATATTTAGAGTATATTTAGCTATGTAGTGTTTCCCCCCATATTGTTTTGTCAAACATGATTTTATTATAGCTAATTCACAACATGTTCGTGTTTTTTGGCTTATCTTAAGAGTGAAATATGTGATTTTTAGTTTTCTCATTAAAGTGTTTGTGTAATTAAGTTATCACAATGTAGTTTTCTACATTGAATGAACTGATAAATGAAATTTGCAATCTGTGATTTATGTAAAAAATGGTTTTATAAAGATGCTTATTTCATTGTCACTCTTTCTTTTGCATATTTTACAGTGGATATAAAATTTGCTTGCTGACATTAACCTAAACACAGGTTTTATTCAATTAAAAGATGAAGTTAATGGGATACCCTAATGTGGTCTTCTGTGTTTGAATTTTAAGCTATGTTTCATTTTATAAATCTAAAATTTCCACAGCAGGACTTGTTGAGTTGCAGTTAGACAGTGAAAGCTGCACAGATGTCAGAATATACATAAGTCTATAGAAAAGGGGAGATGTGTTATGAATATGGAACGCTATTAAAATCATAAATTAGGTGTATTGGGTGTGAATTAAGTTCACAGGAGGGACTACTTGGAAACCTATCAAAAATCTATCATGATGTAATAATTTTCTGTTGGTGATGGACCAATTTTGAACACCTTCTTTCGCAAAATACTAAGAGGGTACTTTATATTTCTGACCCCATCATTATTTAATGTAGAGGAATTGTCCCCAATATGCTATAGACCTACAGTTGTATGAAAAAGTTTGGGCACCGCTATCAATTTTTAAGATTTTCTTTTATAAATCATTGGGTGGTTAGATCAACAATTTTATTTAATTCTATCATAATTATAGCAGATGAACACTGTTATTTGAGACGTGAAATTAAATTTGTAGTATTTACAGAATGTGTGCAATAGTTGCTTAAATGAAATTAAGCACATGCATGAATGTGGGAACCCATGTTTTATTAATTTAAATACTTTTAGCACTAATGATTGGACCCTTGACCTACATAAGCCAGGTGAGGCCAATCACGAGAAAGGGTGTCAACGGTGCCCGATTGCAAGTTGTTTTCCTCCTTTTGTGTTTTCTTAAAAGTGCGGCAACTGTCAAATTCCCTGAAAACAAACACCATGTTAAACCTCATGGGTTAGGGTACGGATATAAAAAGTGAGGAAATGGAAGACCATGGGCACAATTCTAGTAAAAAAAAAATCTCAGATAATCAGAGATGAAGAATGACTAGAACAGTCAAACCAGCTCCAAAGACCGATCTGCACGGTTGTATAGGGGAGTAATGCGGAAGAAGCCTCATCTACATACATGCCACAAATAGTGTACATATGTTCCCTAGTGATGATGACAATGATAGTGATGACATTTAAAAACTGGTTTTATTTTGAAATGTGTTTACCGGAAGTTGGGATTCCGCTGTGACTAGCATGACACTGGTGAGGAGGGCAGGCTGCGAAAACCACGCTGAGGTAATTCTTTTTAGGAACAACTGTAGAAAACTACACATGATTAACACGACGTAACGTGTCTTCTAACATCGCGTCGAGCCCGTAACTTTGCCGCGTGGGATTAAAAAAAGAAAAACTCCTGACGAAGTGTGATTTCGCAGAGTCCGGATTTTTTTTGCATCATAATCAAGTTCCATCTGCCATCACTTAACGTTAGCCACCTAGAACTTGCTAGATAACGTTAACGTTATATTTAGCCACGTTGATGCTGTAACGGTAGTTGTCATCGGGTTTTATCGCTGCACACACACACACACACACACACACACACACACACACACACACACACACATACACTAAAGACAGTTGACAGACATTGAAATGCAAAAAAAAAAAAAAAAAAACGTTAACCGTCAAAACCGTTTTCACAGATGTCAGCGGTACAAGGCTAACACTTTATTATCGGTAATAAGAAACGTCCACCTGTTTTACCGAAGTTGCTTATCCTAAAATTGTTAAAAAAAATTGTAGAAACATTTACCGACATTTAACATTCGTGATCATCTGTTAGAGGTTAATATAATAATCTTTATTTATATAGCACATTAAAGTTCTTCACAACAGACATGAATTGAATATTAAATGTTATAGAGAAACATTAAGCAATTAGGACCGATTTATATAATCTTATATATATATATATATATATATATATATATATAATATTTTTTGTCAACTTATGATTAGAACTAGGATATTTATGATCTAGATAATACACACTGTTAATATTTGTTCCTATTACATAACCACTCTGCTGTGAATTAGCAAAAGTCATCACAAGACATGATCATCAAAGTATAAATTAAAAAAAAATATATGTATATATATATATATGTTAATAACACTTACTAAAATACTAATGTAATATTTCAATGCTAGGGGTAAACACATCACCACACACTTTTAGTGGATCATAAGTGGCGATTGAGAGGTATTTTATATATATATATATATATATATATATATATATATATATATATATATATATATATATATATATATATATATATAATTTATATGTTGTTCCTTAAGGAAATCTGCTTTCAAAGCCTGCATTTATAAATAATGTTTATATACATTGTTCAAGTTTTTTTTTTTTTTAATTAAAGGATAGGTCCATAAATATTCCTCCTGTCTTATAGTGACCTCAAGTGTCTAAATTACCAAAATTAAGTATATCTTTCGACATTTGACTTTTAAGTACCAAAATCCCTCTTTCTGTTACTATACCTCCACAGTCAATTTGATATGACTAATTAGGAATGTGATAAACTGTTAAATGCATTTGTACTAATGAATTATGATTTGTGAACTAACTAGTTTGGTCCCATCACTTACATCGAAAAGTATACTCGAAGAGAAAGTTTTAAATGTCATGTAGAATGATTACAGTAGGAAATCCTCTTTTGGTTTTCATATGGACATCCAACTGAGACAGACATAAATGAACCTATACTTTAAAAGAGAAAATAATAATTCCTGACATGTTTCCTGGGGCCCTAATTGTCTGAGGTGTGGTAGTCTTGTAGGTCAGGAGGCCTTAAACCTGTTTGAATATCAGTGACACCAGAATGGAGGTATCAAGGAGAAGAATCCTCCAAAAACATCTGGAGCCAGCGAGACCCCTACGTCGCTGCATCCATGTTGTCGGTAAGCGGTCTAAATGCGTAGGATAAATAGTCTTACTTTAAAGTCCATTGTGATAATGTTAATGGCATGCTAATGTAAAAATTATATCGCTTCTTTTAGAGCCCCAAATAGATGCTGCTTCATGTGCACAGGCATTGATGGAGGTCGTGGACCAAGAGGTAAGAAATCCTAAAGAAGTAAAATGTAATGTTAAAACAAAGAAATAAATTCATTGTGAAAATTTCTAGAAGCCACAATCCCTATTAAAGGTTTCTAATTGGTTGTTTTTTGTTTTTTTTTACCAATTGTCCAAAACCAAAATATATTATTTTTACAAAGATTTATAAAAACGAAAAAAAAAAAAACATCAGATCTATTTAGTGTCAAAATTGTTGTAAATTCAGTTATTTTTAAACAATCAACTAACAATTTCATCTTATTTGTGTGTTGAGTTTGCAGTTTACAATATACAATTTTTCTAAAATATACATACTTTTTTTTTTTTTTTTAATTTTGCCCTTGCTAGACAAATGTTGGCATAGAGCAGTTGTACAAGATTATCAATCTCCACAAAGAGAGAGAAGGTAAGACACAAGTGTTAATGACTCATGATAATCAGAATAATCCCATTCCTTTGCCTCTTTTTGTGTGGCTGATTTGTTGCCCCATTATATAGATTTTTTTTATAATACCATTTGTTTGTGTTTATAGGGAGAATATCCTACACAAGAGAATTTTTAATTGGTCTGGCCAGTTGTCCTGAGGCCAAGAAGAAGCCAGCGTTCTTGCCAGAGCATCCTATAGTCCTAACGGAGGTGGTAAGTTGGATATTTGTATTCACATTAGTATTAGTATCCTCAAAGGTCAAATAATAATTGCATTGTTTGGAATTAAATTGTGTTTTTATAATTTTTTAACAGAGAGATCCTGAGCACTTAAGGTTTCTTGAAAAAATGTGGAAAGAGGGGCGAGGAGACATGTGAGTTTAATTTTCTAATGTAATTTCAATGTGACTTTATCAAACCCTACTGATACTGTACACACAATGAAGTGTTAATATTTTTTTCTTTTCTTTTTTTTTAGGCCATCAGATAAGCTTCAATCACCATAAAAACAAAGCTGGTGCTCACTGTTTACAATAAGACGTGTTTCTATTGTTTTTCTTTATTGCTTTTCTTGTTGAATTTAATTTAAACTGTGTGATTAAATTTGCACGTCTATAATTTTTAAGTAGACTCATAACAGTGTGGGGTGAAGTTGCACCAAGTCAAATTACTAAACATTTAAAAAATGTCATTTGCTTTATCCTCCTCTAAGAGTCTTGGGGTCTTATTGTCATTTTGACCCCACTCGACCTTTCACCATCTCTGAATAAAAAAATATCATTCATATCATTTTGTTTTCTTCACCTTAAATAGATAGCCCTAATTTTATGGAGACAATGTGTTAAACTACAATATGTTTTCAGTATCCTGTATGCATCAATGTTAGGCTTTTTTTAAGCTGTATAAATGGGAGGGGAAAACAGACTTCCCGTGATACTTGATATTTCCTGCACTGTTGGGGGTGGGGAAATCTGGTTCCCAAAAGGATGTTGATAGTTTACACAACATGGGGGGGCAGGATCTCTGTGATCTCTTTTTATGTTCTCTAAATTAAAAATGACCTCCAAGCTGAATTTTTCCACTAATGAGGTTTTGTCCTTGCTCTTTGACAGTGAAGGTGTCTGAGGATAATGTCAACTATCAGCAGGCGCTTTACCTTCAAACATTTAATTATGGCCCCTCACTGTATTTGAATGGCAGTGTAGACTAGTGTTGCTAATTTCATCAACACAGTTTCAGACCCAAGACATGAAATCAGCATTTGAGCTCTTCCTGACACCAAGAGTGTGGGAAACCATTGGTCCAAAGACTTGCAAACCTACATTGTATTGTTAAGTTTAGCAGGAGTTCATAGGCCAATTTATGTCGACACTGGAAGGTCAACATGTACAGGCACCAAGTCTCATAAGAATTCCCATGCTTTTTACCCATCTTACTCTTTGATGATGAAGAAACAAGGCAGGGCCAAACAGAACTTGACAAACTTGCAGCTCTATGGGATCTAAGGGACACATGGGTTCAGCGATTGCCTTTTCTTTACAATCCAGGCCCCACACATCACTGTGGGTGAATGTCTGGTTGCAGTTCATGGCACTTTTCTGTCACACAATCTATTCTGAATGTTTGAAATTGGGTTTGTTTTTACATTATGCCCACTGTCCTTGATAAGTATACGTGTGTGTGTTATTATATTATATCATTAATTTAAAAAGAGTGAAGAGTGTAGATAAGATACTTTCAGTTTTCATATGCACGGTTAAACAGAACTGTTTTCAGCCTGGTCTTAAACATTGTCAGTGTTGAGGCCTGTCTCACATTCTCTGGAAGACTGTTCCAGATTTTAGTTGTAGGTGAACAACAACAACAACAAATTAACAAGTTAGCACGGATGCGAACAAGTTAGCACGGATGTTAGCATGGATGCTAACAAGTTAGCACGGATGCTAACAAGTTAGCACGGATGTTAGCATGGATGTTAACAAGTTAGCATGGATGTTAACAAGTTAGCACGGATGCTAACAAGTTAGCACGGATGTTAGCAACAAGTTAGCACGGATGTTAGCACGGATGCTAACAAGTTAGCACGGATGTTAGCATGGATGCTAACAAGTGATGCTAACAGGTTAGCACGGATGCTAACAAGTTAGCACGGATGTTAACAAGTTATGCTAACAGGTTAGCACGGATGCTAACAAGTTAGCACGGATGTTAGCACGGATGCTAACAAGTTAGCACGGATGTTAGCACGGATGCTAACAAGTTAGCACGGATGTTAGCACGGATGCTAACAAGTTAGCACGGATGCTAACAAGTTAGCACGGATGCTAACGAGTTAGCACGGATGCTAACAAGTTAGCACGGATGCTAACAAGTTATGCTAACAAGTTATGCTAACAAGTTAGCACGGATGCTAACAAGTTAGCACGGATGCTAACAAGTTAGCACGGATGTTAGCACGGATGCTAACAAGTTAGCACGGATGTTAGCACGGATGCTAACAAGTTAGCACAGATGCTAATAAGTTATGCTAACAAGTTATGCTAACATAACTTAACATAACATAACCCAACCCTAACCCTAACCCTAACCCCTAACCCTAACCCTAAACCCTAACCCTAAACCCTAACCCTAACCCTAACCCTAACCCACGGATGTTAACAAGTTATGCTAACAGGTTAGCACGGATGCTAACAAGTTAGCACGGATGTTAGCACGGATGCTAACAAGTTAGCACGGATGTTAGCACGGATGCTAACAAGTTAGCACGGATGCTAACAAGTTAGCACGGATGTTAGCACGGATGCTAACAAGTTAGCACGGATGTTAACAAGTTATGCTAACAGGTTAGCACGGATGCTAACAAGTTAGCACGGATGTTAGCACGGATGCTAACAAGTTAGCACGGATGTTAGCATGGATGCTAACAAGTTAGCACGGATGTTAGCACGGATGCTAACAAGTTAGCACGGATGTTAGCACGGATGCTAACAAGTTAGCACGGATGTTAGCACGGATGCTAACAAGTTAGCACGGATGTTAGCACGGATGCTAACAAGTTAGCACAGATGTTAGCACGGATGCTAACGAGTTAGCACGGATGCTAATAAGTTATGCTAACAAGTTATGCTAACAAGTTAGCACAGATGCTAACAAGTTAGCACGGATGTTAGCACGGATGCTAACAAGTTAGCACGGATGTTAGCACGGATGTTAGCACGGATGCTAACACGTTAGCACAGATGCTAATAAGTTATGCTAACAAGTTATGCTAACAAGTTAGCACGGATGCTAACAAGTTAGCACGGATGCTAACAAGTTATGCTAACAGGTTAGCACGGATGTTAGCACGGATGCTAACAAGTTAGCACGGACGTTATCACGGATGCTAACAATTCAAAGTGCTTTACAGTTACACAAAATCACAAAAGGAGAGCAAAACATACATAAAATCACAAAAGGAAAATCATAAAACATAGAATTCATCATTAATTTAAAAAAGAGTGAAGAGTGTAGATAACATACTTCAGTTTTCATATGCACGGTTAAACAGAACTGTTTTCAGCCTGGTCTTAAACATTGTCAGAGTTGAGGCCTGTCTCACATTCTCTGGAAGACTGTTCCAGATTTTAGCTGCAGAAAACTGGAATGTAGCTATACCAAGCATTAAAATACCAAAGAGACCTTGGATGGGAAAAATGAACAATTTATGCGGGTTCCTCATCAGAAATGATTGTGATCAACTGTAATAGCTGGAGTTGTAATTTATAGCGGACAGTTTGGCTCAATAGTTTGGTGTTGCGTATATTGTGCGTGACATTTTCTTTCATGCTTCTGGTGAAACTTTGCAAGCAATGCAGCTTTACTGGTACAGCATCAAACCTTGTATTTGAACTCCTCTAACTCATAATGTAATGTTCAATGTCAGTATAAACACACTGTTGTGGGATGACATGGCTATAAAAAAATCAGTGCTTACTGAAATATTTTTAAAAAATATTCCTCTGGTGCACTAGCAGAATTCACTGATTATTTTTCCTCTAACAAATATTAGTGTTGAATATTTGCCTGTTATCATAACTCAAACTATCATAGACCCTTTTTCATTGCAGATATATTGAAGTGAAAACATGTACAGGCACCAAGTCTCATAAGAATTCCCATGCTTTTTACCCATCTTACTCTTTGATGATGAAGAAACAAGGCAGGGCCAAACAGAACTTGACAAACTTGCAGCTCTATGGGATCTAAGGGACACATGGGTTCAGCGATTGCCTTTTCTTTACAATCCAGGCCCCACACATCACTGTGGGTGATGTGGCCCACTGTCCTTGATAAGTATACGTGTGTGTGTTATTATATTATATCATTAATTTAAAAAGAGTGAAGAGTGTAGATAAGATACTTTCAGTTTTCATATGCACGGTTAAACAGAACTGTTTTCAGCCTGGTCTTAAACATTGTCAGTGTTGAGGCCTGTCTCACATTCTCTGGAAGACTGTTCCAGATTTTAGTTGTAGGTGAACAACAACAAATTAACAAGTTAGCACGGATGCGAACAAGTTAGCACGGATGTTAGCATGGATGCTAACAAGTTAGCACGGATGCTAACAAGTTAGCACGGATGTTAGCATGGATGTTAACAAGTTAGCATGGATGCTAACAAGTTATGCTAACAGGTTAGCACGAATGCTAACAAGTTAGCACGGATGTTAGCACGGATGCTAACAAGTTAGCACAGATGTTAGCACGGATGCTAACGAGTTAGCACGGAGACTAACAAGTTAGCACGGATGTTAGCACGGATGCTAACAAGTTAGCACGGATGTTAG
This sequence comes from Eupleurogrammus muticus, assembly GCA_036785175.1. NCBI lineage: Eukaryota > Metazoa > Chordata > Actinopteri > Scombriformes > Trichiuridae > Eupleurogrammus > Eupleurogrammus muticus. The sequence goes on from JAYKQN010000026.1 coordinate 5,546,980, forward strand.
CACGGATGCTAACAAGTTAGCACGGATGTTAGCACGGATGCTAACAAGTTAGCACGGATGTTAGCACGGATGCTAACAAGTTAGCACGGATGTTAGCACGGATGCTAACAAGTTAGCACAGATGTTAGCACGGATGCTAACGAGTTAGCACGGAGACTAACAAGTTAGCACGGATGTTAGCACGGATGCTAACAAGTTAGCACGGATGTTAGCACGGATGCTAACAAGTTAGCACGGATGTTAGCACGGATGCTAACAAGTTAGCACGGATGTTAGCACGGATGCTAACAATTTAGCACAGATGCTAATAAGTTATGCTAACAAGTTATGCTAACGAGTTAGCACGGATGCTAACGAGTTAGCACGGATGCTAATAAGTTATGCTAACAAGTTATGCTAACAAGTTAGCACGGATGCTAACAAGTTAGCACGGATGTTAGCACGGATGCTAACAAGTTAGCACGGATGTTAGCACGGATGCTAACAAGTTAGCACGGATGTTAGCACGGATGCTAACAAGTTAGCACGGATGTTAGCACGGATGCTAACAAGTTAGCACGGATGTTAGCACGGATGCTAACAAGTTAGCACGGATGTTAGCACGGATGCTAACAAGTTAGCACGGATGTTAGCACGGATGCTAACAAGTTAGCACAGATGCTAATAAGTTATGCTAACAAGTTATGCTAACAAGTTAGCACGGATGCGAACAAGTTAGCACGGATGCTAACAAGTTATGCTAACAAGTTATGCTAACAAGTTAGCACGGATGTTAGCATGGATGCTAACAAGTTATGCTAACAGGTTAGCACGGATGCTAACAAGTTAGCACGGATGTTAGCACGGATGCTAACAAGTTAGCACGGATGTTAGCACGGATGCTAACATGTTAGCACGGATGCTAACAAGTTAGCACGGATGTCAGCACGGATGCTAACAAGTTATGCTAACAGGTTAGCACATTTTGATATTTTCTTTCATGCTTCTGGTGAAACTTTGCAAGCAATGCAGCTTTACTGGTACAGCATCAAACCTTGTATTTGAACTCCTCTAACTCATAATGTAATTATACATTAGGCCCCACACTGTGGGTGAATGTCTGGTTGCAGTTCATGGCACTTTTCTGTCACACAATCTATTCTGAATGTTTGAAATTGGGTTTGTTTTTACATTATGCCCACTGTCCTTGATAAGTATACGTGTGTGTGTTATTATATTATATCATTAATTTAAAAAGAGTGAAGAGTGTAGATAAGATACTTTCAGTTTTCATATGCACGGTTAAACAGAACTGTTTTCAGCCTGGTCTTAAACATTGTCAGTGTTGAGGCCTGTCTCACATTCTCTGGAAGACTGTTCCAGATTTTAGTTGTAGGTGAACAACAACAACAAATTAACAAGTTAGCACGGATGCGAACAAGTTAGCACGGATGTTAGCATGGATGCTAACAAGTTAGCACGGATGCTAACAAGTTAGCACGGATGTTAGCATGGATGTTAACAAGTTAGCATGGATGCTAACAAGTTATGCTAACAGGTTAGCACGGATGCTAACAAGTTAGCACGGATGTTAGCACGGATGCTAACAAGTTAGCACAGATGTTAGCACGGATGCTAACGAGTTAGCACGGAGACTAACAAGTTAGCACGGATGTTAGCACGGATGCTAACAAGTTAGCACGGATGTTAGCACGGATGCTAACAAGTTAGCACGGATGTTAGCACGGATGCTAACAATTTAGCACAGATGCTAATAAGTTATGCTAACAAGTTATGCTAACAGGTTAGCACGGATGCTAACAAGTTAGCACGGATGTTAGCACGGATGCTAACAAGTTAGCACGGATGTTAGCACGGATGCTAACAAGTTAGCACGGATGTTAGCACGGATGCTAACAAGTTAGCACGGATGTTAGCACGGATGCTAACAAGTTAGCACAGATGTTAGCACGGATGCTAACGAGTTAGCACGGAGACTAACAAGTTAGCACGGATGTTAGCACGGATGCTAACAAGTTAGCACGGATGTTAGCACGGATGCTAACAATTTAGCACAGATGCTAATAAGTTATGATAACAAGTTATGCTAACAGGTTAGCACGGATGCTAACAAGTTAGCACGGATGCTAACAAGTTAGCACGGATGTTAGCAAGTTATGCTAACAGGTTAGCACTGATGCTAACAAGTTAGCACGGATGTTAGCACGGATGCTAACAAGTTAGCACGGATGTCAGCACGGATGCTAACAAGTTATGCTAACAGGTTAGCACGGATGTTAGCACGGATGCTAACAAGTTAGCACTGATGCTAACAAGTTAGCACGGACGTTATCACGGATGCTAACAATTCAAAGTGCTTTACAGTTACACAAAATCACAAAAGGAGAGCAAAACATACATAAAATCACAAAAGGAAAATCATAAAACATAGAATTCATCATTAATTTAAAAAAGAGTGAAGAGTGTAGATAACATACTTCAGTTTTCATATGCACGGTTAAACAGAACTGTTTTCAGCCTGGTCTTAAACATTGTCAGAGTTGAGGCCTGTCTCACATTCTCTGGAAGACTGTTCCAGATTTTAGCTGCAGAAAACTGGAATGTAGCTATACCAAGCATTAAAATACCAAAGAGACCTTGGATGGGAAAAATGAACAATTTCTGCGGGTTCCTCATCAGAAATGATTGTGATCAACTGTAATAGCTGGAGTTGTAATTTATAGCGGACAGTTTGGCTCAATAGTTTGGTGTTGCGTATATTGTGCGTGACATTTTCTTTCATGCTTCTGGTGAAACTTTGCAAGCAATGCAGCTTTACTGGTACAGCATCAAACCTTGTATTTGAACTCCTCTAACTCATAATGTAATGTTCAATGTCAGTATAAACACACTGTTGTGGGATGACATGGCTATAAAAAAATCAGTGCTTACTGAAATATTTTTAAAAAATATTCCTCTGGTGCACTAGCAGAATTCACTGATTATTTTTCCTCTAACAAATATTAGTGTTGAATATTTGCCTGTTATCATAACTCAAACTATCATAGACCCTTTTTCATTGCAGATATATTGAAGTGAAAACATGTACAGGCACCAAGTCTCATAAGAATTCCCATGCTTTTTACCCATCTTACTCTTTGATGATGAAGAAACAAGGCAGGGCCAAACAGAACTTGACAAACTTGCAGCTCTATGGGATCTAAGGGACACATGGGTTCAGCGATTGCCTTTTCTTTACAATCCAGGCCCCACACATCACTGTGGGTGATGTGGCCCACTGTCCTTGATAAGTATACGTGTGTGTGTTATTATATTATATCATTAATTTAAAAAGAGTGAAGAGTGTAGATAAGATACTTTCAGTTTTCATATGCACGGTTAAACAGAACTGTTTTCAGCCTGGTCTTAAACATTGTCAGTGTTGAGGCCTGTCTCACATTCTCTGGAAGACTGTTCCAGATTTTAGTTGTAGGTGAACAACAACAACAAATTAACAAGTTAGCACGGATGCGAACAAGTTAGCACGGATGTTAGCATGGATGCTAACAAGTTAGCACGGATGCTAACAAGTTAGCACGGATGTTAGCACGGATGCTAACAAGTTAGCACGGATGTTAGCACGGATGCTAACAATTTAGCACAGATGCTAATAAGTTATGATAACAAGTTATGCTAACAGGTTAGCACGGATGCTAACAAGTTAGCACGGATGCTAACAAGTTAGCACGGATGTTAGCAAGTTATGCTAACAGGTTAGCACTGATGCTAACAAGTTAGCACGGATGTTAGCACGGATGCTAACAAGTTAGCACGGATGTCAGCACGGATGCTAACAAGTTATGCTAACAGGTTAGCACGGATGTTAGCACGGATGCTAACAAGTTAGCACTGATGCTAACAAGTTAGCACGGACGTTATCACGGATGCTAACAATTCAAAGTGCTTTACAGTTACACAAAATCACAAAAGGAGAGCAAAACATACATAAAATCACAAAAGGAAAATCATAAAACATAGAATTCATCATTAATTTAAAAAAGAGTGAAGAGTGTAGATAACATACTTCAGTTTTCATATGCACGGTTAAACAGAACTGTTTTCAGCCTGGTCTTAAACATTGTCAGAGTTGAGGCCTGTCTCACATTCTCTGGAAGACTGTTCCAGATTTTAGCTGCAGAAAACTGGAATGTAGCTATACCAAGCATTAAAATACCAAAGAGACCTTGGATGGGAAAAATGAACAATTTCTGCGGGTTCCTCATCAGAAATGATTGTGATCAACTGTAATAGCTGGAGTTGTAATTTATAGCGGACAGTTTGGCTCAATAGTTTGGTGTTGCGTATATTGTGCGTGACATTTTCTTTCATGCTTCTGGTGAAACTTTGCAAGCAATGCAGCTTTACTGGTACAGCATCAAACCTTGTATTTGAACTCCTCTAACTCATAATGTAATGTTCAATGTCAGTATAAACACACTGTTGTGGGATGACATGGCTATAAAAAAATCAGTGCTTACTGAAATATTTTTAAAAAATATTCCTCTGGTGCACTAGCAGAATTCACTGATTATTTTTCCTCTAACAAATATTAGTGTTGAATATTTGCCTGTTATCATAACTCAAACTATCATAGACCCTTTTTCATTGCAGATATATTGAAGTGAAAACATGTACAGGCACCAAGTCTCATAAGAATTCCCATGCTTTTTACCCATCTTACTCTTTGATGATGAAGAAACAAGGCAGGGCCAAACAGAACTTGACAAACTTGCAGCTCTATGGGATCTAAGGGACACATGGGTTCAGCGATTGCCTTTTCTTTACAATCCAGGCCCCACACATCACTGTGGGTGATGTGGCCCACTGTCCTTGATAAGTATACGTGTGTGTGTTATTATATTATATCATTAATTTAAAAAGAGTGAAGAGTGTAGATAAGATACTTTCAGTTTTCATATGCACGGTTAAACAGAACTGTTTTCAGCCTGGTCTTAAACATTGTCAGTGTTGAGGCCTGTCTCACATTCTCTGGAAGACTGTTCCAGATTTTAGTTGTAGGTGAACAACAACAAATTAACAAGTTAGCACGGATGCGAACAAGTTAGCACGGATGTTAGCATGGATGCTAACAAGTTAGCACTGATGCTAACAAGTTAGCACGGATGTTAGCAACAAGTTAGCACGGATGTTAGCACGGATGCTAACAAGTTAGCACGGATGTTAACAAGTTATGCTAACAGGTTAGCACGGATGCTAACAAGTTAGCACGGATGTTAACAAGTTATGCTAACAGGTTAGCACGGATGCTAACAAGTTAGCACGGATGTTAGCACGGATGCTAACAAGTTAGCACGGATGTTAGCACGGATGTTAGCACGGATGCTAACAAGTTAGCACGGATGTTAGCACGGATGCTAACAAGTTAGCACAGATGTTAGCACGGATGCTAACGAGTTAGCACGGATGCTAATAAGTTATGCTAACAAGTTATGCTAACAAGTTAGCACGGATGCTAACAAGTTAGCACGGATGTTAGCACGGATGCTAACAAGTTAGCACGGATGTTAGCACGGATGCTAACAAGTTAGCACGGATGTTAGCACGGATGCTAACAAGTTAGCACAGATGTTAGCACGGATGCTAACGAGTTAGCACGGATGCTGATAAGTTATGCTAACAAGTTATGCTAACAAGTTAGCACGGATGCTAACAAGTTAGCACGGATGTTAGCACGGATGCTAACAAGTTAGCACGGATGTTAGCACGGATGCTAACAAGTTAGCACAGATGTTAACAAGTTATGCTAACAGGTTAGCACGGATGCTAACAAGTTAGCACGGATGTTAGCACGGATGCTAACAAGTTAGCACGGATGTTAGCACGGATGTTAGCACGGATGCTAACAAGTTAGCACGGATGTTAGCACGGATGCTAACGAGTTAGCACGGATGCTAATAAGTTATGCTAACAAGTTATGCTAACAAGTTAGCACGGATGCTAACAAGTTAGCACGGATGCTAACAAGTTATGCTAACAGGTTAGCACGGATGTTAGCACGGATGCTAACAAATTAGCACGGACGTTATCACGGATGCTAACAATTCAAAGTGCTTTACAGTTACACAAAATCACAAAAGGAGAGCAAAACATACATAAAATCACAAAAGGAAAATCATAAAACATAGAATTCATCATTAATTTAAAAAAGAGTGAAGAGTGTAGATAACATACTTCAGTTTTCTGTCTCACATTCTCTGGAAGACTGTTCCAGATTTTAGCTGCAGAAAACTGGAATGTAGCTATACCAAGCATTAAAATACCAAAGAGACCTTGGATGGGAAAAATGAACAATTTCTGCGGGTTCCTCATCAGAAATGATTGTGATCAACTGTAATAGCTGGAGTTGTAATTTATAGCGGACAGTTTGGCTCAATAGTTTGGTGTTGCGTATATTGTGCGTGACATTTTCTTTCATGCTTCTGGTGAAACTTTGCAAGCAATGCAGCTTTACTGGTACAGCATCAAACCTTGTATTTGAACTCCTCTAACTCATAATGTAATGTTCAATGTCAGTATAAACACACTGTTGTGGGATGACATGGCTATAAAAAAATCAGTGCTTACTGAAATATTTTTAAAAAATATTCCTCTGGTGCACTAGCAGAATTCACTGATTATTTTTCCTCTAACAAATATTAGTGTTGAATATTTGCCTGTTATCATAACTCAAACTATCATAGACCCTTTTTCATTGCAGATATATTGAAGTGAAAACATGTACAGGCACCAAGTCTCATAAGAATTCCCATGCTTTTTACCCATCTTACTCTTTGATGATGAAGAAACAAGGCAGGGCCAAACAGAACTTGACAAACTTGCAGCTCTATGGGATCTAAGGGACACATGGGTTCAGCGATTGCCTTTTCTTTACAATCCAGGCCCCACACATCACTGTGGGTGATGTGGCCCACTGTCCTTGATAAGTATACGTGTGTGTGTTATTATATTATATCATTAATTTAAAAAGAGTGAAGAGTGTAGATAAGATACTTTCAGTTTTCATATGCACGGTTAAACAGAACTGTTTTCAGCCTGGTCTTAAACATTGTCAGTGTTGAGGCCTGTCTCACATTCTCTGGAAGACTGTTCCAGATTTTAGTTGTAGGTGAACAACAACAACAAATTAACAAGTTAGCACGGATGCGAACAAGTTAGCACGGATGTTAGCATGGATGCTAACAAGTTAGCACGGATGCTAACAAGTTAGCACGGATGTTAGCATGGATGTTAACAAGTTAGCATGGATGCTAACAAGTTATGCTAACAGGTTAGCACGGATGCTAACAAGTTAGCACGGATGTTAGCATGGATGCTAACAAGTTAGCACGGATGCTAACAAGTTAGCACGGATGTTAGCATGGATGTTAACAAGTTAGCAAGGATGCTAACAAGTTATGCTAACAGGTTAGGACGGATGGTAACAAGTTAGCACGGATGTTAGCACGGATGCTAACAAGTTAGCACAGATGTTAGCACGGATGCTAACGAGTTAGCACGGATGCTAACGAGTTAGCACGGAGACTAACAAGTTAGCACGGATGTTAGCACGGATGCTAACAAGTTAGCACGGATGTTAGCACGGATGCTAACAAGTTAGCACGGATGTTAGCACGGATGCTAACAATTTAGCACAGATGCTAATAAGTTATGCTAACAAGTTATGCTAACAGGTTAGCACGGATGCTAACAAGTTAGCACGGATGTTAACAAGTTATGCTAACAGGTTAGCAGGGATGCTAACAAGTTAGCACGGATGTTAGCACGGATGCTAACAAGTTAGCACGGATGTCAGCACGGATGCTAACAAGTTATGCTAACAGGTTAGCACGGATGTTAGCACGGATGCTAACAAGTTAGCACGGATGCTAACAAGTTAGCACGGACGTTATCACGGATGCTAACAATTCAAAGTGCTTTACAGTTACACAAAATCACAAAAGGAGAGCAAAACATACATAAAATCACAAAAGGAAAATCATAAAACATAGAATTCATCATTAATTTAAAAAAGAGTGAAGAGTGTAGATAACATACTTCAGTTTTCATATGCACGGTTAAACAGAACTGTTTTCAGCCTGGTCTTAAACATTGTCAGAGTTGAGGCCTGTCTCACATTCTCTGGAAGACTGTTCCAGATTTTAGCTGCAGAAAACTGGAATGTAGCTATACCAAGCATTAAAATACCAAAGAGACCTTGGATGGGAAAAATGAACAATTTCTGCGGGTTCCTCATCAGAAATGATTGTGATCAACTGTAATAGCTGGAGTTGTAATTTATAGCGGACAGTTTGGCTCAATAGTTTGGTGTTGCGTATATTGTGCGTGACATTTTCTTTCATGCTTCTGGTGAAACTTTGCAAGCAATGCAGCTTTACTGGTACAGCATCAAACCTTGTATTTGAACTCCTCTAACTCATAATGTAATGTTCAATGTCAGTATAAACACACTGTTGTGGGATGACATGGCTATAAAAAAATCAGTGCTTACTGAAATATTTTTAAAAAATATTCATCTGGTGCACTAGCAGAATTCACTGATTATTTTTCCTCTAACAAATATTAGTGTTGAATATTTGCCTGTTATCATAACTCAAACTATCATAGACCCTTTTTCATTGCAGATATATTGAAGTGAAAACATGTACAGGCACCAAGTCTCATAAGAATTCCCATGCTTTTTACCCATCTTACTCTTTGATGATGAAGAAACAAGGCAGGGCCAAACAGAACTTGACAAACTTGCAGCTCTATGGGATCTAAGGGACACATGGGTTCAGCGATTGCCTTTTCTTTACAATCCAGGCCCCACACATCACTGTGGGTGATGTGGCCCACTGTCCTTGATAAGTATACGTGTGTGTGTTATTATATTATATCATTAATTTAAAAAGAGTGAAGAGTGTAGATAAGATACTTTCAGTTTTCATATGCACGGTTAAACAGAACTGTTTTCAGCCTGGTCTTAAACATTGTCAGTGTTGAGGCCTGTCTCACATTCTCTGGAAGACTGTTCCAGATTTTAGTTGTAGGTGAACAACAACAACAAATTAACAAGTTAGCACGGATGCGAACAAGTTAGCACGGATGTTAGCATGGATGCTAACAAGTTAGCACGGATGTTAGCAAGTTATGCTAACAGGTTAGCACGGATGTTAGCACGGATGCTAACAAGTTAGCACGGATGTTAGCACGGATGCTAACAATTTAGCACAGATGCTAATAAGTTATGCTAACAAGTTATGCTAACAGGTTAGCACGGATGCTAAAAAGTTAGCACGGATGTTAGCACGGATGCTAACAAGTTAGCACGGATGTTAGCACGGATGCTAACAAGTTAGCACAGATGTTAGCACGGATGCTAACGAGTTAGCACGGATGTTAGCACGGATGCTAACAAGTTAGCACAGATGTTAGCACGGATGCTAACGAGTTAGCACGGAGACTAACAAGTTAGCACGGATGTTAGCACGGATGCTAACAAGTTAGCACGGATGTTAGCACGGATGCTAACAATTTAGCACAGATGCTAATAAGTTATGCTAACAAGTTATGCTAACAAGTTATGCTAACAGGTTAGCACGGATGTTAACAAGTTATGCTAACGAGTTAGCACGGAGACTAACAAGTTAGCACGGATGTTAGCACGGATGCTAACAAGTTAGCACGGATGTTAGCACGGATGCTAACAATTTAGCACAGATGCTAATAAGTTATGCTAACAAGTTATGCTAACAAGTTATGCTAACAGGTTAGCACGGATGTTAACAAGTTATGCTAACAGGTTAGCACGGATGCTAACAAGTTAGCACGGATGTTAGCACGGATGCTAACAAGTTAGCACGGATGTCAGCACGGATGCTAACAAGTTATGCTAACAGGTTAGCACGGATGTTAGCACAGATGCTAACAAGTTAGCACGGATGCTAACAAGTTAGCACAGATGCTAATAAGTTATGCTAACAAGTTACGCTAACAGGTTAGCACGGATGTTAGCACGGATGCTAACAAGTTAGCACGGATGCTAACAAGTTAGCACGGATGTTAGCACGGATGCTAACAAGTTAGCACAGATGCTAATAAGTTATGCTAACAAGTTATGCTAACAAGTTAGCACGGATGCTAATAAGTTATGCTAACAGGTTAGCACGGATGTTAGCACGGATGCTAACAAGTTAGCACGGACGGAATTTAAAAAGAGTGAAGAGTGTAGATAACATACTTCAGTTTTCATATGCACGGTTAAACAGAACTGTTTTCAGCCTGGTCTTAAACATTGTCAGTGTTGAGGCCTGTCTCACATTCTCTGGAAGACTGTTCCAGATTTTAGCTGCAGAAAACTGGAATGTAGCTATACCAAGCATTAAAATACCAAAGAGACCTTGGATGGGAAAAATGAACAATTTCTGCGGGTTCCTCATCAGAAATGATTGTGATCAACTGTAATAGCTGGAGTTGTAATTTATAGCGGACAGTTTGGCTCAATAGTTTGGTGTTGCGTATATTGTGCGTGACATTTTCTTTCATGCTTCTGGTGAAACTTTGCAAGCAATGCAGCTTTACTGGTACAGCATCAAACCTTGTATTTGAACTCCTCTAACTCATAATGTAATGTTCAATGTCAGTATAAACACACTGTTGTGGGATGACATGGCTATAAAAAAATCAGTGCTTACTGAAATATTTTTAAAAAATATTCCTCTGGTGCACTAGCAGAATTCACTGATTATTTTTCCAAGTTATGCTAACAAGTTAGCACGGATGCGAACAAGTTAGCACGGATGTTAGCACGGATGCTAACAAGTTAGCACGGATGTTAGCACGGATGCTAACAAGTTAGCACAGATGTTAGCACGGATGCTAACGAGTTAGCACGGATGCTAACAAGTTATGCTAACAAGTTAGCACGGATGCTAACAAGTTAGCACGGATGTTAGCACGGATGCTAACAAGTTAGCACGGATGTTAGCACGGATGCTAACAAGTTAGCACGGATGTTAGCACGGATGCTAACAAGTTAGCACGGATGCGAACAAGTTAGCACGGATGTTAGCACGGATGCTAACAAGTTAGCACGGATGTTAGCACGGATGCTAACAAGTTAGCACGGATGTTAGCACGGATGCTAACGAGTTAGCACGGATGCTAACAAGTTATGCTAACAAGTTATGCTAACAAGTTAGCACGGGTGTTAGCATGGATGCTAACAAGTTATGCTAACAGGTTAGCACGGATGCTAACAAGTTAGCACGGATGTTAACAAGTTATGCTAACAGGTTAGCACGGATGCTAACAAGTTAGCACGGATGTTAGCACGGATGCTAACAAGTTAGCACGGATGTTAGCACGGATGCTAACAAGTTAGCACGGATGTTAGCACGGATGCTAACAAGTTAGCACGGATGTTAGCACGGATGCTAACGAGTTAGCACGGATGCTAACAAGTTATGCTAACAAGTTATGCTAACAAGTTAGCACGGGTGTTAGCATGGATGCTAACAAGTTATGCTAACAGGTTAGCACGGATGCTAACAAGTTAGCACGGATGTTAACAAGTTATGCTAACAGGTTAGCACGGATGCTAACAAGTTAGCACGGATGTCAGCACGGATGCTAACAAGTTATGCTAACAGGTTAGCACATTTTGACATTTTCTTTCATGCTTCTGGTGAAACTTTGCAAGCAATGCAGCTTTACTGGTACAGCATCAAACCTTGTATTTGAACTCCTCTAACTCATAATGTAATTATACATTAGGCCCCACACTGTGGGTGAATGTCTGGTTGCAGTTCATGGCACTTTTCTGTCACACAATCTATTCTGAATGTTTGAAATTGGGTTTGTTTTTACATTATGCCCACTGTCCTTGATAAGTATACGTGTGTGTGTTATTATATTATATCATTAATTTAAAAAGAGTGAAGAGTGTAGATAAGATACTTTCAGTTCCTCTGGTGCACTAGCAGAATTCACTGATTATTTTTCCTCTAACAAATATTAGTGTTGAATATTTGCCTGTTATCATAACTCAAACTATCATAGACCCTTTTTCATTGCAGATATATTGAAGTGAAAACATGTACAGGCACCAAGTCTCATAAGAATTCCCATGCTTTTTACCCATCTTACTCTTTGATGATGAAGAAACAAGGCAGGGCCAAACAGAACTTGACAAACTTGCAGCTCTATGGGATCTAAGGGACACATGGGTTCAGCGATTGCCTTTTCTTTACAATCCAGGCCCCACACATCACTGTGGGTGATGTGGCCCACTGTCCTTGATAAGTATACGTGTGTGTGTTATTATATTATATCATTAATTTAAAAAGAGTGAAGAGTGTAGATAAGATACTTTCAGTTTTCATATGCACGGTTAAACAGAACTGTTTTCAGCCTGGTCTTAAACATTGTCAGTGTTGAGGCCTGTCTCACATTCTCTGGAAGACTGTTCCAGATTTTAGTTGTAGGTGAACAACAACAAATTAACAAGTTAGCACGGATGCGAACAAGTTAGCACGGATGTTAGCATGGATGCTAACAAGTTAGCACGGATGCTAACAAGTTAGCACGGATGTTAGCATGGATGTTAACAAGTTAGCATGGATGCTAACAAGTTATGCTAACAGGTTAGCACGGATGCTAACAAGTTAGCACGGATGTTAGCATGGATGCTAACAAGTTAGCACGGATGCTAACAAGTTAGCACGGATGTTAGCATGGATGTTAACAAGTTAGCATGGATGCTAACAAGTTATGCTAACAGGTTAGCACGGATGCTAACAAGTTAGCACGGATGTTAGCACGGATGCTAACAAGTTAGCACAGATGTTAGCACGGATGCTAACGAGTTAGCACGGAGACTAACAAGTTAGCACGGATGTTAGCACGGATGCTAACAAGTTAGCACGGATGTTAGCACGGATGCTAACAAGTTAGCACGGATGTTAGCACGGATGCTAACAATTTAGCACAGATGCTAATAAGTTATGTAACAAGTTATGCTAACAGGTTAGCACGGATGCTAACAAGTTAGCACGGATGTTAACAAGTTATGCTAACAGGTTAGCACGGATGCTAACAAGTTAGCACGGATGTTAGCACGGATGCTAACAAGTTAGCACGGACGTTATCACGGATGCTAACAATTCAAAGTGCTTTACAGTTACACAAAATCACAAAAGGAGAGCAAAACATACATAAAATCACAAAAGGAAAATCATAAAACATAGAATTCATCATTAATTTAAAAAAGAGTGAAGAGTGTAGATAACATACTTCAGTTTTCATATGCACGGTTAAACAGAACTGTTTTCAGCCTGGTCTTAAACATTGTCAGAGTTGAGGCCTGTCTCACATTCTCTGGAAGACTGTTCCAGATTTTAGCTGCAGAAAACTGGAATGTAGCTATACCAAGCATTAAAATACCAAAGAGACCTTGGATGGGAAAAATGAACAATTTCTGCGGGTTCCTCATCAGAAATGATTGTGATCAACTGTAATAGCTGGAGTTGTAATTTATAGCGGACAGTTTGGCTCAATAGTTTGGTGTTGCGTATATTGTGCGTGACATTTTCTTTCATGCTTCTGGTGAAACTTTGCAAGCAATGCAGCTTTACTGGTACAGCATCAAACCTTGTATTTGAACTCCTCTAACTCATAATGTAATGTTCAATGTCAGTATAAACACACTGTTGTGGGATGACATGGCTATAAAAAAATCAGTGCTTACTGAAATATTTTTAAAAAATATTCATCTGGTGCACTAGCAGAATTCACTGATTATTTTTCCTCTAACAAATATTAGTGTTGAATATTTGCCTGTTATCATAACTCAAACTATCATAGACCCTTTTTCATTGCAGATATATTGAAGTGAAAACATGTACAGGCACCAAGTCTCATAAGAATTCCCATGCTTTTTACCCATCTTACTCTTTGATGATGAAGAAACAAGGCAGGGCCAAACAGAACTTGACAAACTTGCAGCTCTATGGGATCTAAGGGACACATGGGTTCAGCGATTGCCTTTTCTTTACAATCCAGGCCCCACACATCACTGTGGGTGATGTGGCCCACTGTCCTTGATAAGTATACGTGTGTGTGTTATTATATTATATCATTAATTTAAAAAGAGTGAAGAGTGTAGATAAGATACTTTCAGTTTTCATATGCACGGTTAAACAGAACTGTTTTCAGCCTGGTCTTAAACATTGTCAGTGTTGAGGCCTGTCTCACATTCTCTGGAAGACTGTTCCAGATTTTAGTTGTAGGTGAACAACAACAACAAATTAACAAGTTAGCACGGATGCGAACAAGTTAGCACGGATGTTAGCATGGATGCTAACAAGTTAGCACGGATGCTAACAAGTTAGCACGGATGTTAGCATGGATGTTAACAAGTTAGCATGGATGCTAACAAGTTATGCTAACAGGTTAGCACGGATGCTAACAAGTTAGCACGGATGTTAGCATGGATGCTAACAAGTTAGCACGGATGCTAACAAGTTAGCACGGATGTTAGCATGGATGTTAACAAGTTAGCATGGATGCTAACAAGTTATGCTAACAGGTTAGGACGGATGGTAACAAGTTAGCACGGATGTTAGCACGGATGCTAACAAGTTAGCACAGATGTTAGCACGGATGCTAACGAGTTAGCACGGATGCTAACGAGTTAGCACGGAGACTAACAAGTTAGCACGGATGTTAGCACGGATGCTAACAAGTTAGCACGGATGTTAGCACGGATGCTAACAAGTTAGCACGGATGTTAGCACGGATGCTAACAATTTAGCACAGATGCTAATAAGTTATGCTAACAAGTTATGCTAACAGGTTAGCACGGATGCTAACAAGTTAGCACGGATGTTAACAAGTTATGCTAACAGGTTAGCAGGGATGCTAACAAGTTAGCACGGATGTTAGCACGGATGCTAACAAGTTAGCACGGATGTCAGCACGGATGCTAACAAGTTATGCTAACAGGTTAGCACGGATGTTAGCACGGATGCTAACAAGTTAGCACGGATGCTAACAAGTTAGCACGGACGTTATCACGGATGCTAACAATTCAAAGTGCTTTACAGTTACACAAAATCACAAAAGGAGAGCAAAACATACATAAAATCACAAAAGGAAAATCATAAAACATAGAATTCATCATTAATTTAAAAAAGAGTGAAGAGTGTAGATAACATACTTCAGTTTTCATATGCACGGTTAAACAGAACTGTTTTCAGCCTGGTCTTAAACATTGTCAGAGTTGAGGCCTGTCTCACATTCTCTGGAAGACTGTTCCAGATTTTAGCTGCAGAAAACTGGAATGTAGCTATACCAAGCATTAAAATACCAAAGAGACCTTGGATGGGAAAAATGAACAATTTCTGCGGGTTCCTCATCAGAAATGATTGTGATCAACTGTAATAGCTGGAGTTGTAATTTATAGCGGACAGTTTGGGTCAATAGTTTGGTGTTGCGTATATTGTGCGTGACATTTTCTTTCATGCTTCTGGTGAAACTTTGCAAGCAATGCAGCTTTACTGGTACAGCATCAAACCTTGTATTTGAACTCCTCTAACTCATAATGTAATGTTCAATGTCAGTATAAACACACTGTTGTGGGATGACATGGCTATAAAAAAATCAGTGCTTACTGAAATATTTTTAAAAAATATTCATCTGGTGCACTAGCAGAATTCACTGATTATTTTTCCTCTAACAAATATTAGTGTTGAATATTTGCCTGTTATCATAACTCAAACTATCATAGACCCTTTTTCATTGCAGATATATTGAAGTGAAAACATGTACAGGCACCAAGTCTCATAAGAATTCCCATGCTTTTTACCCATCTTACTCTTTGATGATGAAGAAACAAGGCAGGGCCAAACAGAACTTGACAAACTTGCAGCTCTATGGGATCTAAGGGACACATGGGTTCAGCGATTGCCTTTTCTTTACAATCCAGGCCCCACACATCACTGTGGGTGATGTGGCCCACTGTCCTTGATAAGTATACGTGTGTGTGTTATTATATTATATCATTAATTTAAAAAGAGTGAAGAGTGTAGATAAGATACTTTCAGTTTTCATATGCACGGTTAAACAGAACTGTTTTCAGCCTGGTCTTAAACATTGTCAGTGTTGAGGCCTGTCTCACATTCTCTGGAAGACTGTTCCAGATTTTAGTTGTAGGTGAACAACAACAACAAATTAACAAGTTAGCACGGATGCGAACAAGTTAGCACGGATGTTAGCATGGATGCTAACAAGTTAGCACGGATGTTAGCAAGTTATGCTAACAGGTTAGCACGGATGTTAGCACGGATGCTAACAAGTTAGCACGGATGTTAGCACGGATGCTAACAATTTAGCACAGATGCTAATAAGTTATGCTAACAAGTTATGCTAACAGGTTAGCACGGATGCTAAAAAGTTAGCACGGATGTTAGCACGGATGCTAACAAGTTAGCACGGATGTTAGCACGGATGCTAACAAGTTAGCACAGATGTTAGCACGGATGCTAACGAGTTAGCACGGATGTTAGCACGGATGCTAACAAGTTAGCACAGATGTTAGCACGGATGCTAACGAGTTAGCACGGAGACTAACAAGTTAGCACGGATGTTAGCACGGATGCTAACAAGTTAGCACGGATGTTAGCACGGATGCTAACAATTTAGCACAGATGCTAATAAGTTATGCTAACAAGTTATGCTAACAGGTTAGCACGGATGTTAACAAGTTATGCTAACAGGTTAGCACGGATGCTAACAAGTTAGCACGGATGTTAGCACGGATGCTAACAAGTTAGCACGGATGTCAGCACAGATGCTAACAAGTTATGCTAACAGGTTAGCACGGATGTTAGCACGGATGCTAACAAGTTAGCACGGATGCTAACAAGTTAGCACAGATGCTAATAAGTTATGCTAACAAGTTATGCTAACAAGTTAGCACGGATGCTAATAAGTTATGCTAACAGGTTAGCACGCATGCTAACAAGTTAGCACGGATGTCAGCACGGATGCTAACAAGTTACGCTAACAGGTTAGCACGGATGTTAGCACGGATGCTAACAAGTTAGCACAGATGCTAATAAGTTATGCTAACAAGTTATGCTAACAAGTTAGCACGGATGCTAATAAGTTATGCTAACAGGTTAGCACGGATGTTAGCACGGATGCTAACAAGTTAGCGCGGATGCTAACAAGTTAGCACGGACGGAATTTAAAAAGAGTGAAGAGTGTAGATAACATACTTCAGTTTTCATATGCACGGTTAAACAGAACTGTTTTCAGCCTGGTCTTAAACATTGTCAGAGTTGAGGCCTGTCTCACATTCTCTGGAAGACTGTTCCAGATTTTAGCTGCAGAAAACTGGAATGTAGCTATACCAAGCATTAAAATACCAAAGAGACCTTGGATGGGAAAAATGAACAATTTCTGCGGGTTCCTCATCAGAAATGATTGTGATCAACTGTAATAGCTGGAGTTGTAATTTATAGCGGACAGTTTGGCTCAATAGTTTGGTGTTGCGTATATTGTGCGTGACATTTTCTTTCATGCTTCTGGTGAAACTTTGCAAGCAATGCAGCTTTACTGGTACAGCATCAAACCTTGTATTTGAACTCCTCTAACTCATAATGTAATGTTCAATGTCAGTATAAACACACTGTTGTGGGATGACATGGCTATAAAAAAATCAGTGCTTACTGAAATATTTTTAAAAAATATTCCTCTGGTGCACTAGCAGAATTCACTGATTATTTTTCCAAGTTATGCTAACAAGTTAGCACGGATGCGAACAAGTTAGCACGGATGTTAGCACGGATGCTAACAAGTTAGCACGGATGTTAGCACGGATGCTAACGAGTTAGCACAGATGTTAGCACGGATGCTAACGAGTTAGCACGGATGCTAACAAGTTATGCGAACAAGTTAGCACGGATGTTAGCACGGATGCTAACAAGTTAGCACGGATGTTAGCACGGATGCTAACAAGTTAGCACGGATGTTAGCACGGATGCTAACGAGTTAGCACGGATGCTAACAAGTTATGCTAACAAGTTATGCTAACAAGTTAGCACGGGTGTTAGCATGGATGCTAACAAGTTATGCTAACAGGTTAGCACGGATGCTAACAAGTTAGCACGGATGTTAACAAGTTATGCTAACAGGTTAGCACGGATGCTAACAAGTTAGCACGGATGTTAGCACGGATGCTAACAAGTTAGCACGGATGTTAGCACGGATGCTAACATGTTAGCACGGATGCTAACAAGTTAGCACGGATGTCAGCACGGATGCTAACAAGTTATGCTAACAGGTTAGCACATTTTGACATTTTCTTTCATGCTTCTGGTGAAACTTTGCAAGCAATGCAGCTTTACTGGTACAGCATCAAACCTTGTATTTGAACTCCTCTAACTCATAATGTAATTATACATTAGGCCCCACACTGTGGGTGAATGTCTGGTTGCAGTTCATGGCACTTTTCTGTCACACAATCTATTCTGAATGTTTGAAATTGGGTTTGTTTTTACATTATGCCCACTGTCCTTGATAAGTATACGTGTGTGTGTTATTATATTATATCATTAATTTAAAAAGAGTGAAGAGTGTAGATAAGATACTTTCAGTTCCTCTGGTGCACTAGCAGAATTCACTGATTATTTTTCCTCTAACAAATATTAGTGTTGAATATTTGCCTGTTATCATAACTCAAACTATCATAGACCCTTTTTCATTGCAGATATATTGAAGTGAAAACATGTACAGGCACCAAGTCTCATAAGAATTCCCATGCTTTTTACCCATCTTACTCTTTGATGATGAAGAAACAAGGCAGGGCCAAACAGAACTTGACAAACTTGCAGCTCTATGGGATCTAAGGGACACATGGGTTCAGCGATTGCCTTTTCTTTACAATCCAGGCCCCACACATCACTGTGGGTGATGTGGCCCACTGTCCTTGATAAGTATACGTGTGTGTGTTATTATATTATATCATTAATTTAAAAAGAGTGAAGAGTGTAGATAAGATACTTTCAGTTTTCATATGCACGGTTAAACAGAACTGTTTTCAGCCTGGTCTTAAACATTGTCAGTGTTGAGGCCTGTCTCACATTCTCTGGAAGACTGTTCCAGATTTTAGTTGTAGGTGAACAACAACAAATTAACAAGTTAGCACGGATGCGAACAAGTTAGCACGGATGTTAGCATGGATGCTAACAAGTTAGCACGGATGCTAACAAGTTAGCACGGATGTTAGCAAGTTATGCTAACAGGTTAGCACGGATGTTAGCACGGATGCTAACAAGTTAGCACGGATGTTAGCACGGATGCTAACAATTTAGCACAGATGCTAATAAGTTATGCTAACAAGTTATGCTAACAGGTTAGCACGGATGCTAAAAAGTTAGCACGGATGTTAGCATGGATGCTAACAAGTTAGCACGGATGCTAACAAGTTAGCACGGATGTTAGCATGGATGTTAACAAGTTAGCATGGATGCTAACAAGTTATGCTAACAGGTTAGCACGGATGCTAACAAGTTAGCACGGATGTTAGCACGGATGCTAACAAGTTAGCACAGATGTTAGCACGGATGCTAACGAGTTAGCACGGAGACTAACAAGTTAGCACGGATGTTAGCACGGATGCTAACAAGTTAGCACGGATGTTAGCACGGATGCTAACAAGTTAGCACGGATGTTAGCACGGATGCTAACAATTTAGCACAGATGCTAATAAGTTATGCTAACAAGTTATGCTAACAGGTTAGCACGGATGCTAACAAGTTAGCACGGATGTTAACAAGTTATGCTAACAGGTTAGCACGGATGCTAACAAGTTAGCACGGATGTTAGCACGGATGCTAACAAGTTAGCACAGATGTTAGCACGGATGCTAACGAGTTAGCACGGAGACTAACAAGTTAGCACGGATGTTAGCACGGATGCTAACAAGTTAGCACGGATGTTAGCACGGATGCTAACAAGTTAGCACGGATGTTAGCACGGATGCTAACAATTTAGCACAGATGCTAATAAGTTATGCTAACAAGTTATGCTAACAGGTTAGCACGGAAGCTAACAAGTTAGCACGGATGTTAGCATGGATGTTAACAAGTTAGCATGGATGCTAACAAGTTATGCTAACAGGTTAGCACGGATGCTAACAAGTTAGCACGGATGTTAGCATGGATGCTAACAAGTTAGCACGGATGCTAACAAGTTAGCACGGATGTTAGCATGGATGTTAACAAGTTAGCATGGATGCTAACAAGTTATGCTAACAGGTTAGCACGGATGCTAACAAGTTAGCACGGATGTTAGCACGGATGCTAACAAGTTAGCACAGATGTTAGCACGGATGCTAACGAGTTAGCACGGATGTTAGCACGGATGCTAACAAGTTAGCACGGATGTTAGCACGGATGCTAACAATTTAGCACAGATGCTAATAAGTTATGCTAACAAGTTATGCTAACAGGTTAGCACGGATGCTAACAAGTTAGCACGGATGTTAACAAGTTATGCTAACAGGTTAGCACGGATGCTAACAAGTTAGCACGGATGTTAGCACGGATGCTAACAAGTTAGCACGGATGCTAACAAGTTAGCACGGACGTTATCACGGATGCTAACAATTCAAAGTGCTTTACAGTTACACAAAATCACAAAAGGAGAGCAAAACATACATAAAATCACAAAAGGAAAATCATAAAACATAGAATTCATCATTAATTTAAAAAAGAGTGAAGAGTGTAGATAACATACTTCAGTTTTCATATGCACGGTTAAACAGAACTGTTTTCAGCCTGGTCTTAAACATTGTCAGAGTTGAGGCCTGTCTCACATTCTCTGGAAGACTGTTCCAGATTTTAGCTGCAGAAAACTGGAATGTAGCTATACCAAGCATTAAAATACCAAAGAGACCTTGGATGGGAAAAATGAACAATTTCTGCGGGTTCCTCATCAGAAATGATTGTGATCAACTGTAATAGCTGGAGTTGTAATTTATAGCGGACAGTTTGGCTCAATAGTTTGGTGTTGCGTATATTGTGCGTGACATTTTCTTTCATGCTTCTGGTGAAACTTTGCAAGCAATGCAGCTTTACTGGTACAGCATCAAACCTTGTATTTGAACTCCTCTAACTCATAATGTAATGTTCAATGTCAGTATAAACACACTGTTGTGGGATGACATGGCTATAAAAAAATCAGTGCTTACTGAAATATTTTTAAAAAATATTCCTCTGGTGCACTAGCAGAATTCACTGATTATTTTTCCTCTAACAAATATTAGTGTTGAATATTTGCCTGTTATCATAACTCAAACTATCATAGACCCTTTTTCATTGCAGATATATTGAAGTGAAAACATGTACAGGCACCAAGTCTCATAAGAATTCCCATGCTTTTTACCCATCTTACTCTTTGATGATGAAGAAACAAGGCAGGGCCAAACAGAACTTGACAAACTTGCAGCTCTATGGGATCTAAGGGACACATGGGTTCAGCGATTGCCTTTTCTTTACAATCCAGGCCCCACACATCACTGTGGGTGATGTGGCCCACTGTCCTTGATAAGTATACGTGTGTGTGTTATTATATTATATCAATAATTTAAAAAGAGTGAAGAGTGTAGATAAGATACTTTCAGTTTTCATATGCACGGTTAAACAGAACTGTTTTCAGCCTGGTCTTAAACATTGTCAGTGTTGAGGCCTGTCTCACATTCTCTGGAAGACTGTTCCAGATTTTAGTTGTAGGTGAACAACAACAACAAATTAACAAGTTAGCACGGATGCGAACAAGTTAGCACGGATGTTAGCATGGATGCTAACAAGTTAGCACGGATGCTAACAAGTTAGCACGGATGTTAGCAAGTTATGCTAACAGGTTAGCACGGATGTTAGCACGGATGCTAACAAGTTAGCACGGATGTTAGCACGGATGCTAACAATTTAGCACAGATGCTAATAAGTTATGCTAACAAGTTATGCTAACAGGTTAGCACGGATGCTAAAAAGTTAGCACGGATGTTAGCATGGATGCTAACAAGTTAGCACGGATGCTAACAAGTTAGCACGGATGTTAGCATGGATGTTAACAAGTTAGCATGGATGCTAACAAGTTATGCTAACAGGTTAGCACGGATGCTAACAAGTTAGCACGGATGTTAGCACGGATGCTAACAAGTTAGCACAGATGTTAGCACGGATGCTAACGAGTTAGCACGGAGACTAACAAGTTAGCACGGATGTTAGCACGGATGCTAACAAGTTAGCACGGATGTTAGCACGGATGCTAACAAGTTAGCACGGATGTTAGCACGGATGCTAACAATTTAGCACAGATGCTAATAAGTTATGCTAACAAGTTATGCTAACAGGTTAGCACGGATGCTAACAAGTTAGCACGGATGTTAACAAGTTATGCTAACAGGTTAGCACGGATGCTAACAAGTTAGCACGGATGTTAGCACGGATGCTAACAAGTTAGCACAGATGTTAGCACGGATGCTAACGAGTTAGCACGGAGACTAACAAGTTAGCACGGATGTTAGCACGGATGCTAACAAGTTAGCACGGATGTTAGCACGGATGCTAACAAGTTAGCACGGATGTTAGCACGGATGCTAACAATTTAGCACAGATGCTAATAAGTTATGCTAACAAGTTATGCTAACAGGTTAGCACGGATGCTAACAAGTTAGCACGGATGTTAACAAGTTATGCTAACAGGTTAGCACGGATGCTAACAAGTTAGCACGGATGTTAGCACGGATGCTAACAAGTTAGCACGGATGTCAGCACGGATGCTAACAAGTTATGCTAACAGGTTAGCACGGATGTTAGCACGGATGCTAACAAGTTAGCAAGGATGCTAACAAGTTAGCACGGACGTTATCACGGATGCTAACAATTCAAAGTGCTTTACAGTTACACAAAATCACAAAAGGAGAGCAAAACATACATAAAATCACAAAAGGAAAATCATAAAACATAGAATTCATCATTAATTTAAAAAAGAGTGAAGAGTGTAGATAACATACTTCAGTTTTCATATGCACGGTTAAACAGAACTGTTTTCAGCCTGGTCTTAAACATTGTCAGAGTTGAGGCCTGTCTCACATTCTCTGGAAGACTGTTCCAGATTTTAGCTGCAGAAAACTGGAATGTAGCTATACCAAGCATTAAAATACCAAAGAGACCTTGGATGGGAAAAATGAACAATTTCTGCGGGTTCCTCATCAGAAATGATTGTGATCAACTGTAATAGCTGGAGTTGTAATTTATAGCGGACAGTTTGGCTCAATAGTTTGGTGTTGCGTATATTGTGCGTGACATTTTCTTTCATGCTTCTGGTGAAACTTTGCAAGCAATGCAGCTTTACTGGTACAGCATCAAACCTTGTATTTGAACTCCTCTAACTCATAATGTAATGTTCAATGTCAGTATAAACACACTGTTGTGGGATGACATGGCTATAAAAAAATCAGTGCTTACTGAAATATTTTTAAAAAATATTCCTCTGGTGCACTAGCAGAATTCACTGATTATTTTTCCTCTAACAAATATTAGTGTTGAATATTTGCCTGTTATCATAACTCAAACTATCATAGACCCTTTTTCATTGCAGATATATTGAAGTGAAAACATGTAAAGGCACCAAGTCTCATAAGAATTCCCATGCTTTTTACCCATCTTACTCTTTGATGATGAAGAAACAAGGCAGGGCCAAACAGAACTTGACAAACTTGCAGCTCTATGGGATCTAAGGGACACATGGGTTCAGCGATTGCCTTTTCTTTACAATCCAGGCCCCACACATCACTGTGGGTGATGTGGCCCACTGTCCTTGATAAGTATACGTGTGTGTGTTATTATATTATATCATTAATTTAAAAAGAGTGAAGAGTGTAGATAAGATACTTTCAGTTTTCATATGCACGGTTAAACAGAACTGTTTTCAGCCTGGTCTTAAACATTGTCAGTGTTGAGGCCTGTCTCACATTCTCTGGAAGACTGTTCCAGATTTTAGTTGTAGGTGAACAACAACAACAAATTAACAAGTTAGCACGGATGCGAACAAGTTAGCACGGATGTTAGCATGGATGCTAACAAGTTAGCACGGATGCTAACAAGTTAGCACGGATGTTAGCAAGTTATGCTAACAGGTTAGCACGGATGTTAGCACGGATGCTAACAAGTTAGCACGGATGTTAGCACGGATGCTAACAATTTAGCACAGATGCTAATAAGTTATGCTAACAAGTTATGCTAACAGGTTAGCACGGATGCTAAAAAGTTAGCACGGATGTTAGCACGGATGCTAACAAGTTAGCACGGATGTTAGCACGGATGCTAACAAGTTAGCACAGATGTTAGCACGGATGCTAACGAGTTAGCACGGATGTTAGCACGGATGCTAACAAGTTAGCACAGATGTTAGCACGGATGCTAACGAGTTAGCACGGAGACTAACAAGTTAGCACGGATGTTAGCACGGATGCTAACAAGTTAGCACGGATGTTAGCACGGAAGCTAACAATTTAGCACAGATGCTAATAAGTTATGCTAACAAGTTATGCTCACAGGTTAGCACGGATGTTAACAAGTTATGCTAACAGGTTAGCACGGATGCTAACAAGTTAGCACGGATGTTAGCACGGATGCTAACAAGTTAGCACGGATGTCAGCACGGATGCTAACAAGTTATGCTAACAGGTTAGCACGGATGTTAGCACGGATGCTAACAAGTTAGCACGGATGCTAACAAGTTAGCACGGACGTTATCACGGATGCTAACAATTCAAAGTGCTTTACAGTTACACAAAATCACAAAAGGAGAGCAAAACATACATAAAATCACAAAAGGAAAATCATAAAACATAGAATTCATCATTAATTTAAAAAAGAGTGAAGAGTGTAGATAACATACTTCAGTTTTCATATGCACGGTTAAACAGAACTGTTTTCAGCCTGGTCTTAAACATTGTCAGAGTTGAGGCCTGTCTCACATTCTCTGGAAGACTGTTCCAGATTTTAGCTGCAGAAAACTGGAATGTAGCTATACCAAGCATTAAAATACCAAAGAGACCTTGGATGGGAAAAATGAACAATTTCTGCGGGTTCCTCATCAGAAATGATTGTGATCAACTGTAATAGCTGGAGTTGTAATTTATAGCGGACAGTTTGGCTCAATAGTTTGGTGTTGCGTATATTGTGCGTGACATTTTCTTTCATGCTTCTGGTGAAACTTTGCAAGCAATGCAGCTTTACTGGTACAGCATCAAACCTTGTATTTGAACTCCTCTAACTCATAATGTAATGTTCAATGTCAGTATAAACACACTGTTGTGGGATGACATGGCTATAAAAAAATCAGTGCTTACTGAAATATTTTTAAAAAATATTCCTCTGGTGCACTAGCAGAATTCACTGATTATTTTTCCTCTAACAAATATTAGTGTTGAATATTTGCCTGTTATCATAACTCAAACTATCATAGACCCTTTTTCATTGCAGATATATTGAAGTGAAAACATGTACAGGCACCAAGTCTCATAAGAATTCCCATGCTTTTTACCCATCTTACTCTTTGATGATGAAGAAACAAGGCAGGGCCAAACAGAACTTGACAAACTTGCAGCTCTATGGGATCTAAGGGACACATGGGTTCAGCGATTGCCTTTTCTTTACAATCCAGGCCCCACACATCACTGTGGGTGATGTGGCCCACTGTCCTTGATAAGTATACGTGTGTGTGTTATTATATTATATCATTAATTTAAAAAGAGTGAAGAGTGTAGATAAGATACTTTCAGTTTTCATATGCACGGTTAAACAGAACTGTTTTCAGCCTGGTCTTAAACATTGTCAGTGTTGAGGCCTGTCTCACATTCTCTGGAAGACTGTTCCAGATTTTAGTTGTAGGTGAACAACAACAAATTAACAAGTTAGCACGGATGCGAACAAGTTAGCACGGATGTTAGCATGGATGCTAACAAGTTAGCACGGATGCTAACAAGTTAGCACGGATGTTAGCATGGATGTTAACAAGTTAGCATGGATGCTAACAAGTTATGCTAACAGGTTAGCACGAATGCTAACAAGTTAGCACGGATGTTAGCACGGATGCTAACAAGTTAGCACAGATGTTAGCACGGATGCTAACGAGTTAGCACGGAGACTAACAAGTTAGCACGGATGTTAGCACGGATGCTAACAAGTTAGCACGGATGTTAGCACGGATGCTAACAAGTTAGCACGGATGTTAGCACGGATGCTAACAAGTTAGCACGGATGTTAGCACGGATGCTAACAAGTTAGCACAGATGTTAGCACGGATGCTAACGAGTTAGCACGGAGACTAACAAGTTAGCACGGATGTTAGCACGGATGCTAACAAGTTAGCACGGATGTTAGCACGGATGCTAACAAGTTAGCACGGATGTTAGCACGGATGCTAACAAGTTAGCACGGATGTTAGCACGGATGCTAACAATTTAGCACAGATGCTAATAAGTTATGCTAACAAGTTATGCTAACAGGTTAGCACGGATGCTAACAAGTTAGCACGGATGTTAACAAGTTATGCTAACAGGTTAGCACGGATGCTAACAAGTTAGCACGGATGTTAGCACGGATGCTAACAAGTTAGCACGGATGTCAGCACGGATGCTAACAAGTTATGCTAACAGGTTAGCACGGATGTTAGCACGGATGCTAACAAGTTAGCACGGATGCTAACAAGTTAGCACGGACGTTATCACGGATGCTAACAATTCAAAGTGCTTTACAGTTACACAAAATCACAAAAGGAGAGCAAAACATACATAAAATCACAAAAGGAAAATCATAAAACATAGAATTCATCATTAATTTAAAAAAGAGTGAAGAGTGTAGATAACATACTTCAGTTTTCATATGCACGGTTAAACAGAACTGTTTTCAGCCTGGTCTTAAACATTGTCAGAGTTGAGGCCTGTCTCACATTCTCTGGAAGACTGTTCCAGATTTTAGCTGCAGAAAACTGGAATGTAGCTATACCAAGCATTAAAATACCAAAGAGACCTTGGATGGGAAAAATGAACAATTTCTGCGGGTTCCTCATCAGAAATGATTGTGATCAACTGTAATAGCTGGAGTTGTAATTTATAGCGGACAGTTTGGCTCAATAGTTTGGTGTTGCGTATATTGTGCGTGACATTTTCTTTCATGCTTCTGGTGAAACTTTGCAAGCAATGCAGCTTTACTGGTACAGCATCAAACCTTGTATTTGAACTCCTCTAACTCATAATGTAATGTTCAATGTCAGTATAAACACACTGTTGTGGGATGACATGGCTATAAAAAAATCAGTGCTTACTGAAATATTTTTAAAAAATATTCATCTGGTGCACTAGCAGAATTCACTGATTATTTTTCCTCTAACAAATATTAGTGTTGAATATTTGCCTGTTATCATAACTCAAACTATCATAGACCCTTTTTCATTGCAGATATATTGAAGTGAAAACATGTACAGGCACCAAGTCTCATAAGAATTCCCATGCTTTTTACCCATCTTACTCTTTGATGATGAAGAAACAAGGCAGGGCCAAACAGAACTTGACAAACTTGCAGCTCTATGGGATCTAAGGGACACATGGGTTCAGCGATTGCCTTTTCTTTACAATCCAGGCCCCACACATCACTGTGGGTGAATGTCTGGTTGCAGTTCATGGCACTTTTCTGTCACACAATCTATTCTGAATGTTTGAAATTGGGTTTGTTTTTACATTATGCCCACTGTCCTTGATAAGTATACGTGTGTGTGTTATTATATTATATCATTAATTTAAAAAGAGTGAAGAGTGTAGATAAGATACTTTCAGTTTTCATATGCACGGTTAAACAGAACTGTTTTCAGCCTGGTCTTAAACATTGTCAGTGTTGAGGCCTGTCTCACATTCTCTGGAAGACTGTTCCAGATTTTAGTTGTAGGTGAACAACAACAACAAATTAACAAGTTAGCACGGATGCGAACAAGTTAGCACGGATGTTAGCATGGATGCTAACAAGTTAGCACGGATGCTAACAAGTTAGCACGGATGTTAGCATGGATGTTAACAAGTTAGCATGGATGCTAACAAGTTAGCACGGATGTTAACAAGTTATGCTAACAGGTTAGCACGGATGCTAACAAGTTAGCACGGATGCTAACAAGTTAGCACGGATGTTAGCACGGATGCTAACAAGTTAGCACAGATGTTAGCACGGATGCTAACGAGTTAGCACGGAGACTAACAAGTTAGCACGGATGTTAGCATGGATGCTAACAAGTTAGCACGGATGTTAGCACGGATGCTAACAAGTTAGCACGGATGTTAGCACGGATGCTAACAGGTTAGCACGGATGCTAACAAGTTAGCACGGATGTTAGCACGGATGCTAACAAGTTAGCACGGATGTTAGCACGGATGCTAACAAGTTAGCACGGATGTTAGCACGGATGCTAACAAGTTAGCACGGATGTTAGCACGGATGCTAACAATTTAGCACAGATGCTAATAAGTTATGCTAACAAGTTATGCTAACAAGTTATGCTAACAGGTTAGCACGGATGCTAACAAGTTAGCACGGATGTTAACAAGTTATGCTAA
Organism: Eupleurogrammus muticus; assembly: GCA_036785175.1. NCBI lineage: Eukaryota > Metazoa > Chordata > Actinopteri > Scombriformes > Trichiuridae > Eupleurogrammus > Eupleurogrammus muticus. The sequence continues at coordinate 5,575,697 of JAYKQN010000026.1, forward strand.
CAGGTTAGCACGGATGCTAACAAGTTAGCACGGATGTCAGCACGGATGCTAACAAGTTATGCTAACAGGTTAGCACGGATGTTAGCACGGATGCTAACAAGTTAGCACGGACGTTATCACGGATGCTAACAATTCAAAGTGCTTTACAGTTACACAAAATCACAAAAGGAGAGCAAAACATACATAAAATCACAAAAGGAAAATCATAAAACATAGAATTCATCATTAATTTAAAAAAGAGTGAAGAGTGTAGATAACATACTTCAGTTTTCATATGCACGGTTAAACAGAACTGTTTTCAGCCTGGTCTTAAACATTGTCAGAGTTGAGGCCTGTCTCACATTCTCTGGAAGACTGTTCCAGATTTTAGCTGCAGAAAACTGGAATGTAGCTATACCAAGCATTAAAATACCAAAGAGACCTTGGATGGGAAAAATGAACAATTTCTGCGGGTTCCTCATCAGAAATGATTGTGATCAACTGTAATAGCTGGAGTTGTAATTTATAGCGGACAGTTTGGCTCAATAGTTTGGTGTTGCGTATATTGTGCGTGACATTTTCTTTCATGCTTCTGGTGAAACTTTGCAAGCAATGCAGCTTTACTGGTACAGCATCAAACCTTGTATTTGAACTCCTCTAACTCATAATGTAATGTTCAATGTCAGTATAAACACACTGTTGTGGGATGACATGGCTATAAAAAAATCAGTGCTTACTGAAATATTTTTAAAAAATATTCCTCTGGTGCACTAGCAGAATTCACTGATTATTTTTCCTCTAACAAATATTAGTGTTGAATATTTGCCTGTTATCATAACTCAAACTATCATAGACCCTTTTTCATTGCAGATATATTGAAGTGAAAACATGTACAGGCACCAAGTCTCATAAGAATTCCCATGCTTTTTACCCATCTTACTCTTTGATGATGAAGAAACAAGGCAGGGCCAAACAGAACTTGACAAACTTGCAGCTCTATGGGATCTAAGGGACACATGGGTTCAGCGATTGCCTTTTCTTTACAATCCAGGCCCCACACATCACTGTGGGTGAATGTCTGGTTGCAGTTCATGGCACTTTTCTGTCACACAATCTATTCTGAATGTTTGAAATTGGGTTTGTTTTTACATTATGCCCACTGTCCTTGATAAGTATACGTGTGTGTGTTATTATATTATATCATTAATTTAAAAAGAGTGAAGAGTGTAGATAAGATACTTTCAGTTTTCATATGCACGGTTAAACAGAACTGTTTTCAGCCTGGTCTTAAACATTGTCAGTGTTGAGGCCTGTCTCACATTCTCTGGAAGACTGTTCCAGATTTTAGTTGTAGGTGAACAACAACAACAAATTAACAAGTTAGCACGGATGCGAACAAGTTAGCACGGATGTTAGCATGGATGCTAACAAGTTAGCACGGATGCTAACAAGTTAGCACGGATGTTAGCATGGATGTTAACAAGTTAGCATGGATGCTAACAAGTTAGCACGGATGTTAACAAGTTATGCTAACAGGTTAGCACGGATGCTAACAAGTTAGCACGGATGCTAACAAGTTAGCACGGATGTTAGCACGGATGCTAACAAGTTAGCACAGATGTTAGCACGGATGCTAACGAGTTAGCACGGAGACTAACAAGTTAGCACGGATGTTAGCATGGATGCTAACAAGTTAGCACGGATGTTAGCACGGATGCTAACAAGTTAGCACGGATGTTAGCACGGATGCTAACAATTTAGCACAGATGCTAATAAGTTATGCTAACAAGTTATGCTAACAGGTTAGCACGGATGCTAACAAGTTAGCACGGATGTTAGCACGGATGCTAACAAGTTAGCACGGATGTTAGCACGGATGCTAACAAGTTAGCACGGATGTTAGCACGGATGCTAACAAGTTAGCACGGATGTTAGCACGGATGCTAACAATTTAGCACAGATGCTAATAAGTTATGCTAACAAGTTATGCTAACAAGTTATGCTAACAGGTTAGCACGGATGCTAACAAGTTAGCACGGATGTTAACAAGTTATGCTAACAGGTTAGCACGGATGCTAACAAGTTAGCACGGATGTCAGCACGGATGCTAACAAGTTATGCTAACAGGTTAGCACGGATGTTAGCACGGATGCTAACAAGTTAGCACGGACGTTATCACGGATGCTAACAATTCAAAGTGCTTTACAGTTACACAAAATCACAAAAGGAGAGCAAAACATACATAAAATCACAAAAGGAAAATCATAAAACATAGAATTCATCATTAATTTAAAAAAGAGTGAAGAGTGTAGATAACATACTTCAGTTTTCATATGCACGGTTAAACAGAACTGTTTTCAGCCTGGTCTTAAACATTGTCAGAGTTGAGGCCTGTCTCACATTCTCTGGAAGACTGTTCCAGATTTTAGCTGCAGAAAACTGGAATGTAGCTATACCAAGCATTAAAATACCAAAGAGACCTTGGATGGGAAAAATGAACAATTTCTGCGGGTTCCTCATCAGAAATGATTGTGATCAACTGTAATAGCTGGAGTTGTAATTTATAGCGGACAGTTTGGCTCAATAGTTTGGTGTTGCGTATATTGTGCGTGACATTTTCTTTCATGCTTCTGGTGAAACTTTGCAAGCAATGCAGCTTTACTGGTACAGCATCAAACCTTGTATTTGAACTCCTCTAACTCATAATGTAATGTTCAATGTCAGTATAAACACACTGTTGTGGGATGACATGGCTATAAAAAAATCAGTGCTTACTGAAATATTTTTAAAAAATATTCCTCTGGTGCACTAGCAGAATTCACTGATTATTTTTCCTCTAACAAATATTAGTGTTGAATATTTGCCTGTTATCATAACTCAAACTATCATAGACCCTTTTTCATTGCAGATATATTGAAGTGAAAACATGTACAGGCACCAAGTCTCATAAGAATTCCCATGCTTTTTACCCATCTTACTCTTTGATGATGAAGAAACAAGGCAGGGCCAAACAGAACTTGACAAACTTGCAGCTCTATGGGATCTAAGGGACACATGGGTTCAGCGATTGCCTTTTCTTTACAATCCAGGCCCCACACATCACTGTGGGTGATGTGGCCCACTGTCCTTGATAAGTATACGTGTGTGTGTTATTATATTATATCATTAATTTAAAAAGAGTGAAGAGTGTAGATAAGATACTTTCAGTTTTCATATGCACGGTTAAACAGAACTGTTTTCAGCCTGGTCTTAAACATTGTCAGTGTTGAGGCCTGTCTCACATTCTCTGGAAGACTGTTCCAGATTTTAGTTGTAGGTGAACAACAACAAATTAACAAGTTAGCACGGATGCGAACAAGTTAGCACGGATGTTAGCATGGATGCTAACAAGTTAGCACGGATGTTAGCACGGATGCTAACAAGTTAGCACAGATGTTAGCACGGATGCTAACGAGTTAGCACGGATGCTAACAAGTTATGCTAACAAGTTAGCACGGATGCTAATAAGTTAGCACGGATGTTAGCACGGATGCTAACAAGTTAGCACGGATGTTAGCACGGATGCTAACAAGTTAGCACGGATGTTAGCACGGATGCTAACAAGTTAGCACAGATGCTAATAAGTTATGCTAACAAGTTATGCTAACAAGTTAGCACGGATGCGAACAAGTTAGCACGGATGTTAGCATGGATGCTAACAAGTTAGCACGGATGTTAGCACGGATGCTAACAAGTTAGCACGGATGTTAGCACGGATGCTAACAAGTTAGCACGGATGTTAGCACGGATGCTAACAAGTTAGCACGGATGTTAGCACGGATGCTAACGAGTTAGCACGGATGCTAACAAGTTATGCTAACAAGTTATGCTAACAAGTTAGCACGGATGTTAGCATGGATGCTAACAAGTTATGCTAACAGGTTAGCACGGATGCTAACAAGTTAGCACGGATGTTAACAAGTTATGCTAACAGGTTAGCACGGATGCTAACAAGTTAGCACGGATGTTAGCACGGATGCTAACAAGTTAGCACGGATGTTAGCACGGAGGCTAACATGTTAGCACGGATGCTAACAAGTTAGCACGGATGTCAGCACGGATGCTAACAAGTTATGCTAACAGGTTAGCACATTTTGACATTTTCTTTCATGCTTCTGGTGAAACTTTGCAAGCAATGCAGCTTTACTGGTACAGCATCAAACCTTGTATTTGAACTCCTCTAACTCATAATGTAATTATACATTAGGCCCCACACTGTGGGTGAATGTCTGGTTGCAGTTCATGGCACTTTTCTGTCACACAATCTATTCTGAATGTTTGAAATTGGGTTTGTTTTTACATTATGCCCACTGTCCTTGATAAGTATACGTGTGTGTGTTATTATATTATATCATTAATTTAAAAAGAGTGAAGAGTGTAGATAAGATACTTTCAGTTTTCATATGCACGGTTAAACAGAACTGTTTTCAGCCTGGTCTTAAACATTGTCAGTGTTGAGGCCTGTCTCACATTCTCTGGAAGACTGTTCCAGATTTTAGTTGTAGGTGAACAACAACAACAAATTAACAAGTTAGCACGGATGCGAACAAGTTAGCACGGATGTTAGCATGGATGCTAACAAGTTAGCACGGATGCTAACAAGTTAGCACGGATGTTAGCATGGATGTTAACAAGTTAGCACGGATGTTAGCACGGATGCTAACAAGTTAGCACAGATGTTAGCACGGATGCTAACGAGTTAGCACGGAGACTAACAAGTTAGCACGGATGTTAGCACGGATGCTAACAAGTTAGCACGGATGTTAGCACGGATGCTAACAAGTTAGCACGGATGTTAGCACGGATGCTAACAATTTAGCACAGATGCTAATAAGTTATGCTAACAAGTTATGCTAACAGGTTAGCACGGATGCTAACAAGTTAGCACGGATGTTAACAAGTTATGCTAACAGGTTAGCACGGATGCTAACAAGTTAGCACGGATGTTAGCACGGATGCTAACAAGTTAGCACGGATGTCAGCACGGATGCTAACAAGTTATGCTAACAGGTTAGCACGGATGTTAGCACGGATGCTAACAAGTTAGCACGGATGCTAACAAGTTAGCACGGACGTTATCACGGATGCTAACAATTCAAAGTGCTTTACAGTTACACAAAATCACAAAAGGAGAGCAAAACATACATAAAATCACAAAAGGAAAATCATAAAACATAGAATTCATCATTAATTTAAAAAAGAGTGAAGAGTGTAGATAACATACTTCAGTTTTCATATGCACGGTTAAACAGAACTGTTTTCAGCCTGGTCTTAAACATTGTCAGAGTTGAGGCCTGTCTCACATTCTCTGGAAGACTGTTCCAGATTTTAGCTGCAGAAAACTGGAATGTAGCTATACCAAGCATTAAAATACCAAAGAGACCTTGGATGGGAAAAATGAACAATTTCTGCGGGTTCCTCATCAGAAATGATTGTGATCAACTGTAATAGCTGGAGTTGTAATTTATAGCGGACAGTTTGGCTCAATAGTTTGGTGTTGCGTATATTTCTTTCATGCTTCTGGTGAAACTTTGCAAGCAATGCAGCTTTACTGGTACAGCATCAAACCTTGTATTTGAACTCCTCTAACTCATAATGTAATGTTCAATGTCAGTATAAACACACTGTTGTGGGATGACATGGCTATAAAAAAATCAGTGCTTACTGAAATATTTTTAAAAAATATTCATCTGGTGCACTAGCAGAATTCACTGATTATTTTTCCTCTAACAAATATTAGTGTTGAATATTTGCCTGTTATCATAACTCAAACTATCATAGACCCTTTTTCATTGCAGATATATTGAAGTGAAAACATGTACAGGCACCAAGTCTCATAAGAATTCCCATGCTTTTTACCCATCTTACTCTTTGATGATGAAGAAACAAGGCAGGGCCAAACAGAACTTGACAAACTTGCAGCTCTATGGGATCTAAGGGACACATGGGTTCAGCGATTGCCTTTTCTTTACAATCCAGGCCCCACACATCACTGTGGGTGAATGTCTGGTTGCAGTTCATGGCACTTTTCTGTCACACAATCTATTCTGAATGTTTGAAATTGGGTTTGTTTTTACATTATGCCCACTGTCCTTGATAAGTATACGTGTGTGTGTTATTATATTATATCATTAATTTAAAAAGAGTGAAGAGTGTAGATAAGATACTTTCAGTTTTCATATGCACGGTTAAACAGAACTGTTTTCAGCCTGGTCTTAAACATTGTCAGTGTTGAGGCCTGTCTCACATTCTCTGGAAGACTGTTCCAGATTTTAGTTGTAGGTGAACAACAACAACAAATTAACAAGTTAGCACGGATGCGAACAAGTTAGCCAGATGTTAGCATGGATGTTAACAAGTTAGCATGGATGCTAACAAGTTATGCTAACAGGTTAGCACGGATGCTAACAAGTTAGCACGGATGTTAACAAGTTATGCTAACAGGTTAGCACGGATGCTAACAAGTTAGCACGGATGTTAGCACGGATGCTAACAAGTTAGCACGGATGTTAGCACGAATGCTAACGAGTTAGCACGGATGCTAATAAGTTATGCTAACAGGTTAGCACGGATGTTAGCACGGATGCTAACAAGTTAGCACGGACGTTATCACGGATGCTAACAATTCAAAGTGCTTTACAGTTACACAAAATCACAAAAGGAGAGCAAAACATACATAAAATCACAAAAGGAAAACCATAAAACATAGAATTCATCATTAATTTAAAAAAGAGTGAAGAGTGTAGATAACATACTTCAGTTTTCATATGCACGGTTAAACAGAACTGTTTTCAGCCTGGTCTTAAACATTGTCAGAGTTGAGGCCTGTCTCACATTCTCTGGAAGACTGTTCCAGATTTTAGCTGCAGAAAACTGGAATGTAGCTATACCAAGCATTAAAATACCAAAGAGACCTTGGATGGGAAAAATGAACAATTTCTGCGGGTTCCTCATCAGAAATGATTGTGATCAACTGTAATAGCTGGCATAATATAAATATTCCTCTGGTGCACTAGCAGAATTCACTGATTATTTTTCCTCTAACAAATATTAGTGTTGAATATTTGCCTGTTATCATAACTCAAACTATCATAGACCCTTTTTCATTGCAGATATATTGAAGTGAAAACATGTACAGGCACCAAGTCTCATAAGAATTCCCATGCTTTTTACCCATCTTACTCTTTGATGATGAAGAAACAAGGCAGGGCCAAACAGAACTTGACAAACTTGCAGCTCTATGGGATCTAAGGGACACATGGGTTCAGCGATTGCCTTTTCTTTACAATCCAGGCCCCACACATCACTGTGGGTGAATGTCTGGTTGCAGTTCATGGCACTTTTCTGTCACACAATCTATTCTGAATGTTTGAAATTGGGTTTGTTTTTACATTATGCCCACTGTCCTTGATAAGTATACGTGTGTGTGTTATTATATTATATCATTAATTTAAAAAGAGTGAAGAGTGTAGATAAGATACTTTCAGTTTTCATATGCACGGTTAAACAGAACTGTTTTCAGCCTGGTCTTAAACATTGTCAGTGTTGAGGCCTGTCTCACATTCTCTGGAAGACTGTTCCAGATTTTAGTTGTAGGTGAACAACAACAACAAATTAACAAGTTAGCACGGATGCGAACAAGTTAGCACGGATGTTAGCATGGATGCTAACAAGTTAGCACGGATGCTAACAAGTTAGCACGGATGTTAGCATGGATGTTAACAAGTTAGCATGGATGCTAACAAGTTATGCTAACAGGTTAGCACGGATGCTAACAAGTTAGCACGGAGACTAACAAGTTAGCACGGATGTTAGCACGGATGCTAACAAGTTAGCACGAATGTTAGCACGGATGCTAACAAGTTAGCACGGATGTTAGCACGGATGCTAACAATTTAGCACAGATGCTAATAAGTTATGCTAACAAGTTATGCTAACAGGTTAGCACGGATGCTAACAAGTTAGCACGGATGTTAGCACGGATGCTAACAAGTTAGCACGGATGTTAGCACGGATGCTAACAAGTTAGCACGGATGTCAGCACGGATGCTAACAAGTTATGCTAACAGGTTAGCACGGATGTTAGCACGGATGCTAACAAGTTAGCACGGATGCTAACAAGTTAGCACGGACGTTATCACGGATGCTAACAATTCAAAGTGCTTTACAGTTACACAAAATCACAAAAGGAGAGCAAAACATACATAAAATCACAAAAGGAAAATCATAAAACATAGAATTCATCATTAATTTAAAAAAGAGTGAAGAGTGTAGATAACATACTTCAGTTTTCATATGCACGGTTAAACAGAACTGTTTTCAGCCTGGTCTTAAACATTGTCAGAGTTGAGGCCTGTCTCACATTCTCTGGAAGACTGTTCCAGATTTTAGCTGCAGAAAACTGGAATGTAGCTATACCAAGCATTAAAATACCAAAGAGACCTTGGATGGGAAAAATGAACAATTTCTGCGGGTTCCTCATCAGAAATGATTGTGATCAACTGTAATAGCTGGAGTTGTAATTTATAGCGGACAGTTTGGCTCAATAGTTTGGTGTTGCGTATATTTCTTTCATGCTTCTGGTGAAACTTTGCAAGCAATGCAGCTTTACTGGTACAGCATCAAACCTTGTATTTGAACTCCTCTAACTCATAATGTAATGTTCAATGTCAGTATAAACACACTGTTGTGGGATGACATGGCTATAAAAAAATCAGTGCTTACTGAAATATTTTTAAAAAATATTCATCTGGTGCACTAGCAGAATTCACTGATTATTTTTCCTCTAACAAATATTAGTGTTGAATATTTGCCTGTTATCATAACTCAAACTATCATAGACCCTTTTTCATTGCAGATATATTGAAGTGAAAACATGTACAGGCACCAAGTCTCATAAGAATTCCCATGCTTTTTACCCATCTTACTCTTTGATGATGAAGAAACAAGGCAGGGCCAAACAGAACTTGACAAACTTGCAGCTCTATGGGATCTAAGGGACACATGGGTTCAGCGATTGCCTTTTCTTTACAATCCAGGCCCCACACATCACTGTGGGTGATGTGGCCCACTGTCCTTGATAAGTATACGTGTGTGTGTTATTATATTATATCATTAATTTAAAAAGAGTGAAGAGTGTAGATAAGATACTTTCAGTTTTCATATGCACGGTTAAACAGAACTGTTTTCAGCCTGGTCTTAAACATTGTCAGTGTTGAGGCCTGTCTCACATTCTCTGGAAGACTGTTCCAGATTTTAGTTGTAGGTGAACAACAACAAATTAACAAGTTAGCACGGATGCGAACAAGTTAGCACGGATGTTAGCATGGATGCTAACAAGTTAGCACTGATGCTAACAAGTTAGCACGGATGTTAGCAACAAGTTAGCACGGATGTTAGCACGGATGCTAACAAGTTAGCACGGATGTTAACAAGTTATGCTAACAGGTTAGCACGGATGCTAACAAGTTAGCACGGATGTTAACAAGTTATGCTAACAGGTTAGCACGGATGCTAACAAGTTAGCACGGATGTTAGCACGGATGCTAACAAGTTAGCACGGATGTTAGCACGGATGTTAGCACGGATGCTAACGAGTTAGCACGGATGCTAACAAGTTATGCTAACAAGTTATGCTAACAAGTTAGCACGGATGTTAGCATGGATGCTAACAAGTTATGCTAACAGGTTAGCACGGATGCTAACAAGTTAGCACGGATGTTAACAAGTTATGCTAACAGGTTAGCACGGATGCTAACAAGTTAGCACGGATGTTAGCACGGATGCTAACAAGTTAGCACGGATGTTAGCACGGAGGCTAACATGTTAGCACGGATGCTAACAAGTTAGCACGGATGTTAGCACGGATGCTAACGAGTTAGCACGGATGCTAATAAGTTATGCTAACAGGTTAGCACGGATGTTAGCACGGATGCTAACAAGTTAGCACGGACGTTATCACGGATGCTAACAATTCAAAGTGCTTTACAGTTACACAAAATCACAAAAGGAGAGCAAAACATACATAAAATCACAAAAGGAAAATCATAAAACATAGAATTCATCATTAATTTAAAAAAGAGTGAAGAGTGTAGATAACATACTTCAGTTTTCATATGCACGGTTAAACAGAACTGTTTTCAGCCTGGTCTTAAACATTGTCAGAGTTGAGGCCTGTCTCACATTCTCTGGAAGACTGTTCCAGATTTTAGCTGCAGAAAACTGGAATGTAGCTATACCAAGCATTAAAATACCAAAGAGACCTTGGATGGGAAAAATGAACAATTTCTGCGGGTTCCTCATCAGAAATGATTGTGATCAACTGTAATAGCTGGCATAATATAAATATTCCTCTGGTGCACTAGCAGAATTCACTGATTATTTTTCCTCTAACAAATATTAGTGTTGAATATTTGCCTGTTATCATAACTCAAACTATCATAGACCCTTTTTCATTGCAGATATATTGAAGTGAAAACATGTACAGGCACCAAGTCTCATAAGAATTCCCATGCTTTTTACCCATCTTACTCTTTGATGATGAAGAAACAAGGCAGGGCCAAACAGAACTTGACAAACTTGCAGCTCTATGGGATCTAAGGGACACATGGGTTCAGCGATTGCCTTTTCTTTACAATCCAGGCCCCACACATCACTGTGGGTGATGTGGCCCACTGTCCTTGATAAGTATACGTGTGTGTGTTATTATATTATATCATTAATTTAAAAAGAGTGAAGAGTGTAGATAAGATACTTTCAGTTTTCATATGCACGGTTAAACAGAACTGTTTTCAGCCTGGTCTTAAACATTGTCAGTGTTGAGGCCTGTCTCACATTCTCTGGAAGACTGTTCCAGATTTTAGTTGTAGGTGAACAACAACAACAAATTAACAAGTTAGCACGGATGCGAACAAGTTAGCACGGATGTTAGCATGGATGCTAACAAGTTAGCACGGATGTTAGCAAGTTATGCTAACAGGTTAGCACGGATGTTAGCACGGATGCTAACAAGTTAGCACGGATGTTAGCACGGATGCTAACAATTTAGCACAGATGCTAATAAGTTATGCTAACAAGTTATGCTAACAGGTTAGCACGGATGCTAAAAAGTTAGCACGGATGTTAGCACGGATGCTAACAAGTTAGCACGGATGTTAGCACGGATGCTAACAAGTTAGCACAGATGTTAGCACGGATGCTAACGAGTTAGCACGGATGTTAGCACGGATGCTAACAAGTTAGCACAGATGTTAGCACGGATGCTAACGAGTTAGCACGGAGACTAACAAGTTAGCACGGATGTTAGCACGGATGCTAACAAGTTAGCACGGATGTTAGCACGGATGCTAACAATTTAGCACAGATGCTAATAAGTTATGCTAACAAGTTATGCTAACAGGTTAGCACGGATGTTAACAAGTTATGCTAACAGGTTAGCACGGATGCTAACAAGTTAGCACGGATGTTAGCACGGATGCTAACAAGTTAGCACGGATGTCAGCACGGATGCTAACAAGTTATGCTAACAGGTTAGCACGGATGTTAGCACAGATGCTAACAAGTTAGCACGGATGCTAACAAGTTAGCACAGATGCTAATAAGTTATGCTAACAAGTTATGCTAACAAGTTAGCACGGATGCTAATAAGTTATGCTAACAGGTTAGCACGAATGCTAACAAGTTAGCACGGATGTTAGCACGCATGCTAACAAGTTAGCACGGATGTCAGCACGGATGCTAACAAGTTACGCTAACAGGTTAGCACGGATGTCAGCACGGATGCTAACAAGTTAGCACGGATGCTAACAAGTTAGCACGGATGTTAGCACGGATGCTAACAAGTTAGCACAGATGCTAATAAGTTATGCTAACAAGTTATGCTAACAAGTTAGCACGGATGCTAATAAGTTATGCTAACAGGTTAGCACGGATGTTAGCACGGATGCTAACAAGTTAGCACGGACGGAATTTAAAAAGAGTGAAGAGTGTAGATAACATACTTCAGTTTTCATATGCACGGTTAAACAGAACTGTTTTCAGCCTGGTCTTAAACATTGTCAGTGTTGAGGCCTGTCTCACATTCTCTGGAAGACTGTTCCAGATTTTAGCTGCAGAAAACTGGAATGTAGCTATACCAAGCATTAAAATACCAAAGAGACCTTGGATGGGAAAAATGAACAATTTCTGCGGGTTCCTCATCAGAAATGATTGTGATCAACTGTAATAGCTGGAGTTGTAATTTATAGCGGACAGTTTGGCTCAATAGTTTGGTGTTGCGTATATTGTGCGTGACATTTTCTTTCATGCTTCTGGTGAAACTTTGCAAGCAATGCAGCTTTACTGGTACAGCATCAAACCTTGTATTTGAACTCCTCTAACTCATAATGTAATGTTCAATGTCAGTATAAACACACTGTTGTGGGATGACATGGCTATAAAAAAATCAGTGCTTACTGAAATATTTTTAAAAAATATTCCTCTGGTGCACTAGCAGAATTCACTGATTATTTTTCCAAGTTATGCTAACAAGTTAGCACGGATGCGAACAAGTTAGCACGGATGTTAGCACGGATGCTAACAAGTTAGCACGGATGTTAGCACGGATGCTAACAAGTTAGCACAGATGTTAGCACGGATGCTAACGAGTTAGCACGGATGCTAACAAGTTATGCTAACAAGTTAGCACGGATGCTAACAAGTTAGCACGGATGTTAGCACGGATGCTAACAAGTTAGCACGGATGTTAGCACGGATGCTAACAAGTTAGCACGGATGTTAGCACGGATGCTAACAAGTTAGCACGGATGTTAGCACGGATGCTAACAAGTTAGCACGGATGCTAACAAGTTAGCACGGATGTTAGCACGGATGCTAACAAGTTAGCACGGATGTTAGCACGGATGCTAACAAGTTAGCACGGATGTTAGCACGGATGCTAACGAGTTAGCACGGATGCTAACAAGTTATGCTAACAAGTTATGCTAACAAGTTAGCACGGGTGTTAGCATGGATGCTAACAAGTTATGCTAACAGGTTAGCACGGATGCTAACAAGTTAGCACGGATGTTAACAAGTTATGCTAACAGGTTAGCACGGATGCTAACAAGTTAGCACGGATGTTAGCACGGATGCTAACAAGTTAGCACGGATGTTAGCACGGATGCTAACAAGTTAGCACGGATGTTAGCACGGATGCTAACAAGTTAGCACGGATGTTAGCACGGATGCTAACGAGTTAGCACGGATGCTAACAAGTTATGCTAACAAGTTATGCTAACAAGTTAGCACGGGTGTTAGCATGGATGCTAACAAGTTATGCTAACAGGTTAGCACGGATGCTAACAAGTTAGCACGGATGTTAACAAGTTATGCTAACAGGTTAGCACGGATGCTAACAAGTTAGCACGGATGTCAGCACGGATGCTAACAAGTTATGCTAACAGGTTAGCACATTTTGACATTTTCTTTCATGCTTCTGGTGAAACTTTGCAAGCAATGCAGCTTTACTGGTACAGCATCAAACCTTGTATTTGAACTCCTCTAACTCATAATGTAATTATACATTAGGCCCCACACTGTGGGTGAATGTCTGGTTGCAGTTCATGGCACTTTTCTGTCACACAATCTATTCTGAATGTTTGAAATTGGGTTTGTTTTTACATTATGCCCACTGTCCTTGATAAGTATACGTGTGTGTGTTATTATATTATATCATTAATTTAAAAAGAGTGAAGAGTGTAGATAAGATACTTTCAGTTCCTCTGGTGCACTAGCAGAATTCACTGATTATTTTTCCTCTAACAAATATTAGTGTTGAATATTTGCCTGTTATCATAACTCAAACTATCATAGACCCTTTTTCATTGCAGATATATTGAAGTGAAAACATGTACAGGCACCAAGTCTCATAAGAATTCCCATGCTTTTTACCCATCTTACTCTTTGATGATGAAGAAACAAGGCAGGGCCAAACAGAACTTGACAAACTTGCAGCTCTATGGGATCTAAGGGACACATGGGTTCAGCGATTGCCTTTTCTTTACAATCCAGGCCCCACACATCACTGTGGGTGATGTGGCCCACTGTCCTTGATAAGTATACGTGTGTGTGTTATTATATTATATCATTAATTTAAAAAGAGTGAAGAGTGTAGATAAGATACTTTCAGTTTTCATATGCACGGTTAAACAGAACTGTTTTCAGCCTGGTCTTAAACATTGTCAGTGTTGAGGCCTGTCTCACATTCTCTGGAAGACTGTTCCAGATTTTAGTTGTAGGTGAACAACAACAACAAATTAACAAGTTAGCACGGATGCGAACAAGTTAGCACGGATGTTAGCATGGATGCTAACAAGTTAGCACGGATGCTAACAAGTTAGCACGGATGTTAGCAAGTTATGCTAACAGGTTAGCACGGATGTTAGCACGGATGCTAACAAGTTAGCACGGATGTTAGCACGGATGCTAACAATTTAGCACAGATGCTAATAAGTTATGCTAACAAGTTATGCTAACAGGTTAGCACGGATGCTAAAAAGTTAGCACGGATGTTAGCACGGATGCTAACAAGTTAGCACGGATGTTAGCACGGATGCTAACAAGTTAGCACAGATGTTAGCACGGATGCTAACGAGTTAGCACGGATGTTAGCACGGATGCTAACAAGTTAGCACAGATGTTAGCACGGATGCTAACGAGTTAGCACGGAGACTAACAAGTTAGCACGGATGTTAGCACGGATGCTAACAAGTTAGCACGGATGTTAGCACGGATGCTAACAATTTAGCACAGATGCTAATAAGTTATGCTAACAAGTTATGCTAACAGGTTAGCACGGATGTTAACAAGTTATGCTAACAGGTTAGCACGGATGCTAACAAGTTAGCACGGATGTTAGCACGGATGCTAACAAGTTAGCACGGATGTCAGCACGGATGCTAACAAGTTATGCTAACAGGTTAGCACGGATGTTAGCACGGATGCTAACAAGTTAGCACGGATGCTAACAAGTTAGCACGGACGTTATCACGGATGCTAACAATTCAAAGTGCTTTACAGTTACACAAAATCACAAAAGGAGAGCAAAACATACATAAAATCACAAAAGGAAAATCATAAAACATAGAATTCATCATTAATTTAAAAAAGAGTGAAGAGTGTAGATAACATACTTCAGTTTTCATATGCACGGTTAAACAGAACTGTTTTCAGCCTGGTCTTAAACATTGTCAGAGTTGAGGCCTGTCTCACATTCTCTGGAAGACTGTTCCAGATTTTAGCTGCAGAAAACTGGAATGTAGCTATACCAAGCATTAAAATACCAAAGAGACCTTGGATGGGAAAAATGAACAATTTCTGCGGGTTCCTCATCAGAAATGATTGTGATCAACTGTAATAGCTGGAGTTGTAATTTATAGCGGACAGTTTGGCTCAATAGTTTGGTGTTGCGTATATTGTGCGTGACATTTTCTTTCATGCTTCTGGTGAAACTTTGCAAGCAATGCAGCTTTACTGGTACAGCATCAAACCTTGTATTTGAACTCCTCTAACTCATAATGTAATGTTCAATGTCAGTATAAACACACTGTTGTGGGATGACATGGCTATAAAAAAATCAGTGCTTACTGAAATATTTTTAAAAAATATTCCTCTGGTGCACTAGCAGAATTCACTGATTATTTTTCCTCTAACAAATATTAGTGTTGAATATTTGCCTGTTATCATAACTCAAACTATCATAGACCCTTTTTCATTGCAGATATATTGAAGTGAAAACATGTACAGGCACCAAGTCTCATAAGAATTCCCATGCTTTTTACCCATCTTACTCTTTGATGATGAAGAAACAAGGCAGGGCCAAACAGAACTTGACAAACTTGCAGCTCTATGGGATCTAAGGGACACATGGGTTCAGCGATTGCCTTTTCTTTACAATCCAGGCCCCACACATCACTGTGGGTGATGTGGCCCACTGTCCTTGATAAGTATACGTGTGTGTGTTATTATATTATATCATTAATTTAAAAAGAGTGAAGAGTGTAGATAAGATACTTTCAGTTTTCATATGCACGGTTAAACAGAACTGTTTTCAGCCTGGTCTTAAACATTGTCAGTGTTGAGGCCTGTCTCACATTCTCTGGAAGACTGTTCCAGATTTTAGTTGTAGGTGAACAACAACAAATTAACAAGTTAGCACGGATGCGAACAAGTTAGCACGGATGTTAGCATGGATGCTAACAAGTTAGCACGGATGCTAACAAGTTAGCACGGATGTTAGCATGGATGTTAACAAGTTAGCATGGATGCTAACAAGTTATGCTAACAGGTTAGCACGGATGCTAACAAGTTAGCACGGATGTTAGCACGGATGCTAACAAGTTAGCACAGATGTTAGCACGGATGCTAACGAGTTAGCACGGAGACTAACAAGTTAGCACGGATGTTAGCACGGATGCTAACAAGTTAGCACGGATGTTAGCACGGATGCTAACAAGTTAGCACGGATGTTAGCACGGATGCTAACAAGTTAGCACGGATGTTAGCACGGATGCTAACAAGTTAGCACGGATGTTAGCACGGATGCTAACAAGTTAGCACAGATGTTAGCACGGATGCTAACGAGTTAGCACGGAGACTAACAAGTTAGCACGGATGTTAGCACGGATGCTAACAAGTTAGCACGGATGTTAGCACGGATGCTAACAAGTTAGCACGGATGTTAGCACGGATGCTAACAAGTTAGCACGGATGTTAGCACGGATGCTAACAATTTAGCACAGATGCTAATAAGTTATGCTAACAAGTTATGCTAACAGGTTAGCACGGATGCTAACAAGTTAGCACGGATGTTAACAAGTTATGCTAACAGGTTAGCACGGATGCTAACAAGTTAGCACGGATGTTAGCACGGATGCTAACAAGTTAGCACGGATGTCAGCACGGATGCTAACAAGTTATGCTAACAGGTTAGCACGGATGTTAGCACGGATGCTAACAAGTTAGCACGGATGCTAACAAGTTAGCACGGACGTTATCACGGATGCTAACAATTCAAAGTGCTTTACAGTTACACAAAATCACAAAAGGAGAGCAAAACATACATAAAATCACAAAAGGAAAATCATAAAACATAGAATTCATCATTAATTTAAAAAAGAGTGAAGAGTGTAGATAACATACTTCAGTTTTCATATGCACGGTTAAACAGAACTGTTTTCAGCCTGGTCTTAAACATTGTCAGAGTTGAGGCCTGTCTCACATTCTCTGGAAGACTGTTCCAGATTTTAGCTGCAGAAAACTGGAATGTAGCTATACCAAGCATTAAAATACCAAAGAGACCTTGGATGGGAAAAATGAACAATTTCTGCGGGTTCCTCATCAGAAATGATTGTGATCAACTGTAATAGCTGGAGTTGTAATTTATAGCGGACAGTTTGGCTCAATAGTTTGGTGTTGCGTATATTGTGCGTGACATTTTCTTTCATGCTTCTGGTGAAACTTTGCAAGCAATGCAGCTTTACTGGTACAGCATCAAACCTTGTATTTGAACTCCTCTAACTCATAATGTAATGTTCAATGTCAGTATAAACACACTGTTGTGGGATGACATGGCTATAAAAAAATCAGTGCTTACTGAAATATTTTTAAAAAATATTCCTCTGGTGCACTAGCAGAATTCACTGATTATTTTTCCTCTAACAAATATTAGTGTTGAATATTTGCCTGTTATCATAACTCAAACTATCATAGACCCTTTTTCATTGCAGATATATTGAAGTGAAAACATGTACAGGCACCAAGTCTCATAAGAATTCCCATGCTTTTTACCCATCTTACTCTTTGATGATGAAGAAACAAGGCAGGGCCAAACAGAACTTGACAAACTTGCAGCTCTATGGGATCTAAGGGACACATGGGTTCAGCGATTGCCTTTTCTTTACAATCCAGGCCCCACACATCACTGTGGGTGAATGTCTGGTTGCAGTTCATGGCACTTTTCTGTCACACAATCTATTCTGAATGTTTGAAATTGGGTTTGTTTTTACATTATGCCCACTGTCCTTGATAAGTATACGTGTGTGTGTTATTATATTATATCATTAATTTAAAAAGAGTGAAGAGTGTAGATAAGATACTTTCAGTTTTCATATGCACGGTTAAACAGAACTGTTTTCAGCCTGGTCTTAAACATTGTCAGTGTTGAGGCCTGTCTCACATTCTCTGGAAGACTGTTCCAGATTTTAGTTGTAGGTGAACAACAACAACAAATTAACAAGTTAGCACGGATGCGAACAAGTTAGCACGGATGTTAGCATGGATGCTAACAAGTTAGCACGGATGCTAACAAGTTAGCACGGATGTTAGCATGGATGTTAACAAGTTAGCATGGATGCTAACAAGTTAGCACGGATGTTAACAAGTTATGCTAACAGGTTAGCACGGATGCTAACAAGTTAGCACGGATGCTAACAAGTTAGCACGGATGTTAGCACGGATGCTAACAAGTTAGCACAGATGTTAGCACGGATGCTAACGAGTTAGCACGGAGACTAACAAGTTAGCACGGATGTTAGCATGGATGCTAACAAGTTAGCACGGATGTTAGCACGGATGCTAACAAGTTAGCACGGATGTTAGCACGGATGCTAACAGGTTAGCACGGATGCTAACAAGTTAGCACGGATGTTAGCACGGATGCTAACAAGTTAGCACGGATGTTAGCACGGATGCTAACAAGTTAGCACGGATGTTAGCACGGATGCTAACAAGTTAGCACGGATGTTAGCACGGATGCTAACAATTTAGCACAGATGCTAATAAGTTATGCTAACAAGTTATGCTAACAAGTTATGCTAACAGGTTAGCACGGATGCTAACAAGTTAGCACGGATGTTAACAAGTTATGCTAACAGGTTAGCACGGATGCTAACAAGTTAGCACGGATGTCAGCACGGATGCTAACAAGTTATGCTAACAGGTTAGCACGGATGTTAGCACGGATGCTAACAAGTTAGCACGGACGTTATCACGGATGCTAACAATTCAAAGTGCTTTACAGTTACACAAAATCACAAAAGGAGAGCAAAACATACATAAAATCACAAAAGGAAAATCATAAAACATAGAATTCATCATTAATTTAAAAAAGAGTGAAGAGTGTAGATAACATACTTCAGTTTTCATATGCACGGTTAAACAGAACTGTTTTCAGCCTGGTCTTAAACATTGTCAGAGTTGAGGCCTGTCTCACATTCTCTGGAAGACTGTTCCAGATTTTAGCTGCAGAAAACTGGAATGTAGCTATACCAAGCATTAAAATACCAAAGAGACCTTGGATGGGAAAAATGAACAATTTCTGCGGGTTCCTCATCAGAAATGATTGTGATCAACTGTAATAGCTGGAGTTGTAATTTATAGCGGACAGTTTGGCTCAATAGTTTGGTGTTGCGTATATTGTGCGTGACATTTTCTTTCATGCTTCTGGTGAAACTTTGCAAGCAATGCAGCTTTACTGGTACAGCATCAAACCTTGTATTTGAACTCCTCTAACTCATAATGTAATGTTCAATGTCAGTATAAACACACTGTTGTGGGATGACATGGCTATAAAAAAATCAGTGCTTACTGAAATATTTTTAAAAAATATTCCTCTGGTGCACTAGCAGAATTCACTGATTATTTTTCCTCTAACAAATATTAGTGTTGAATATTTGCCTGTTATCATAACTCAAACTATCATAGACCCTTTTTCATTGCAGATATATTGAAGTGAAAACATGTACAGGCACCAAGTCTCATAAGAATTCCCATGCTTTTTACCCATCTTACTCTTTGATGATGAAGAAACAAGGCAGGGCCAAACAGAACTTGACAAACTTGCAGCTCTATGGGATCTAAGGGACACATGGGTTCAGCGATTGCCTTTTCTTTACAATCCAGGCCCCACACATCACTGTGGGTGAATGTCTGGTTGCAGTTCATGGCACTTTTCTGTCACACAATCTTGTAATGGAAATTTAATTATCTGAAGTATTATTATTTAAGAACTTGTTTCTGTATTGAAGAATACATACATTCTTTTGTTTGATTGATGAATGCTGTGCCTTACTAATGATGACCTAAGCAAGATAGGGCAACTGCTTAAATGACACTTTTCCTTATCTTACACACCAGATACCCCAAAGAACATTTACCTATTGGTTAGGCATGACCAGACAGGACCCCCTGCAGTCTTCTTTGGTAGATAAGAATCTGACCAGATGGGCAGGATGTTTACATGGTTAGATTAGGGCTGACTCAGCAGGACTGGTTTCTTTTAGGGGTCTCTGAAAACAGTCTTGTAAACAGTCAGGAATTTGACCAATTTCTATGTGTGTGTATGTGAAAGTAGAGTATAAGAGGCTGGCCTCTCCAACTGATCTTTGCATTGCACTTCCGTTCTCTGAGCATGCCACAACTCGTCCATATGGCGTTACAATAAAGAGTAAAAGGCACTTCTGGACTCATGGAGGTTTTATTCATCCATCGACCAAGGCTGAACTCCTTTTTTTTCCACAACAATCTGGTGTCAGAAGTGGGATAGACTGAATCTCCGTTGGGGACCTCCAGACCGGCAGTGGTTGGCCACCGGGATAAAGAAAATCCTCCTCTACCTCGACTAAAACTTTAAGAGAAGAGAGGGCTGACGACTGGAGGAGAACCAATCGACTTCACGTCTATCCAACGAACTCAAATTTGAGCCAAACTAATCGGTGAGATGTTTTAATTCCATGAATGTGTTTTATTTTCATGTCTCATTAGAAAACTGTGTCTGATCTGCATTAATAGTACTGACATAGGTATTTTGGATATTTGGGGTCCTAAGACCAGTGCCAAATTCGAATTTGAACCTTTTGGGGTCGTAAGACCAGTGCAAAATTCTATGAACAGTACCTTTCGGATTATGGGGTTATATATATATAACCAGTGCCAAATTAAATATACGGAACACTGAAGACAGAGTCTTTCGGACTTTTGGGGTCATAAGACCAGTGCTAAATTTTTTTGAATTAAGGTGACCTGTCATTCAGGGGTTTCGGCATATAATTGCCAGTTTTTTCAATTTTTCTTTTGTACTAGAACGAAAAGAAAACCTCACTGAGACGTTGGTGTTGTAAACCTCAGAGCCCAAGAGGCCTGAGAGTGAGAGTTTAGAATGGGGTCGCAACCCAGTAAAGAATTACAGATCCCAGACACTGCAGTTGTTAGAGACATGCAGAAAAAATACGGCCCTGAGTCCACGAAGTGCCTAATAGAATGGATCCAACGTTTTGGGTTTCCAGACGGGGGATCCTTGAGTCCTAATCAAATTGAGAAGCTTGAAAACAAATTACAAGGAAAAGAGTTAGAATTAAAGAAAAAGAAAACTATTAAAGTAACTGATTTGAATAACATAGAAAAACATAAGAAATGCTTAGAAATGTGGAAACAAGAGTGTAATGCCCGTCAAATAAAGCAAACACAAAAACAGGAACTGAAAATGATTAAGTGTGATAAAAAAAAAAAAAAAAAAAAAAAATGAAAAAAGAGAAAACTAATGATGAAATAGAGGGAACTAAAAATGATGTAAGAATACGTTCATCTTGTCTTTATCCTTCTCTGACAGGGCACAAGGGACCTCTGTTGGACACTTGTCTGCCTCCTCCCTATAACCCTCCACCACCTATACCTCCTCCACTGGTCCAGCCTGCAGCCCCAGACAGCACTGCTGCATCTCCACAAGCCGCTGCTTCTCCACAAGCTGCTGATTATCCACAAGAAGAAGATGGGGCCTGGTCACCAATTTCCCATTTCACCAGACGCCGACAGAGAGACAGACAGACGCCAGACGCCTCATCCATGCCAGATTCAACTCTCGCCTGCCCCATGATACAGGTGATGGGACCAGCGGGTCCAAGCCTTGTGTTTCGTCCCTGGTCACCGGAAGACATGAAAGACTGCCTGAATCACCTGCCACACCCAGCCAACGATGGTGAGAAATTTGCAGAAGAGCTGTTAACATTCTGCAGTGAATTCTCACCAACCATGCCAGAACTACGTCGCCTCATGATGATGAAACTGGGAGCAGGTGATTATGCAAAAATCAGAAGCAAGCTGGAAGGCAAAACTGAGTACCGGAAAGCAGCAGAGTGGACCGATGCCACTAATGACGAATACAGAAACGCTGTAACAGCCGTGTGTGACGAGGTCAAGATAAAGTTTCCCCGCCATGTCGATATGGGAAAAATTGCTGATTGCAAGCAGAAGGAAGATGAGACTGTTTCAGACTATGCTGAAAGGCTCCGACGTGTGTTCAACGACAACTGTGGCATCCCTGAGCCAAACGACCTTGGAGCAGAGAGGGGAATTTGGGAAGCACATCTCTGCACTTCCTTCCGTGCAGGACTCCTTTCCCACATCTCCCGAGCCATCGAAAGATCATGCATCGACACAGACAGAGCACGCCTTGCTGAACTGACTTGTCATGCTCGCCACGCAGAAAAGAATCACAAGAACCAAAAAGACCGCGAAGAAAAGACCAGGAAAGACATGAAGTTCAAGGCCCACCTGACCATGGTCCAAACAGGAGCTCCACCCATGCAAGATCAACAAATGCAACGTTTTCCTCAGCGTTCACACCCACACCAGAACTGGCAAAGACGTCCTGGGAACAACCGAGCTTCAAATGTCTGCTTCATCTGTCAGAGTGCCGACCACTGGGCCAAGGACTGTCCACAAAGAGCCGGTTTCCAAAGAGGCCGACCGCAGTATCCACAGCGGTATCCACGTGGCCCACCACGGCACTTCAAGGCAGACTGAGAGCAGAGAGGAAGGGGAGGAGGACCAAGTGTACAACAGACGTCTTCTCATCAGGCAGAGGGAAGTTTCACAGACATACACACACATTCACAACAACAGCAACAAGTGATATTAGATGTTATCACATACTTAGAGGAAAAAACCGTAGCTGCTACTTCTGTTGAAACGTACGCTAAATATAACCATGAAGCATTTGACAAACTGCCCACATTCACACTTAATGTAGCAGGTAAATCAATAACATTTTTGGTAGATTCGGGTGCGGGTCGTTCTACTATTATGTCTAAAGAAATGCCATCTTGCCCCCGCACTGGGCGGTATGTTTATTCTACGGGAGCTTCAGGCATCACAGTGCAAGAATTTTTCTCTAAACCAATGTGCTGCACAGATTCTGGGGATGACACATCACCCCCCCAAACAGTCAAGCACAGTTTCCTCCTATCTGACTGTGTTCCCATCAATCTCCTGGGTAGAGATCTTATCATTGCCTTTAATCTGGCCCTAGTGTCCACTCCGGATGGTCTAGCCGTCCAACGTCGTCCCCTGCAATTATCTATGCTAAAATCTGAAACAAATTGTGCTGATATTGGTTTGTTCATTTATCAGTGGCTTATTCCTCTGACCACTGCTAATGATTTTATGAATTTGGCTAAACAAAGAGTTTCAACTGCAGCACATTTCATGAGACCTGAGAATTTGCATTGCACTGTGAATGTTTCTCCTGATCCACCCACAGCAGACAATTGTTACGCAGATTTATTCTTATCTGACGTTAATGATTCTCTGAAAACGTGCACTATGTTTTGGAGCTCCACGCGCAGCGCTATCTCTGTTTCTTTATGTGCTGATCAGCAACAACTGTTCTCTGTTTCGAATTCTTTTCCACACATTTCACTTTCCAAACGCCCTGATGAACAGTGGCGTGATTTGGGCCCATTTGTCTCTGCCTGTGTGCAGGCCATTGATTGGCAAGCCACAGGGGATCCTAATGTGCTGTATTCTACATCTCTTAACACATACAGAGAAGAACAAACATACACATTTCCTGCGCCGCGATCTGTGTTTCAACTTCTCTCTGTGAAGCACTCACCTGAAATGCACACCCAGCTGCTGACTAAAAACAACAGCTCACTGCCTCCTGAGTTGTCAGAGGTGCCGGAAACACTTTGGGCGCGTCATAAATATGATGTGGGACTCATCAGGTCAGCACAGCCAGTTCAAATTACAGCTAAATCTCATTACAGGCCATATCAGCCTCAATGTCCTCTAAAACCTGAAGCTATTGAAGGCATAAGACCTGTGTTTAAGTCTCTTTTGTCAGCAGGTGTGATTGTTCCTTGTCCTGATTCTCCTGTGCGCACTCCAGTGTTCCCAGTGAAGAAGATCAGAGACACACCACCTGATGAATGGCGTTTTGTACAGGATCTCCGAGCAGTAAATGCCGCCGTACATGCCAGAGCTCCTCTTGTTCCAAATCCTTACACCCTTCTTTCTCAAATTCCACCAAATTCCAATTGGTTCTCGGTTGTTGATCTCTCTAATGCATTTTTCAGCATTCCTGTTCACCCAAACAGCCAATTTTGGTTTGCTTTTGAGTTTGATGGAAGGCCATACACCTTCACCCGCCTGTGCCAAGGGTACTGTGAGTCTCCAACGATATTTAACAGCGCACTTTGTGAAAATTTATCTTCTCTTAAACTTAGTGATGGCACTGCCCTCCTGCAATACGTGGATGATTTGCTGATTGCATCTCCAACACGTGAACAATGCACCACAGACACAATTACACTGCTAAAATACCTGGCCTCTGAGGGACATAAAGCTAGTCTCTCCAAACTACAGTTTGTGCAGCAACAGGTCACATTTTTGGGTCATATTATTACAAATAATGGGAAAACTCTTTCCCCAAAACGCATCCA
Organism: Eupleurogrammus muticus; assembly: GCA_036785175.1. NCBI lineage: Eukaryota > Metazoa > Chordata > Actinopteri > Scombriformes > Trichiuridae > Eupleurogrammus > Eupleurogrammus muticus. Next base: position 5,600,470 of record JAYKQN010000026.1, read on the forward strand.
AGCTATTGTTTCTCTTCCAAAACCTATAAACAAAAAGCAGATGTTGTCATTTCTGGGAATGTGTTCATATTGCCGTTGTTTCATTCCTAATTTCTCCCTGATCAAGTCATCTCTTCGTGCCATCCTTCAGGGCCACACCATGCAACCGTCCGATCGCATAATTTGGACCCCTGAAGCTGAACAAGCGTTCACCGACCTGAAATTGCTACTCCAATCTCCTCCTGTTTTGGGTATTCCAGACCCCACTCGCCCGTTTACCCAAACGGTGGATGAAAGATCAGGTTGTATGACCTCAGTTCTCCTTCAACAACACGGGGACAAACTCAGGCCGGTAGCATATTTTTCAAGTAAACTCGATCCAGTGGCAGCAGGTTTTCCTCGCTGCCTGCGCGCGATTGCTGCGGCGGGAAAAGCGTTGGCCGCCTCTCGGGACATCGTTGGTTATGCTCCGTTAACCCTTCTTGTCCCACATGCCGTTTCAATGATTCTGCTCGAACAAAAAACGTCTCATTTGTCTGCAGCCAGGTATCTTCGCCATCATACCTGTCTGCTAGACATGCCTAATGTCACTGTTAAACGGTGCACTACCCTGAATCCTGCCTCTCTCCTTCCTCTACCTGACGACGGTGATCCACATGACTGTGTGGCTGTGGTAAACATGACTTGCACACCCAGACCTGACCTTTCTGACGTTCCACTCCCTAATCCCGACCTTGTTTTTTACGTGGATGGTTCTGCCTCCCGTGACCCTAACACTGGCACTAACCTTGTTGTTTTCTCTGTTGTTTCAGATGAAGCTACTGTGTTATCAGGATCCCTCCCTTCTCATTACTCAGCACAAGCAGCAGAGTTGGTCGCGCTCACTGAAGCGTGTAAGGCAGCCACCTCTAAGTCTGTAAACATTTTTACAGATTCCAGGTACGCATTTGGCGTGGTTCATGATTTTGGAGCCCTCTGGAAACACAGATCCTTTCTAAAATCTGACGGAAAACCCATCCTGAATCACACTTTGGTCGCTGCTCTGTTGGAAGCAATACTTTTGCCCTCTGCAATTGCTGTCTGTAAGTGTACTGCACACACACACAACACTGATCCTATCTCCCTAGGAAATGCTGCAGCAGATGCTGCCGCTAAAGTGGCTGCACGTTCACACAAGACCCCATACACACTACAACTTCCTGCAGTTACACCTCATCCACACATAGATGCTCTCACATCTACATTTGCCATGCAGCAACTTGCTACACCACAGGAGAAATCTCTTTGGCGATCCTGTGGATGCACATTTACTTCTGATATTTGGACTGGGCCTAACGGTAATCCGTGTTTGCCCAAACACTTTTTCCCACATTTTGCTAAGTTGACGCATGGGTTAGACCATGCATCAAAAGGGGGGATGTTGGCAGCTATTAACACACACTGGTTCACAAAAGGCTTTTCTATTGTGGCTCAAAAATATTGTGAGTCATGTTTAGTGTGTGTGACACAAAATACTGGAAGAGCCATTAAAACTCAAAATGTCGCTGCACATCCTCCACCAACAAGACCATTTGAACACCTGCAAATGGACTTTATTGAACTTTCTCCATCAGAAGGGAAGAAATATTGTCTAGTAATTGTAGACATGTGGTCAAAATGGGTTGAAGCTTTTCCTACATCCAAACAGACAGCAGATGCAGTAGCAAAGGTGCTCCTCAGGGAAATAATTCCACGATGGGGAATTCCTGCAAAACTTTCAAGCGACAATGGCCCACACTTTGCTAATGAAGCCATCACTCAAATTAGCAACTTCCTGGGAATTGATCTCAGGAAACACTGTGCCTATCACCCAGCCAGTGGAGGTGCTGTAGAACGTGAAAATGGCACACTAAAAAACAAATTGGCAAAATGTTGTGCAGACACAGGCCTGTCATGGACCAAAGCCCTGCCTATTGTGCTGATGATGATGAGAATGAGGAAAAGGAATAAAACTAACTTGAGTCCTTTTGAAATTTTGTTTGCAGCACCACCTCATGTTGGACTGGAGCCGCCCATGGCACCCCTTCCTTCAACCACTCTATGTGAAAATAGTGTTCTTTCATACTGTGCTAACCTCTCTTCTAAACTAGCAGATATCAGGCGCCAAGTATCATCTGCGCTGCCCACTCCAGCTGCTGGACCACTGCACACCCTCCAACCAGGCGACTATGTGGTGGTGAAAGACTTCAGGAGAAAGAACTGGAAGTCCAGACGCTGGCAAGGCCCATTCCAGATCCTCCTGGTCACACACACCGCCGTGAAGGTTGCAGAGCGTGCCACCTGGATCCACGCAAGCCACTGCAAGAAGGTGACCCTCCAACCCACTGGGTAAGACGGAAGCCCTGCCCCTACAAGTGACGTGCCAAGTCACCACCAAAGAAGAAGAGGTTGACAGCCACGTCATCAGAAGAAAGAAGAGCACCTCACATTACACACACCACTTCCTGAGTGCACGACGAACTCTGCTCAGTGAAGCCATATGTAATTGTATCTCATATTCACTGATGAACCAAGACAAGTCTTTACTATCATGTAATAATTTTCTTATGTGATCAAGAATGATCAAAAGGGGGGAGTGTAATGGAAATTTAATTATCTGAAGTATTATTATTTAAGAACTTGTTTCTGTATTGAAGAATACATACATTCTTTTGTTTGATTGATGAATGCTGTGCCTTACTAATGATGACCTAAGCAAGATAGGGCAACTGCTTAAATGACACTTTTCCTTATCTTACACACCAGATACCCCAAAGAACATTTACCTATTGGTTAGGCATGACCAGACAGGACCCCCTGCAGTCTTCTTTGGTAGATAAGAATCTGACCAGATGGGCAGGATGTTTACATGGTTAGATTAGGGCTGACTCAGCAGGACTGGTTTCTTTTAGGGGTCTCTGAAAACAGTCTTGTAAACAGTCAGGAATTTGACCAATTTCTATGTGTGTGTATGTGAAAGTAGAGTATAAGAGGCTGGCCTCTCCAACTGATCTTTGCATTGCACTTCCGTTCTCTGAGCATGCCACAACTCGTCCATATGGCGTTACAATAAAGAGTAAAAGGCACTTCTGGACTCATGGAGGTTTTATTCATCCATCGACCAAGGCTGAACTCCTTTTTTCCACAACAATCTATTCTGAATGTTTGAAATTGGGTTTGTTTTTACATTATGCCCACTGTCCTTGATAAGTATACGTGTGTGTGTTATTATATTATATCATTAATTTAAAAAGAGTGAAGAGTGTAGATAAGATACTTTCAGTTTTCATATGCACGGTTAAACAGAACTGTTTTCAGCCTGGTCTTAAACATTGTCAGTGTTGAGGCCTGTCTCACATTCTCTGGAAGACTGTTCCAGATTTTAGTTGTAGGTGAACAACAACAACAAATTAACAAGTTAGCACGGATGCGAACAAGTTAGCACGGATGTTAGCATGGATGCTAACAAGTTAGCACGGATGCTAACAAGTTAGCACGGATGTTAGCATGAATGTTAACAAGTTAGCATGGATGCTAACAAGTTAGCACGGATGTTAACAAGTTATGCTAACAGGTTAGCACGGATGCTAACAAGTTAGCACGGATGCTAACAAGTTAGCACGGATGTTAGCACGGATGCTAACAAGTTAGCACAGATGTTAGCACGGATGCTAACGAGTTAGCACGGAGACTAACAAGTTAGCACGGATGTTAGCATGGATGCTAACAAGTTAGCACGGATGTTAGCACGGATGCTAACAAGTTAGCACGGATGTTAGCACGGATGCTAACAATTTAGCACAGATGCTAATAAGTTATGCTAACAAGTTATGCTAACAGGTTAGCACGGATGCTAACAAGTTAGCACGGATGTTAGCACGGATGCTAACAAGTTAGCACGGATGTTAGCACGGATGCTAACAAGTTAGCACGGATGTTAGCACGGATGCTAACAAGTTAGCACGGATGTTAGCACGGATGCTAACAATTTAGCACAGATGCTAATAAGTTATGCTAACAAGTTATGCTAACAAGTTATGCTAACAGGTTAGCACGGATGCTAACAAGTTAGCACGGATGTTAACAAGTTATGCTAACAGGTTAGCACGGATGCTAACAAGTTAGCACGGATGTCAGCACGGATGCTAACAAGTTATGCTAACAGGTTAGCACGGATGTTAGCACGGATGCTAACAAGTTAGCACGGACGTTATCACGGATGCTAACAATTCAAAGTGCTTTACAGTTACACAAAATCACAAAAGGAGAGCAAAACATACATAAAATCACAAAAGGAAAATCATAAAACATAGAATTCATCATTAATTTAAAAAAGAGTGAAGAGTGTAGATAACATACTTCAGTTTTCATATGCACGGTTAAACAGAACTGTTTTCAGCCTGGTCTTAAACATTGTCAGAGTTGAGGCCTGTCTCACATTCTCTGGAAGACTGTTCCAGATTTTAGCTGCAGAAAACTGGAATGTAGCTATACCAAGCATTAAAATACCAAAGAGACCTTGGATGGGAAAAATGAACAATTTCTGCGGGTTCCTCATCAGAAATGATTGTGATCAACTGTAATAGCTGGAGTTGTAATTTATAGCGGACAGTTTGGCTCAATAGTTTGGTGTTGCGTATATTGTGCGTGACATTTTCTTTCATGCTTCTGGTGAAACTTTGCAAGCAATGCAGCTTTACTGGTACAGCATCAAACCTTGTATTTGAACTCCTCTAACTCATAATGTAATGTTCAATGTCAGTATAAACACACTGTTGTGGGATGACATGGCTATAAAAAAATCAGTGCTTACTGAAATATTTTTAAAAAATATTCCTCTGGTGCACTAGCAGAATTCACTGATTATTTTTCCTCTAACAAATATTAGTGTTGAATATTTGCCTGTTATCATAACTCAAACTATCATAGACCCTTTTTCATTGCAGATATATTGAAGTGAAAACATGTACAGGCACCAAGTCTCATAAGAATTCCCATGCTTTTTACCCATCTTACTCTTTGATGATGAAGAAACAAGGCAGGGCCAAACAGAACTTGACAAACTTGCAGCTCTATGGGATCTAAGGGACACATGGGTTCAGCGATTGCCTTTTCTTTACAATCCAGGCCCCACACATCACTGTGGGTGATGTGGCCCACTGTCCTTGATAAGTATACGTGTGTGTGTTATTATATTATATCATTAATTTAAAAAGAGTGAAGAGTGTAGATAAGATACTTTCAGTTTTCATATGCACGGTTAAACAGAACTGTTTTCAGCCTGGTCTTAAACATTGTCAGTGTTGAGGCCTGTCTCACATTCTCTGGAAGACTGTTCCAGATTTTAGTTGTAGGTGAACAACAACAAATTAACAAGTTAGCACGGATGCGAACAAGTTAGCACGGATGTTAGCATGGATGCTAACAAGTTAGCACGGATGTTAGCACGGATGCTAACAAGTTAGCACAGATGTTAGCACGGATGCTAACGAGTTAGCACGGATGCTAACAAGTTATGCTAACAAGTTAGCACGGATGCTAATAAGTTAGCACGGATGTTAGCACGGATGCTAACAAGTTAGCACGGATGTTAGCACGGATGCTAACAAGTTAGCACGGATGTTAGCACGGATGCTAACAAGTTAGCACAGATGCTAATAAGTTATGCTAACAAGTTATGCTAACAAGTTAGCACGGATGCGAACAAGTTAGCACGGATGTTAGCATGGATGCTAACAAGTTAGCACGGATGTTAGCACGGATGCTAACAAGTTAGCACGGATGTTAGCACGGATGCTAACAAGTTAGCACGGATGTTAGCACGGATGCTAACAAGTTAGCACGGATGTTAGCACGGATGCTAACGAGTTAGCACGGATGCTAACAAGTTATGCTAACAAGTTATGCTAACAAGTTATGCTAACAAGTTAGCACGGATGTTAGCATGGATGCTAACAAGTTATGCTAACAGGTTAGCACGGATGCTAACAAGTTAGCACGGATGTTAACAAGTTATGCTAACAGGTTAGCACGGATGCTAACAAGTTAGCACGGATGTTAGCACGGATGCTAACAAGTTAGCACGGATGTTAGCACGGAGGCTAACATGTTAGCACGGATGCTAACAAGTTAGCACGGATGTCAGCACGGATGCTAACAAGTTATGCTAACAGGTTAGCACATTTTGACATTTTCTTTCATGCTTCTGGTGAAACTTTGCAAGCAATGCAGCTTTACTGGTACAGCATCAAACCTTGTATTTGAACTCCTCTAACTCATAATGTAATTATACATTAGGCCCCACACTGTGGGTGAATGTCTGGTTGCAGTTCATGGCACTTTTCTGTCACACAATCTATTCTGAATGTTTGAAATTGGGTTTGTTTTTACATTATGCCCACTGTCCTTGATAAGTATACGTGTGTGTGTTATTATATTATATCATTAATTTAAAAAGAGTGAAGAGTGTAGATAAGATACTTTCAGTTTTCATATGCACGGTTAAACAGAACTGTTTTCAGCCTGGTCTTAAACATTGTCAGTGTTGAGGCCTGTCTCACATTCTCTGGAAGACTGTTCCAGATTTTAGTTGTAGGTGAACAACAACAACAAATTAACAAGTTAGCACGGATGCGAACAAGTTAGCACGGATGTTAGCATGGATGCTAACAAGTTAGCACGGATGCTAACAAGTTAGCACGGATGTTAGCATGGATGTTAACAAGTTAGCACGGATGTTAGCACGGATGCTAACAAGTTAGCACAGATGTTAGCACGGATGCTAACGAGTTAGCACGGAGACTAACAAGTTAGCACGGATGTTAGCACGGATGCTAACAAGTTAGCACGGATGTTAGCACGGATGCTAACAAGTTAGCACGGATGTTAGCACGGATGCTAACAATTTAGCACAGATGCTAATAAGTTATGCTAACAAGTTATGCTAACAGGTTAGCACGGATGCCAACAAGTTAGCACGGATGTTAACAAGTTATGCTAACAGGTTAGCACGGATGCTAACAAGTTAGCACGGATGTTAGCACGGATGCTAACAAGTTAGCACGGATGTCAGCACGGATGCTAACAAGTTATGCTAAGAGGTTAGCACGGATGTTAGCACGGATGCTAACAAGTTAGCACGGATGCTAACAAGTTAGCACGGACGTTATCACGGATGCTAACAATTCAAAGTGCTTTACAGTTACACAAAATCACAAAAGGAGAGCAAAACATACATAAAATCACAAAAGGAAAATCATAAAACATAGAATTCATCATTAATTTAAAAAAGAGTGAAGAGTGTAGATAACATACTTCAGTTTTCATATGCACGGTTAAACAGAACTGTTTTCAGCCTGGTCTTAAACATTGTCAGAGTTGAGGCCTGTCTCACATTCTCTGGAAGACTGTTCCAGATTTTAGCTGCAGAAAACTGGAATGTAGCTATACCAAGCATTAAAATACCAAAGAGACCTTGGATGGGAAAAATGAACAATTTCTGCGGGTTCCTCATCAGAAATGATTGTGATCAACTGTAATAGCTGGAGTTGTAATTTATAGCGGACAGTTTGGCTCAATAGTTTGGTGTTGCGTATATTTCTTTCATGCTTCTGGTGAAACTTTGCAAGCAATGCAGCTTTACTGGTACAGCATCAAACCTTGTATTTGAACTCCTCTAACTCATAATGTAATGTTCAATGTCAGTATAAACACACTGTTGTGGGATGACATGGCTATAAAAAAATCAGTGCTTACTGAAATATTTTTAAAAAATATTCATCTGGTGCACTAGCAGAATTCACTGATTATTTTTCCTCTAACAAATATTAGTGTTGAATATTTGCCTGTTATCATAACTCAAACTATCATAGACCCTTTTTCATTGCAGATATATTGAAGTGAAAACATGTACAGGCACCAAGTCTCATAAGAATTCCCATGCTTTTTACCCATCTTACTCTTTGATGATGAAGAAACAAGGCAGGGCCAAACAGAACTTGACAAACTTGCAGCTCTATGGGATCTAAGGGACACATGGGTTCAGCGATTGCCTTTTCTTTACAATCCAGGCCCCACACATCACTGTGGGTGATGTGGCCCACTGTCCTTGATAAGTATACGTGTGTGTGTTATTATATTATATCATTAATTTAAAAAGAGTGAAGAGTGTAGATAAGATACTTTCAGTTTTCATATGCACGGTTAAACAGAACTGTTTTCAGCCTGGTCTTAAACATTGTCAGTGTTGAGGCCTGTCTCACATTCTCTGGAAGACTGTTCCAGATTTTAGTTGTAGGTGAACAACAACAAATTAACAAGTTAGCACGGATGCGAACAAGTTAGCACGGATGTTAGCATGGATGCTAACAAGTTAGCACGGATGCTAACAAGTTAGCACGGATGTTAGCAACAAGTTAGCACGGATGTTAGCACGGATGCTAACAAGTTAGCACGGATGTTAACAAGTTATGCTAACAGGTTAGCACGGATGCTAACAAGTTAGCACGGATGTTAACAAGTTATGCTAACAGGTTAGCACGGATGCTAACAAGTTAGCACGGATGTTAGCACGGATGCTAACAAGTTAGCACGGATGTTAGCACGGATGTTAGCACGGATGCTAACGAGTTAGCACGGATGCTAACAAGTTATGCTAACAAGTTATGCTAACAAGTTATGCTAACAAGTTAGCACGGATGTTAGCATGGATGCTAACAAGTTATGCTAACAGGTTAGCACGGATGCTAACAAGTTAGCACGGATGTTAACAAGTTATGCTAACAGGTTAGCACGGATGCTAACAAGTTAGCACGGATGTTAGCACGGATGCTAACAAGTTAGCACGGATGTTAGCACGGAGGCTAACATGTTAGCACGGATGCTAACAAGTTAGCACGGATGTCAGCACGGATGCTAACAAGTTATGCTAACAGGTTAGCACATTTTGACATTTTCTTTCATGCTTCTGGTGAAACTTTGCAAGCAATGCAGCTTTACTGGTACAGCATCAAACCTTGTATTTGAACTCCTCTAACTCATAATGTAATTATACATTAGGCCCCACACTGTGGGTGAATGTCTGGTTGCAGTTCATGGCACTTTTCTGTCACACAATCTATTCTGAATGTTTGAAATTGGGTTTGTTTTTACATTATGCCCACTGTCCTTGATAAGTATACGTGTGTGTGTTATTATATTATATCATTAATTTAAAAAGAGTGAAGAGTGTAGATAAGATACTTTCAGTTTTCATATGCACGGTTAAACAGAACTGTTTTCAGCCTGGTCTTAAACATTGTCAGTGTTGAGGCCTGTCTCACATTCTCTGGAAGACTGTTCCAGATTTTAGTTGTAGGTGAACAACAACAACAAATTAACAAGTTAGCACGGATGCGAACAAGTTAGCACGGATGTTAGCATGGATGCTAACAAGTTAGCACGGATGCTAACAAGTTAGCACGGATGTTAGCATGGATGTTAACAAGTTAGCACGGATGTTAGCACGGATGCTAACAAGTTAGCACAGATGTTAGCACGGATGCTAACGAGTTAGCACGGAGACTAACAAGTTAGCACGGATGTTAGCACGGATGCTAACAAGTTAGCACGGATGTTAGCACGGATGCTAACAAGTTAGCACGGATGTTAGCACGGATGCTAACAATTTAGCACAGATGCTAATAAGTTATGCTAACAAGTTATGCTAACAGGTTAGCACGGATGCTAACAAGTTAGCACGGATGTTAACAAGTTATGCTAACAGGTTAGCACGGATGCTAACAAGTTAGCACGGATGTTAGCACGGATGCTAACAAGTTAGCACGGATGTCAGCACGGATGCTAACAAGTTATGCTAACAGGTTAGCACGGATGTTAGCACGGATGCTAACAAGTTAGCACAGATGCTAACAAGTTAGCACGGACGTTATCACGGATGCTAACAATTCAAAGTGCTTTACAGTTACACAAAATCACAAAAGGAGAGCAAAACATACATAAAATCACAAAAGGAAAATCATAAAACATAGAATTCATCATTAATTTAAAAAAGAGTGAAGAGTGTAGATAACATACTTCAGTTTTCATATGCACGGTTAAACAGAACTGTTTTCAGCCTGGTCTTAAACATTGTCAGAGTTGAGGCCTGTCTCACATTCTCTGGAAGACTGTTCCAGATTTTAGCTGCAGAAAACTGGAATGTAGCTATACCAAGCATTAAAATACCAAAGAGACCTTGGATGGGAAAAATGAACAATTTCTGCGGGTTCCTCATCAGAAATGATTGTGATCAACTGTAATAGCTGGAGTTGTAATTTATAGCGGACAGTTTGGCTCAATAGTTTGGTGTTGCGTATATTTCTTTCATGCTTCTGGTGAAACTTTGCAAGCAATGCAGCTTTACTGGTACAGCATCAAACCTTGTATTTGAACTCCTCTAACTCATAATGTAATGTTCAATGTCAGTATAAACACACTGTTGTGGGATGACATGGCTATAAAAAAATCAGTGCTTACTGAAATATTTTTAAAAAATATTCATCTGGTGCACTAGCAGAATTCACTGATTATTTTTCCTCTAACAAATATTAGTGTTGAATATTTGCCTGTTATCATAACTCAAACTATCATAGACCCTTTTTCATTGCAGATATATTGAAGTGAAAACATGTACAGGCACCAAGTCTCATAAGAATTCCCATGCTTTTTACCCATCTTACTCTTTGATGATGAAGAAACAAGGCAGGGCCAAACAGAACTTGACAAACTTGCAGCTCTATGGGATCTAAGGGACACATGGGTTCAGCGATTGCCTTTTCTTTACAATCCAGGCCCCACACATCACTGTGGGTGATGTGGCCCACTGTCCTTGATAAGTATACGTGTGTGTGTTATTATATTATATCATTAATTTAAAAAGAGTGAAGAGTGTAGATAAGATACTTTCAGTTTTCATATGCACGGTTAAACAGAACTGTTTTCAGCCTGGTCTTAAACATTGTCAGTGTTGAGGCCTGTCTCACATTCTCTGGAAGACTGTTCCAGATTTTAGTTGTAGGTGAACAACAACAACAAATTAACAAGTTAGCACGGATGCGAACAAGTTAGCCAGATGTTAGCATGGATGTTAACAAGTTAGCATGGATGCTAACAAGTTATGCTAACAGGTTAGCACGGATGCTAACAAGTTAGCACGGATGTTAACAAGTTATGCTAACAGGTTAGCACGGATGCTAACAAGTTAGCACGGATGTTAGCACGGATGCTAACAAGTTAGCACGGATGTTAGCACGGATGCTAACGAGTTAGCACGGATGCTAATAAGTTATGCTAACAGGTTAGCACGGATGTTAGCACGGATGCTAACAAGTTAGCACGGACGTTATCACGGATGCTAACAATTCAAAGTGCTTTACAGTTACACAAAATCACAAAAGGAGAGCAAAACATACATAAAATCACAAAAGGAAAATCATAAAACATAGAATTCATCATTAATTTAAAAAAGAGTGAAGAGTGTAGATAACATACTTCAGTTTTCATATGCACGGTTAAACAGAACTGTTTTCAGCCTGGTCTTAAACATTGTCAGAGTTGAGGCCTGTCTCACATTCTCTGGAAGACTGTTCCAGATTTTAGCTGCAGAAAACTGGAATGTAGCTATACCAAGCATTAAAATACCAAAGAGACCTTGGATGGGAAAAATGAACAATTTCTGCGGGTTCCTCATCAGAAATGATTGTGATCAACTGTAATAGCTGGCATAATATAAATATTCCTCTGGTGCACTAGCAGAATTCACTGATTATTTTTCCTCTAACAAATATTAGTGTTGAATATTTGCCTGTTATCATAACTCAAACTATCATAGACCCTTTTTCATTGCAGATATATTGAAGTGAAAACATGTACAGGCACCAAGTCTCATAAGAATTCCCATGCTTTTTACCCATCTTACTCTTTGATGATGAAGAAACAAGGCAGGGCCAAACAGAACTTGACAAACTTGCAGCTCTATGGGATCTAAGGGACACATGGGTTCAGCGATTGCCTTTTCTTTACAATCCAGGCCCCACACATCACTGTGGGTGAATGTCTGGTTGCAGTTCATGGCACTTTTCTGTCACACAATCTATTCTGAATGTTTGAAATTGGGTTTGTTTTTACATTATGCCCACTGTCCTTGATAAGTATACGTGTGTGTGTTATTATATTATATCATTAATTTAAAAAGAGTGAAGAGTGTAGATAAGATACTTTCAGTTTTCATATGCACGGTTAAACAGAACTGTTTTCAGCCTGGTCTTAAACATTGTCAGTGTTGAGGCCTGTCTCACATTCTCTGGAAGACTGTTCCAGATTTTAGTTGTAGGTGAACAACAACAACAAATTAACAAGTTAGCACGGATGCGAACAAGTTAGCACGGATGTTAGCATGGATGCTAACAAGTTAGCACGGATGCTAACAAGTTAGCACGGATGTTAGCATGGATGTTAACAAGTTAGCATGGATGCTAACAAGTTATGCTAACAGGTTAGCACGGATGCTAACAAGTTAGCACGGAGACTAACAAGTTAGCACGGATGTTAGCACGGATGCTAACAAGTTAGCACGAATGTTAGCACGGATGCTAACAAGTTAGCACGGATGTTAGCACGGATGCTAACAATTTAGCACAGATGCTAATAAGTTATGCTAACAAGTTATGCTAACAGGTTAGCACGGATGCTAACAAGTTAGCACGGATGTTAGCACGGATGCTAACAAGTTAGCACGGATGTTAGCACGGATGCTAACAAGTTAGCACGGATGTCAGCACGGATGCTAACAAGTTATGCTAACAGGTTAGCACGGATGTTAGCACGGATGCTAACAAGTTAGCACGGATGCTAACAAGTTAGCACGGACGTTATCACGGATGCTAACAATTCAAAGTGCTTTACAGTTACACAAAATCACAAAAGGAGAGCAAAACATACATAAAATCACAAAAGGAAAATCATAAAACATAGAATTCATCATTAATTTAAAAAAGAGTGAAGAGTGTAGATAACATACTTCAGTTTTCATATGCACGGTTAAACAGAACTGTTTTCAGCCTGGTCTTAAACATTGTCAGAGTTGAGGCCTGTCTCACATTCTCTGGAAGACTGTTCCAGATTTTAGCTGCAGAAAACTGGAATGTAGCTATACCAAGCATTAAAATACCAAAGAGACCTTGGATGGGAAAAATGAACAATTTCTGCGGGTTCCTCATCAGAAATGATTGTGATCAACTGTAATAGCTGGAGTTGTAATTTATAGCGGACAGTTTGGCTCAATAGTTTGGTGTTGCGTATATTTCTTTCATGCTTCTGGTGAAACTTTGCAAGCAATGCAGCTTTACTGGTACAGCATCAAACCTTGTATTTGAACTCCTCTAACTCATAATGTAATGTTCAATGTCAGTATAAACACACTGTTGTGGGATGACATGGCTATAAAAAAATCAGTGCTTACTGAAATATTTTTAAAAAATATTCATCTGGTGCACTAGCAGAATTCACTGATTATTTTTCCTCTAACAAATATTAGTGTTGAATATTTGCCTGTTATCATAACTCAAACTATCATAGACCCTTTTTCATTGCAGATATATTGAAGTGAAAACATGTACAGGCACCAAGTCTCATAAGAATTCCCATGCTTTTTACCCATCTTACTCTTTGATGATGAAGAAACAAGGCAGGGCCAAACAGAACTTGACAAACTTGCAGCTCTATGGGATCTAAGGGACACATGGGTTCAGCGATTGCCTTTTCTTTACAATCCAGGCCCCACACATCACTGTGGGTGATGTGGCCCACTGTCCTTGATAAGTATACGTGTGTGTGTTATTATATTATATCATTAATTTAAAAAGAGTGAAGAGTGTAGATAAGATACTTTCAGTTTTCATATGCACGGTTAAACAGAACTGTTTTCAGCCTGGTCTTAAACATTGTCAGTGTTGAGGCCTGTCTCACATTCTCTGGAAGACTGTTCCAGATTTTAGTTGTAGGTGAACAACAACAAATTAACAAGTTAGCACGGATGCGAACAAGTTAGCACGGATGTTAGCATGGATGCTAACAAGTTAGCACTGATGCTAACAAGTTAGCACGGATGTTAGCAACAAGTTAGCACGGATGTTAGCACGGATGCTAACAAGTTAGCACGGATGTTAACAAGTTATGCTAACAGGTTAGCACGGATGCTAACAAGTTAGCACGGATGTTAACAAGTTATGCTAACAGGTTAGCACGGATGCTAACAAGTTAGCACGGATGTTAGCACGGATGCTAACAAGTTAGCACGGATGTTAGCACGGATGTTAGCACGGATGCTAACGAGTTAGCACGGATGCTAACAAGTTATGCTAACAAGTTATGCTAACAAGTTAGCACGGATGTTAGCATGGATGCTAACAAGTTATGCTAACAGGTTAGCACGGATGCTAACAAGTTAGCACGGATGTTAACAAGTTATGCTAACAGGTTAGCACGGATGCTAACAAGTTAGCACGGATGTTAGCACGGATGCTAACAAGTTAGCACGGATGCTAATAAGTTATGCTAACAGGTTAGCACGGATGTTAGCACGGATGCTAACAAGTTAGCACGGACGTTATCACGGATGCTAACAATTCAAAGTGCTTTACAGTTACACAAAATCACAAAAGGAGAGCAAAACATACATAAAATCACAAAAGGAAAATCATAAAACATAGAATTCATCATTAATTTAAAAAAGAGTGAAGAGTGTAGATAACATACTTCAGTTTTCATATGCACGGTTAAACAGAACTGTTTTCAGCCTGGTCTTAAACATTGTCAGAGTTGAGGCCTGTCTCACATTCTCTGGAAGACTGTTCCAGATTTTAGCTGCAGAAAACTGGAATGTAGCTATACCAAGCATTAAAATACCAAAGAGACCTTGGATGGGAAAAATGAACAATTTCTGCGGGTTCCTCATCAGAAATGATTGTGATCAACTGTAATAGCTGGCATAATATAAATATTCCTCTGGTGCACTAGCAGAATTCACTGATTATTTTTCCTCTAACAAATATTAGTGTTGAATATTTGCCTGTTATCATAACTCAAACTATCATAGACCCTTTTTCATTGCAGATATATTGAAGTGAAAACATGTACAGGCACCAAGTCTCATAAGAATTCCCATGCTTTTTACCCATCTTACTCTTTGATGATGAAGAAACAAGGCAGGGCCAAACAGAACTTGACAAACTTGCAGCTCTATGGGATCTAAGGGACACATGGGTTCAGCGATTGCCTTTTCTTTACAATCCAGGCCCCACACATCACTGTGGGTGAATGTCTGGTTGCAGTTCATGGCACTTTTCTGTCACACAATCTATTCTGAATGTTTGAAATTGGGTTTGTTTTTACATTATGCCCACTGTCCTTGATAAGTATACGTGTGTGTGTTATTATATTATATCATTAATTTAAAAAGAGTGAAGAGTGTAGATAAGATACTTTCAGTTTTCATATACACGGTTAAACAGAACTGTTTTCAGCCTGGTCTTAAACATTGTCAGTGTTGAGGCCTGTCTCACATTCTCTGGAAGACTGTTCCAGATTTTAGTTGTAGGTGAACAACAACAACAAATTAACAAGTTAGCACGGATGCGAACAAGTTAGCACGGATGTTAGCATGGATGCTAACAAGTTAGCACGGATGCTAACAAGTTAGCACGGATGTTAGCATGGATGTTAACAAGTTAGCATGGATGCTAACAAGTTATGCTAACAGGTTAGCACGGATGCTAACAAGTTAGCACGGAGACTAACAAGTTAGCACGGATGTTAGCACGGATGCTAACAAGTTAGCACGAATGTTAGCACGGATGCTAACAAGTTAGCACGGATGTTAGCACGGATGCTAACAATTTAGCACAGATGCTAATAAGTTATGCTAACAAGTTATGCTAACAGGTTAGCACGGATGCTAACAAGTTAGCACGGATGTTAGCACGGATGCTAACAAGTTAGCACGGATGTTAGCACGGATGCTAACAAGTTAGCACGGATGTCAGCACGGATGCTAACAAGTTATGCTAACAGGTTAGCACGGATGTTAGCACGGATGCTAACAAGTTAGCACGGATGCTAACAAGTTAGCACGGACGTTATCACGGATGCTAACAATTCAAAGTGCTTTACAGTTACACAAAATCACAAAAGGAGAGCAAAACATACATAAAATCACAAAAGGAAAATCATAAAACATAGAATTCATCATTAATTTAAAAAAGAGTGAAGAGTGTAGATAACATACTTCAGTTTTCATATGCACGGTTAAACAGAACTGTTTTCAGCCTGGTCTTAAACATTGTCAGAGTTGAGGCCTGTCTCACATTCTCTGGAAGACTGTTCCAGATTTTAGCTGCAGAAAACTGGAATGTAGCTATACCAAGCATTAAAATACCAAAGAGACCTTGGATGGGAAAAATGAACAATTTCTGCGGGTTCCTCATCAGAAATGATTGTGATCAACTGTAATAGCTGGAGTTGTAATTTATAGCGGACAGTTTGGCTCAATAGTTTGGTGTTGCGTATATTTCTTTCATGCTTCTGGTGAAACTTTGCAAGCAATGCAGCTTTACTGGTACAGCATCAAACCTTGTATTTGAACTCCTCTAACTCATAATGTAATGTTCAATGTCAGTATAAACACACTGTTGTGGGATGACATGGCTATAAAAAAATCAGTGCTTACTGAAATATTTTTAAAAAATATTCATCTGGTGCACTAGCAGAATTCACTGATTATTTTTCCTCTAACAAATATTAGTGTTGAATATTTGCCTGTTATCATAACTCAAACTATCATAGACCCTTTTTCATTGCAGATATATTGAAGTGAAAACATGTACAGGCACCAAGTCTCATAAGAATTCCCATGCTTTTTACCCATCTTACTCTTTGATGATGAAGAAACAAGGCAGGGCCAAACAGAACTTGACAAACTTGCAGCTCTATGGGATCTAAGGGACACATGGGTTCAGCGATTGCCTTTTCTTTACAATCCAGGCCCCACACATCACTGTGGGTGAATGTCTGGTTGCAGTTCATGGCACTTTTCTGTCACACAATCTATTCTGAATGTTTGAAATTGGGTTTGTTTTTACATTATGCCCACTGTCCTTGATAAGTATACGTGTGTGTGTTATTATATTATATCATTAATTTAAAAAGAGTGAAGAGTGTAGATAAGATACTTTCAGTTTTCATATGCACGGTTAAACAGAACTGTTTTCAGCCTGGTCTTAAACATTGTCAGTGTTGAGGCCTGTCTCACATTCTCTGGAAGACTGTTCCAGATTTTAGTTGTAGGTGAACAACAACAACAAATTAACAAGTTAGCACGGATGCGAACAAGTTAGCACGGATGTTAGCATGGATGCTAACAAGTTAGCACGGATGCTAACAAGTTAGCACGGATGTTAGCATGGATGTTAACAAGTTAGCATGGATGCTAACAAGTTATGCTAACAGGTTAGCACGGATGCTAACAAGTTAGCACGGAGACTAACAAGTTAGCACGGATGTTAGCACGGATGCTAACAAGTTAGCACGAATGTTAGCACGGATGCTAACAAGTTAGCACAGATGTTAGCACGGATGCTAACAATTTAGCACAGATGCTAATAAGTTATGCTAACAAGTTATGCTAACAGGTTAGCACGGATGCTAACAAGTTAGCACGGATGTTAGCACGGATGCTAACAAGTTAGCACGGATGTTAGCACGGATGCTAACAAGTTAGCACGGATGTCAGCACGGATGCTAACAAGTTATGCTAACAGGTTAGCACGGATGTTAGCACGGATGCTAACAAGTTAGCACGGATGCTAACAAGTTAGCACGGACGTTATCACGGATGCTAACAATTCAAAGTGCTTTACAGTTACACAAAATCACAAAAGGAGAGCAAAACATACATAAAATCACAAAAGGAAAATCATAAAACATAGAATTCATCATTAATTTAAAAAAGAGTGAAGAGTGTAGATAACATACTTCAGTTTTCATATGCACGGTTAAACAGAACTGTTTTCAGCCTGGTCTTAAACATTGTCAGAGTTGAGGCCTGTCTCACATTCTCTGGAAGACTGTTCCAGATTTTAGCTGCAGAAAACTGGAATGTAGCTATACCAAGCATTAAAATACCAAAGAGACCTTGGATGGGAAAAATGAACAATTTCTGCGGGTTCCTCATCAGAAATGATTGTGATCAACTGTAATAGCTGGAGTTGTAATTTATAGCGGACAGTTTGGCTCAATAGTTTGGTGTTGCGTATATTTCTTTCATGCTTCTGGTGAAACTTTGCAAGCAATGCAGCTTTACTGGTACAGCATCAAACCTTGTATTTGAACTCCTCTAACTCATAATGTAATGTTCAATGTCAGTATAAACACACTGTTGTGGGATGACATGGCTATAAAAAAATCAGTGCTTACTGAAATATTTTTAAAAAATATTCATCTGGTGCACTAGCAGAATTCACTGATTATTTTTCCTCTAACAAATATTAGTGTTGAATATTTGCCTGTTATCATAACTCAAACTATCATAGACCCTTTTTCATTGCAGATATATTGAAGTGAAAACATGTACAGGCACCAAGTCTCATAAGAATTCCCATGCTTTTTACCCATCTTACTCTTTGATGATGAAGAAACAAGGCAGGGCCAAACAGAACTTGACAAACTTGCAGCTCTATGGGATCTAAGGGACACATGGGTTCAGCGATTGCCTTTTCTTTACAATCCAGGCCCCACACATCACTGTGGGTGATGTGGCCCACTGTCCTTGATAAGTATACGTGTGTGTGTTATTATATTATATCATTAATTTAAAAAGAGTGAAGAGTGTAGATAAGATACTTTCAGTTTTCATATGCACGGTTAAACAGAACTGTTTTCAGCCTGGTCTTAAACATTGTCAGTGTTGAGGCCTGTCTCACATTCTCTGGAAGACTGTTCCAGATTTTAGTTGTAGGTGAACAACAACAAATTAACAAGTTAGCACGGATGCGAACAAGTTAGCACGGATGTTAGCATGGATGCTAACAAGTTAGCACTGATGCTAACAAGTTAGCACGGATGTTAGCAACAAGTTAGCACGGATGTTAGCACGGATGCTAACAAGTTAGCACGGATGTTAACAAGTTATGCTAACAGGTTAGCACGGATGCTAACAAGTTAGCACGGATGTTAACAAGTTATGCTAACAGGTTAGCACGGATGCTAACAAGTTAGCACGGATGTTAGCACGGATGCTAACAAGTTAGCACGGATGTTAGCACGGATGTTAGCACGGATGCTAACAAGTTAGCACAGATGTTAGCACGGATGCTAACGAGTTAGCACGGATGCTAATAAGTTATGCTAACAAGTTATGCTAACAAGTTAGCACGGATGCTAACAAGTTAGCACGGATGTTAGCACGGATGCTAACAAGTTAGCACGGATGTTAGCACGGATGCTAACAAGTTAGCACAGATGTTAACAAGTTATGCTAACAGGTTAGCACGGATGCTAACAAGTTAGCACGGATGTTAGCACGGATGCTAACAAGTTAGCACGGATGTTAGCACGGATGTTAGCACGGATGCTAACAAGTTAGCACGGATGTTAGCACGGATGCTAACGAGTTAGCACGGATGCTAATAAGTTATGCTAACAAGTTATGCTAACAAGTTAGCACGGATGCTAACAAGTTAGCACGGATGCTAACAAGTTATGCTAACAGGTTAGCACGGATGTTAGCACGGATGCTAACAAATTAGCACGGACGTTATCACGGATGCTAACAATTCAAAGTGCTTTACAGTTACACAAAATCACAAAAGGAGAGCAAAACATACATAAAATCACAAAAGGAAAATCATAAAACATAGAATTCATCATTAATTTAAAAAAGAGTGAAGAGTGTAGATAACATACTTCAGTTTTCTGTCTCACATTCTCTGGAAGACTGTTCCAGATTTTAGCTGCAGAAAACTGGAATGTAGCTATACCAAGCATTAAAATACCAAAGAGACCTTGGATGGGAAAAATGAACAATTTCTGCGGGTTCCTCATCAGAAATGATTGTGATCAACTGTAATAGCTGGAGTTGTAATTTATAGCGGACAGTTTGGCTCAATAGTTTGGTGTTGCGTATATTGTGCGTGACATTTTCTTTCATGCTTCTGGTGAAACTTTGCAAGCAATGCAGCTTTACTGGTACAGCATCAAACCTTGTATTTGAACTCCTCTAACTCATAATGTAATGTTCAATGTCAGTATAAACACACTGTTGTGGGATGACATGGCTATAAAAAAATCAGTGCTTACTGAAATATTTTTAAAAAATATTCCTCTGGTGCACTAGCAGAATTCACTGATTATTTTTCCTCTAACAAATATTAGTGTTGAATATTTGCCTGTTATCATAACTCAAACTATCATAGACCCTTTTTCATTGCAGATATATTGAAGTGAAAACATGTACAGGCACCAAGTCTCATAAGAATTCCCATGCTTTTTACCCATCTTACTCTTTGATGATGAAGAAACAAGGCAGGGCCAAACAGAACTTGACAAACTTGCAGCTCTATGGGATCTAAGGGACACATGGGTTCAGCGATTGCCTTTTCTTTACAATCCAGGCCCCACACATCACTGTGGGTGAATGTCTGGTTGCAGTTCATGGCACTTTTCTGTCACACAATCTATTCTGAATGTTTGAAATTGGGTTTGTTTTTACATTATGCCCACTGTCCTTGATAAGTATACGTGTGTGTGTTATTATATTATATCATTAATTTAAAAAGAGTGAAGAGTGTAGATAAGATACTTTCAGTTTTCATATGCACGGTTAAACAGAACTGTTTTCAGCCTGGTCTTAAACATTGTCAGTGTTGAGGCCTGTCTCACATTCTCTGGAAGACTGTTCCAGATTTTAGTTGTAGGTGAACAACAACAACACATTAACAAGTTAGCACGGATGCGAACAAGTTAGCACGGATGTTAGCATGGATGCTAACAAGTTAGCACGGATGCTAACAAGTTAGCACGGATGTTAGCATGGATGTTAACAAGTTAGCATGGATGCTAACAAGTTATGCTAACAGGTTAGCACGGATGCTAACAAGTTAGCACGGATGTTAGCATGGATGCTAACAAGTTAGCACGAATGTTAGCACGGATGCTAACAAGTTAGCACGGATGTTAGCACGGATGCTAACAATTTAGCACAGATGCTAATAAGTTATGCTAACAAGTTATGCTAACAGGTTAGCACGGATGCTAACAAGTTAGCACGGATGTTAGCACGGATGCTAACAAGTTAGCACGGATGTTAGCACGGATGCTAACAAGTTAGCACGGATGTCAGCACGGATGCTAACAAGTTATGCTAACAGGTTAGCACGGATGTTAGCACGGATGCTAACAAGTTAGCACGGATGCTAACAAGTTAGCACGGACGTTATCACGGATGCTAACAATTCAAAGTGCTTTACAGTTACACAAAATCACAAAAGGAGAGCAAAACATACATAAAATCACAAAAGGAAAATCATAAAACATAGAATTCATCATTAATTTAAAAAAGAGTGAAGAGTGTAGATAACATACTTCAGTTTTCATATGCACGGTTAAACAGAACTGTTTTCAGCCTGGTCTTAAACATTGTCAGAGTTGAGGCCTGTCTCACATTCTCTGGAAGACTGTTCCAGATTTTAGCTGCAGAAAACTGGAATGTAGCTATACCAAGCATTAAAATACCAAAGAGACCTTGGATGGGAAAAATGAACAATTTCTGCGGGTTCCTCATCAGAAATGATTGTGATCAACTGTAATAGCTGGAGTTGTAATTTATAGCGGACAGTTTGGCTCAATAGTTTGGTGTTGCGTATATTTCTTTCATGCTTCTGGTGAAACTTTGCAAGCAATGCAGCTTTACTGGTACAGCATCAAACCTTGTATTTGAACTCCTCTAACTCATAATGTAATGTTCAATGTCAGTATAAACACACTGTTGTGGGATGACATGGCTATAAAAAAATCAGTGCTTACTGAAATATTTTTAAAAAATATTCATCTGGTGCACTAGCAGAATTCACTGATTATTTTTCCTCTAACAAATATTAGTGTTGAATATTTGCCTGTTATCATAACTCAAACTATCATAGACCCTTTTTCATTGCAGATATATTGAAGTGAAAACATGTACAGGCACCAAGTCTCATAAGAATTCCCATGCTTTTTACCCATCTTACTCTTTGATGATGAAGAAACAAGGCAGGGCCAAACAGAACTTGACAAACTTGCAGCTCTATGGGATCTAAGGGACAGATGGGTTCAGCGATTGCCTTTTCTTTACAATCCAGGCCCCACACATCACTGTGGGTGATGTGGCCCACTGTCCTTGATAAGTATACGTGTGTGTGTTATTATATTATATCATTAATTTAAAAAGAGTGAAGAGTGTAGATAAGATACTTTCAGTTTTCATATGCACGGTTAAACAGAACTGTTTTCAGCCTGGTCTTAAACATTGTCAGTGTTGAGGCCTGTCTCACATTCTCTGGAAGACTGTTCCAGATTTTAGTTGTAGGTGAACAACAACAAATTAACAAGTTAGCACGGATGCGAACAAGTTAGCACGGATGTTAGCATGGATGCTAACAAGTTAGCACTGATGCTAACAAGTTAGCACGGATGTTAGCAACAAGTTAGCACGGATGTTAGCACGGATGCTAACAAGTTAGCACGGATGTTAACAAGTTATGCTAACAGGTTAGCACGGATGCTAACAAGTTAGCACGGATGTTAACAAGTTATGCTAACAGGTTAGCACGGATGCTAACAAGTTAGCACGGATGCTAACAAGTTAGCACGGATGTTAGCACGGATGCTAACAAGTTAGCACGGATGTTAGCACGGATGCTAACAAGTTAGCACAGATGTTAACAAGTTATGCTAACAGGTTAGCACGGATGCTAACAAGTTAGCACGGATGTTAGCACGGATGCTAACAAGTTAGCACGGATGTTAGCACGGATGTTAGCACGGATGCTAACAAGTTAGCACGGATGTTAGCACGGATGCTAACGAGTTAGCACGGATGCTAATAAGTTATGCTAACAAGTTATGCTAACAAGTTAGCACGGATGCTAACAAGTTAGCACGGATGCTAACAAGTTATGCTAACAGGTTAGCACGGATGTTAGCACGGATGCTAACTAATTAGCACGGACGTTATCACGGATGCTAACAATTCAAAGTGCTTTACAGTTACACAAAATCACAAAAGGAGAGCAAAACATACATAAAATCACAAAAGGAAAATCATAAAACATAGAATTCATCATTAATTTAAAAAAGAGTGAAGAGTGTAGATAACATACTTCAGTTTTCATATGCACGGTTAAACAGAACTGTTTTCAGCCTGGTCTTAAACATTGTCAGAGTTGAGGCCTGTCTCACATTCTCTGGAAGACTGTTCCAGATTTTAGCTGCAGAAAACTGGAATGTAGCTATACCAAGCATTAAAATACCAAAGAGACCTTGGATGGGAAAAATGAACAATTTATGCGGGTTCCTCATCAGAAATGATTGTGATCAACTGTAATAGCTGGAGTTGTAATTTATAGCGGACAGTTTGGCTCAATAGTTTGGTGTTGCGTATATTTCTTTCATGCTTCTGGTGAAACTTTGCAAGCAATGCAGCTTTACTGGTACAGCATCAAACCTTGTATTTGAACTCCTCTAACTCATAATGTAATGTTCAATGTCAGTATAAACACACTGTTGTGGGATGACATGGCTATAAAAAAATCAGTGCTTACTGAAATATTTTTAAAAAATATTCATCTGGTGCACTAGCAGAATTCACTGATTATTTTTCCTCTAACAAATATTAGTGTTGAATATTTGCCTGTTATCATAACTCAAACTATCATAGACCCTTTTTCATTGCAGATATATTGAAGTGAAAACATGTACAGGCACCAAGTCTCATAAGAATTCCCATGCTTTTTACCCATCTTACTCTTTGATGATGAAGAAACAAGGCAGGGCCAAACAGAACTTGACAAACTTGCAGCTCTATGGGATCTAAGGGACACATGGGTTCAGCGATTGCCTTTTCTTTACAATCCAGGCCCCACACATCACTGTGGGTGAATGTCTGGTTGCAGTTCATGGCACTTTTCTGTCACACAATCTATTCTGAATGTTTGAAATTGGGTTTGTTTTTACATTATGCCCACTGTCCTTGATAAGTATACGTGTGTGTGTTATTATATTATATCATTAATTTAAAAAGAGTGAAGAGTGTAGATAAGATACTTTCAGTTTTCATATGCACGGTTAAACAGAACTGTTTTCAGCCTGGTCTTAAACATTGTCAGTGTTGAGGCCTGTCTCACATTCTCTGGAAGACTGTTCCAGATTTTAGTTGTAGGTGAACAACAACAACAAATTAACAAGTTAGCACGGATGCGAACAAGTTAGCACGGATGTTAGCATGGATGCTAACAAGTTAGCACGGATGCTAACAAGTTAGCACGGATGTTAGCACGGATGCTAACAAGTTAGCACGGATGTTAGCACGGATGCTAACAAGTTAGCACGGATGTTAGCACGGATGCTAACAATTTAGCACAGATGCTAATAAGTTATGCTAACAAGTTATGCTAACAGGTTAGCACGGATGCTAACAAGTTAGCACGGATGTTAACAAGTTATGCTAACAGGTTAGCACGGATGCTAACAAGTTAGCACGGATGTTAGCACGGATGCTAACAAGTTAGCACGGATGTCAGCACGGATGCTAACAAGTTATGCTAACAGGTTAGCACGGATGTTAGCACGGATGCTAACAAGTTAGCACGGATGCTAACAAGTTAGCACGGACGTTATCACGGATGCTAACAATTCAAAGTGCTTTACAGTTACACAAAATCACAAAAGGAGAGCAAAACATACATAAAATCACAAAAGGAAAATCATAAAACATAGAATTCATCATTAATTTAAAAAAGAGTGAAGAGTGTAGATAACATACTTCAGTTTTCATATGCACGGTTAAACAGAACTGTTTTCAGCCTGGTCTTAAACATTGTCAGAGTTGAGGCCTGTCTCACATTCTCTGGAAGACTGTTCCAGATTTTAGTTGTAGGTGAACAACAACAACAAATTAACAAGTTAGCACGGATGCGAACAAGTTAGCACGGATGTTAGCATGGATGCTAACAAGTTAGCACGGATGCTAACAAGTTAGCACGGATGTTAGCATGGATGTTAACAAGTTAGCACGGATGTTAGCACGGTTGCTAACAAGTTAGCACAGATGTTAGCACGGATGCTAACGAGTTAGCACGGAGACTAACAAGTTAGCACGGATGTTAGCACGGATGCTAACAAGTTAGCACGGATGTTAGCACGGATGCTAACAAGTTAGCACGGATGTTAGCACGGATGCTAACAATTTAGCACAGATGCTAATAAGTTATGCTAACAAGTTATGCTAACAGGTTAGCACGGATGCTAACAAGTTAGCACGGATGTTAACAAGTTATGCTAACAGGTTAGCACGGATGCTAACAAGTTAGCACGGATGTTAGCACGGATGCTAACAAGTTAGCACGGATGTCAGCACGGATGCTAACAAGTTATGCTAACAGGTTAGCACGGATGTTAGCACGGATGCTAACAAGTTAGCACGGATGCTAACAAGTTAGCACGGACGTTATCACGGATGCTAACAATTCAAAGTGCTTTACAGTTACACAAAATCACAAAAGGAGAGCAAAACATACATAAAATCACAAAAGGAAAATCATAAAACATAGAATTCATCATTAATTTAAAAAAGAGTGAAGAGTGTAGATAACATACTTCAGTTTTCATATGCACGGTTAAACAGAACTGTTTTCAGCCTGGTCTTAAACATTGTCAGAGTTGAGGCCTGTCTCACATTCTCTGGAAGACTGTTCCAGATTTTAGCTGCAGAAAACTGGAATGTAGCTATACCAAGCATTAAAATACCAAAGAGACCTTGGATGGGAAAAATGAACAATTTCTGCGGGTTCCTCATCAGAAATGATTGTGATCAACTGTAATAGCTGGAGTTGTAATTTATAGCGGACAGTTTGGCTCAATAGTTTGGTGTTGCGTATATTTCTTTCATGCTTCTGGTGAAACTTTGCAAGCAATGCAGCTTTACTGGTACAGCATCAAACCTTGTATTTGAACTCCTCTAACTCATAATGTAATGTTCAATGTCAGTATAAACACACTGTTGTGGGATGACATGGCTATAAAAAAATCAGTGCTTACTGAAATATTTTTAAAAAATATTCATCTGGTGCACTAGCAGAATTCACTGATTATTTTTCCTCTAACAAATATTAGTGTTGAATATTTGCCTGTTATCATAACTCAAACTATCATAGACCCTTTTTCATTGCAGATATATTGAAGTGAAAACATGTACAGGCACCAAGTCTCATAAGAATTCCCATGCTTTTTACCCATCTTACTCTTTGATGATGAAGAAACAAGGCAGGGCCAAACAGAACTTGACAAACTTGCAGCTCTATGGGATCTAAGGGACACATGGGTTCAGCGATTGCCTTTTCTTTACAATCCAGGCCCCACACATCACTGTGGGTGATGTGGCCCACTGTCCTTGATAAGTATACGTGTGTGTGTTATTATATTATATCATTAATTTAAAAAGAGTGAAGAGTGTAGATAAGATACTTTCAGTTTTCATATGCACGGTTAAACAGAACTGTTTTCAGCCTGGTCTTAAACATTGTCAGTGTTGAGGCCTGTCTCACATTCTCTGGAAGACTGTTCCAGATTTTAGTTGTAGGTGAACAACAACAACAAATTAACAAGTTAGCACGGATGCGAACAAGTTAGCACGGATGTTAGCATGGATGCTAACAAGTTAGCACGGATGCTAACAAGTTAGCACGGATGTTAGCATGGATGTTAACAAGTTAGCACGGATGTTAGCACGGATGCTAACAAGTTAGCACAGATGTTAGCACGGATGCTAACGAGTTAGCACGGAGACTAACAAGTTAGCACGGATGTTAGCACGGATGCTAACAAGTTAGCACGGATGTTAGCACGGATGCTAACAAGTTAGCACGGATGTTAGCACGGATGCTAACAATTTAGCACAGATGCTAATAAGTTATGCTAACAAGTTATGCTAACAGGTTAGCACGGATGCTAACAAGTTAGCACGGATGTTAACAAGTTATGCTAACAGGTTAGCACGGATGCTAACAAGTTAGCACGGATGTCAGCACGGATGCTAACAAGTTATGCTAACAGGTTAGCACGGATGTTAGCACGGATGCTAACAAGTTAGCACGGATGCTAACAAGTTAGCACGGACGTTATCACGGATGCTAACAATTCAAAGTGCTTTACAGTTACACAAAATCACAAAAGGAGAGCAAAACATACATAAAATCACAAAAGGAAAATCATAAAACATAGAATTCATCATTAATTTAAAAAAGAGTGAAGAGTGTAGATAACATACTTCAGTTTTCATATGCACGGTTAAACAGAACTGTTTTCAGCCTGGTCTTAAACATTGTCAGAGTTGAGGCCTGTCTCACATTCTCTGGAAGACTGTTCCAGATTTTAGCTGCAGAAAACTGGAATGTAGCTATACCAAGCATTAAAATACCAAAGAGACCTTGGATGGGAAAAATGAACAATTTCTGCGGGTTCCTCATCAGAAATGATTGTGATCAACTGTAATAGCTGGAGTTGTAATTTATAGCGGACAGTTTGGCTCAATAGTTTGGTGTTGCGTATATTTCTTTCATGCTTCTGGTGAAACTTTGCAAGCAATGCAGCTTTACTGGTACAGCATCAAACCTTGTATTTGAACTCCTCTAACTCATAATGTAATGTTCAATGTCAGTATAAACACACTGTTGTGGGATGACATGGCTATAAAAAAATCAGTGCTTACTGAAATATTTTTAAAAAATATTCCTCTGGTGCACTAGCAGAATTCACTGATTATTTTTCCTCTAACAAATATTAGTGTTGAATATTTGCCTGTTATCATAACTCAAACTATCATAGACCCTTTTTCATTGGAGATATATTGAAGTGAAAACATGTACAGGCACCAAGTCTCATAAGAATTCCCATGCTTTTTACCCATCTTACTCTTTGATGATGAAGAAACAAGGCAGGGCCAAACAGAACTTGACAAACTTGCAGCTCTATGGGATCTAAGGGACACATGGGTTCAGCGATTGCCTTTTCTTTACAATCCAGGCCCCACACATCACTGTGGGTGAATGTCTGGTTGCAGTTCATGGCACTTTTCTGTCACACAATCTATTCTGAATGTTTGAAATTGGGTTTGTTTTTACATTATGCCCACTGTCCTTGATAAGTATACGTGTGTGTGTTATTATATTATATCATTAATTTAAAAAGAGTGAAGAGTGTAGATAAGATACTTTCAGTTTTCATATGCACGGTTAAACAGAACTGTTTTCAGCCTGGTCTTAAACATTGTCAGTGTTGAGGCCTGTCTCACATTCTCTGGAAGACTGTTCCAGATTTTAGTTGTAGGTGAACAACAACAACAAATTAACAAGTTAGCACGGATGCGAACAAGTTAGCCAGATGTTAGCATGGATGTTAACAAGTTAGCATGGATGCTAACAAGTTATGCTAACAGGTTAGCACGGATGCTAACAAGTTAGCACGGATGTTAACAAGTTATGCTAACAGGTTAGCACGGATGCTAACAAGTTAGCACGGATGTTAGCACGGATGCTAACAAGTTAGCACGGATGTTAGCACGGATGCTAACGAGTTAGCACGGATGCTAATAAGTTATGCTAACAGGTTAGCACGGATGTTAGCACGGATGCTAACAAGTTAGCACGGACGTTATCACGGATGCTAACAATTCAAAGTGCTTTACAGTTACACAAAATCACAAAAGGAGAGCAAAACATAGATAAAATCACAAAAGGAAAATCATAAAACATAGAATTCATCATTAATTTAAAAAAGAGTGAAGAGTGTAGATAACATACTTCAGTTTTCATATGCACGGTTAAACAGAACTGTTTTCAGCCTGGTCTTAAACATTGTCAGAGTTGAGGCCTGTCTCACATTCTCTGGAAGACTGTTCCAGATTTTAGCTGCAGAAAACTGGAATGTAGCTATACCAAGCATTAAAATACCAAAGAGACCTTGGATGGGAAAAATGAACAATTTCTGCGGGTTCCTCATCAGAAATGATTGTGATCAACTGTAATAGCTGGCATAATATAAATATTCCTCTGGTGCACTAGCAGAATTCACTGATTATTTTTTCTCTAACAAATATTAGTGTTGAATATTTGCCTGTTATCATAACTCAAACTATCATAGACCCTTTTTCATTGCAGATATATTGAAGTGAAAACATGTACAGGCACCAAGTCTCATAAGAATTCCCATGCTTTTTACCCATCTTACTCTTTGATGATGAAGAAACAAGGCAGGGCCAAACAGAACTTGACAAACTTGCAGCTCTATGGGATCTAAGGGACACATGGGTTCAGCGATTGCCTTTTCTTTACAATCCAGGCCCCACACATCACTGTGGGTGAATGTCTGGTTGCAGTTCATGGCACTTTTCTGTCACACAATCTATTCTGAATGTTTGAAATTGGGTTTGTTTTTACATTATGCCCACTGTCCTTGATAAGTATACGTGTGTGTGTTATTATATTATATCATTAATTTAAAAAGAGTGAAGAGTGTAGATAAGATACTTTCAGTTTTCATATGCACGGTTAAACAGAACTGTTTTCAGCCTGGTCTTAAACATTGTCAGTGTTGAGGCCTGTCTCACATTCTCTGGAAGACTGTTCCAGATTTTAGTTGTAGGTGAACAACAACAACAAATTAACAAGTTAGCACGGATGCGAACAAGTTAGCACGGATGTTAGCATGGATGCTAACAAGTTAGCACGGATGCTAACAAGTTAGCACGGATGTTAGCATGGATGTTAACAAGTTAGCATGGATGCTAACAAGTTATGCTAACAGGTTAGCACGGATGCTAACAAGTTAGCACGGATGTTAGCATGGATGCTAACAAGTTAGCACGAATGTTAGCACGGATGCTAACAAGTTAGCACGGATGTTAGCACGGATGCTAACAATTTAGCACAGATGCTAATAAGTTATGCTAACAAGTTATGCTAACAGGTTAGCACGGATGCTAACAAGTTAGCACGGATGTTAGCACGGATGCTAACAAGTTAGCACGGATGTTAGCACGGATGCTAACAAGTTAGCACGGATGTCAGCACGGATGCTAACAAGTTATGCTAACAGGTTAGCACGGATGTTAGCACGGATGCTAACAAGTTAGCACGGATGCTAACAAGTTAGCACGGACGTTATCACGGATGCTAACAATTCAAAGTGCTTTACAGTTACACAAAATCACAAAAGGAGAGCAAAACATACATAAAATCACAAAAGGAAAATCATAAAACATAGAATTCATCATTAATTTAAAAAAGAGTGAAGAGTGTAGATAACATACTTCAGTTTTCATATGCACGGTTAAACAGAACTGTTTTCAGCCTGGTCTTAAACATTGTCAGAGTTGAGGCCTGTCTCACATTCTCTGGAAGACTGTTCCAGATTTTAGCTGCAGAAAACTGGAATGTAGCTATACCAAGCATTAAAATACCAAAGAGACCTTGGATGGGAAAAATGAACAATTTCTGCGGGTTCCTCATCAGAAATGATTGTGATCAACTGTAATAGCTGGAGTTGTAATTTATAGCGGACAGTTTGGCTCAATAGTTTGGTGTTGCGTATATTTCTTTCATGCTTCTGGTGAAACTTTGCAAGCAATGCAGCTTTACTGGTACAGCATCAAACCTTGTATTTGAACTCCTCTAACTCATAATGTAATGTTCAATGTCAGTATAAACACACTGTTGTGGGATGACATGGCTATAAAAAAATCAGTGCTTACTGAAATATTTTTAAAAAATATTCATCTGGTGCACTAGCAGAATTCACTGATTATTTTTCCTCTAACAAATATTAGTGTTGAATATTTGCCTGTTATCATAACTCAAACTATCATAGACCCTTTTTCATTGCAGATATATTGAAGTGAAAACATGTACAGGCACCAAGTCTCATAAGAATTCCCATGCTTTTTACCCATCTTACTCTTTGATGATGAAGAAACAAGGCAGGGCCAAACAGAACTTGACAAACTTGCAGCTCTATGGGATCTAAGGGACACATGGGTTCAGCGATTGCCTTTTCTTTACAATCCAGGCCCCACACATCACTGTGGGTGATGTGGCCCACTGTCCTTGATAAGTATACGTGTGTGTGTTATTATATTATATCATTAATTTAAAAAGAGTGAAGAGTGTAGATAAGATACTTTCAGTTTTCATATGCACGGTTAAACAGAACTGTTTTCAGCCTGGTCTTAAACATTGTCAGTGTTGAGGCCTGTCTCACATTCTCTGGAAGACTGTTCCAGATTTTAGTTGTAGGTGAACAACAACAAATTAACAAGTTAGCACGGATGCGAACAAGTTAGCACGGATGTTAGCATGGATGCTAACAAGTTAGCACTGATGCTAACAAGTTAGCACGGATGTTAGCAACAAGTTAGCACGGATGTTAGCACGGATGCTAACAAGTTAGCACGGATGTTAACAAGTTATGCTAACAGGTTAGCACGGATGCTAACAAGTTAGCACGGATGTTAACAAGTTATGCTAACAGGTTAGCACGGATGCTAACAAGTTAGCACGGATGTTAGCACGGATGCTAACAAGTTAGCACAGATGTTAGCACGGATGCTAACGAGTTAGCACGGATGCTAATAAGTTATGCTAACAAGTTATGCTAACAAGTTAGCACGGATGCTAACAAGTTAGCACGGATGTTAGCACGGATGCTAACAAGTTAGCACGGATGTTAGCACGGATGCTAACAAGTTAGCGCAGATGTTAACAAGTTATGCTAACAGGTTAGCACGGATGCTAACAAGTTAGCACGGATGTTAGCACGGATGCTAACAAGTTAGCACGGATGTTAGCACGGATGTTAGCACGGATGCTAACAAGTTAGCACGGATGTTAGCACGGATGCTAACGAGTTAGCACGGATGCTAATAAGTTATGCTAACAAGTTATGCTAACAAGTTAGCACGGATGCTAACAAGTTAGCACGGATGCTAACAAGTTATGCTAACAGGTTAGCACGGATGTTAGCACGGATGCTAACAAATTAGCACGGACGTTATCACGGATGCTAACAATTCAAAGTGCTTTACAGTTACACAAAATCACAAAAGGAGAGCAAAACATACATAAAATCACAAAAGGAAAATCATAAAACATAGAATTCATCATTAATTTAAAAAAGAGTGAAGAGTGTAGATAACATACTTCAGTTTTCTGTCTCACATTCTCTGGAAGACTGTTCCAGATTTTAGCTGCAGAAAACTGGAATGTAGCTATACCAAGCATTAAAATACCAAAGAGACCTTGGATGGGAAAAATGAACAATTTCTGCGGGTTCCTCATCAGAAATGATTGTGATCAACTGTAATAGCTGGAGTTGTAATTTATAGCCGACAGTTTGGCTCAATAGTTTGGTGTTGCGTATATTGTGCGTGACATTTTCTTTCATGCTTCTGGTGAAACTTTGCAAGCAATGCAGCTTTACTGGTACAGCATCAAACCTTGTATTTGAACTCCTCTAACTCATAATGTAATGTTCAATGTCAGTATAAACACACTGTTGTGGGATGACATGGCTATAAAAAAATCAGTGCTTACTGAAATATTTTTAAAAAATATTCCTCTGGTGCACTAGCAGAATTCACTGATTATTTTTCCTCTAACAAATATTAGTGTTGAATATTTGCCTGTTATCATAACTCAAACTATCATAGACCCTTTTTTATTGCAGATATATTGAAGTGAAAACATGTACAGGCACCAAGTCTCATAAGAATTCCCATGCTTTTTACCCATCTTACTCTTTGATGATGAAGAAACAAGGCAGGGCCAAACAGAACTTGACAAACTTGCAGCTCTATGGGATCTAAGGGACACATGGGTTCAGCGATTGCCTTTTCTTTACAATCCAGGCCCCACACATCACTGTGGGTGAATGTCTGGTTGCAGTTCATGGCACTTTTCTGTCACACAATCTATTCTGAATGTTTGAAATTGGGTTTGTTTTTACATTATGCCCACTGTCCTTGATAAGTATACGTGTGTGTGTTATTATATTATATCATTAATTTAAAAAGAGTGAAGAGTGTAGATAAGATACTTTCAGTTTTCATATGCACGGTTAAACAGTACTGTTTTCAGCCTGGTCTTAAACATTGTCAGTGTTGAGGCCTGTCTCACATTCTCTGGAAGACTGTTCCAGATTTTAGTTGTAGGTGAACAACAACAACAAATTAACAAGTTAGCACGGATGCGAACAAGTTAGCACGGATGTTAGCATGGATGCTAACAAGTTAGCACGGATGCTAACAAGTTAGCACGGATGCTAGCATGGATGTTAACAAGTTAGCATGGATGTTAACAAGTTAGCACGGATGCTAACAAGTTAGCACGGATGTTAGCAACAAGTTAGCACGAATGTTAGCACGGATGCTAACAAGTTAGCACGGATGTTAGCATGGATGCTAACAAGTTAGCACGGATGTTAGCACGGATGCTAACGAGTTAGCACGGATGTTAGCACGGATGCTAACGAGTTAGCACGGATGTTAGCACGGATGTTAACAAGTTATGCTAACAGGTTAGCACGGATGCTAACAAGTTAGCACGGATGTTAGCACGGATGCTAACAAGTTAGCACGGATGTTAGCACGGATGCTAACAAGTTAGCACGGATGTTAGCACGGATGCTAACAAGTTAGCACGGATGTCAGCACGGATGCTAACAAGTTAGCACGGATGTCAGCACGGATGCTAACAAGTTATGCTAACAGGTTAGCACGGATGTTAGCACGGATGCTAACAAGTTAGCACGGACGTTATCACGGATGCTAACAATTCAAAGTGCTTTACAGTTACACAAAATCACAAAAGGAGAGCAAAACATACATAAAATCACAAAAGGAAAATCATAAAACATAGAATTCATCATTAATTTAAAAAAGAGTGAAGAGTGTAGATAACATACTTCAGTTTTCATATGCACGGTTAAACAGAACTGTTTTCAGCCTGGTCTTAAACATTGTCAGAGTTGAGGCCTGTCTCACATTCTCTGGAAGACTGTTCCAGATTTTAGCTGCAGAAAACTGGAATGTAGCTATACCAAGCATTAAAATACCAAAGAGACCTTGGATGGGAAAAATGAACAATTTCTGCGGGTTCCTCATCAGAAATGATTGTGATCAACTGTAATAGCTGGAGTTGTAATTTATAGCGGACAGTTTGGCTCAATAGTTTGGTGTTGCGTATATTGTGCGTGACATTTTCTTTCATGCTTCTGGTGAAACTTTGCAAGCAATGCAGCTTTACTGGTACAGCATCAAACCTTGTATTTGAACTCCTCTAACTCATAATGTAATGTTCAATGTCAGTATAAACACACTGTTGTGGGATGACATGGCTATAAAAAAATCAGTGCTTACTGAAATATTTTTAAAAAATATTCCTCTGGTGCACTAGCAGAATTCACTGATTATTTTTCCTCTAACAAATATTAGTGTTGAATATTTGCCTGTTATCATAACTCAAACTATCATAGACCCTTTTTTATTGCAGATATATTGAAGTGAAAACATGTACAGGCACCAAGTCTCATAAGAATTCCCATGCTTTTTACCCATCTTACTCTTTGATGATGAAGAAACAAGGCAGGGCCAAACAGAACTTGACAAACTTGCAGCTCTATGGGATCTAAGGGACACATGGGTTCAGCGATTGCCTTTTCTTTACAATCCAGGCCCCACACATCACTGTGGGTGAATGTCTGGTTGCAGTTCATGGCACTTTTCTGTCACACAATCTATTCTGAATGTTTGAAATTGGGTTTGTTTTTACATTATGCCCACTGTCCTTGATAAGTATACGTGTGTGTGTTATTATATTATATCATTAATTTAAAAAGAGTGAAGAGTGTAGATAAGATACTTTCAGTTTTCATATGCACGGTTAAACAGTACTGTTTTCAGCCTGGTCTTAAACATTGTCAGTGTTGAGGCCTGTCTCACATTCTCTGGAAGACTGTTCCAGATTTTAGTTGTAGGTGAACAACAACAACAAATTAACAAGTTAGCACGGATGCGAACAAGTTAGCACGGATGTTAGCATGGATGCTAACAAGTTAGCACGGATGCTAACAAGTTAGCACGGATGCTAGCATGGATGTTAACAAGTTAGCATGGATGTTAACAAGTTAGCACGGATGCTAACAAGTTAGCACGGATGTTAGCAACAAGTTAGCACGAATGTTAGCACGGATGCTAACAAGTTAGCACGGATGTTAGCATGGATGCTAACAAGTTAGCACGGATGTTAGCACGGATGCTAACGAGTTAGCACGGATGTTAGCACGGATGCTAACGAGTTAGCACGGATGTTAGCACGGATGTTAACAAGTTATGCTAACAGGTTAGCACGGATGCTAACAAGTTAGCACGGATGTTAGCACGGATGCTAACAAGTTAGCACGGATGTTAGCACGGATGCTAACAAGTTAGCACGGATGTTAGCACGGATGCTAACAAGTTAGCACGGATGTCAGCACGGATGCTAACAAGTTAGCACGGATGTCAGCACGGATGCTAACAAGTTATGCTAACAGGTTAGCACGGATGTTAGCACGGATGCTAACAAGTTAGCACGGACGTTATCACGGATGCTAACAATTCAAAGTGCTTTACAGTTACACAAAATCACAAAAGGAGAGCAAAACATACATAAAATCACAAAAGGAAAATCATAAAACATAGAATTCATCATTAATTTAAAAAAGAGTGAAGAGTGTAGATAACATACTTCAGTTTTCATATGCACGGTTAAACAGAACTGTTTTCAGCCTGGTCTTAAACATTGTCAGAGTTGAGGCCTGTCTCACATTCTCTGGAAGACTGTTCCAGATTTTAGCTGCAGAAAACTGGAATGTAGCTATACCAAGCATTAAAATACCAAAGAGACCTTGGATGGGAAAAATGAACAATTTCTGCGGGTTCCTCATCAGAAATGATTGTGATCAACTGTAATAGCTGGAGTTGTAATTTATAGCGGACAGTTTGGCTCAATAGTTTGGTGTTGCGTATATTGTGCGTGACATTTTCTTTCATGCTTCTGGTGAAACTTTGCAAGCAATGCAGCTTTACTGGTACAGCATCAAACCTTGTATTTGAACTCCTCTAACTCATAATCTAATGTTCAATGTCAGTATAAACACACTGTTGTGGGATGACATGGCTATAAAAAAATCAGTGCTTACTGAAATATTTTTAAAAAATATTCCTCTGGTGCGCTAGCAGAATTCACTGATTATTTTTCCTCTAACAAATATTAGTGTTGAATATTTGCCTGTTATCATAACTTGCAGATATATTGAAGTGAAAACATGTACAGGCACCAAGTCTCATAAGAATTTCCATGCTTTTTACCCATCTTACTCTTTGATGATGAAGAAACAAGGCAGGGCCAAACAGAACTTGACAAACTTGCAGCTCTATGGGATCTAAGGGACACATGGGTTCAGCGATTGCCTTTTCTTTACAATCCAGGCCCCACACATCACTGTGGGTGAATGTCTGGTTGCAGTTCATGGCACTTTTCTGTCACACAATCTATTCTGAATGTTTGAAATTGGGTTTGTTTTTACATTATGCCCACTGTCCTTGATAAGTATACGTGTGTGTGTTATTATATTATATCATTAATTTAAAAAGAGTGAAGAGTGTAGATAAGATACTTTCAGTTTTCATATGCACGGTTAAACAGAACTGTTTTCAGCCTGGTCTTAAACATTGTCAGTGTTGAGGCCTGTCTCACATTCTCTGGAAGACTGTTCCAGATTTTAGTTGTAGGTGAACAACAACAACAAATTAACAAGTTAGCACGGATGCGAACAAGTTAGCCAGATGTTAGCATGGATGTTAACAAGTTAGCATGGATGCTAACAAGTTATGCTAACAGGTTAGCACGGATGCTAACAAGTTAGCACGGATGTTAACAAGTTATGCTAACAGGTTAGCACGGATGCTAACAAGTTAGCACGGATGTTAGCACGGATGCTAACAAGTTAGCACGGATGTTAGCACGGATGCTAACGAGTTAGCACGGATGCTAATAAGTTATGCTAACAGGTTAGCACGGATGTTAGCACGGATGCTAACAAGTTAGCACGGACGTTATCACGGATGCTAACAATTCAAAGTGCTTTACAGTTACACAAAATCACAAAAGGAGAGCAAAACATAGATAAAATCACAAAAGGAAAATCATAAAACATAGAATTCATCATTAATTTAAAAAAGAGTGAAGAGTGTAGATAACATACTTCAGTTTTCATATGCACGGTTAAACAGAACTGTTTTCAGCCTGGTCTTAAACATTGTCAGAGTTGAGGCCTGTCTCACATTCTCTGGAAGACTGTTCCAGATTTTAGCTGCAGAAAACTGGAATGTAGCTATACCAAGCATTAAAATACCAAAGAGACCTTGGATGGGAAAAATGAACAATTTCTGCGGGTTCCTCATCAGAAATGATTGTGATCAACTGTAATAGCTGGCATAATATAAATATTCCTCTGGTGCACTAGCAGAATTCACTGATTATTTTTTCTCTAACAAATATTAGTGTTGAATATTTGCCTGTTATCATAACTCAAACTATCATAGACCCTTTTTCATTGCAGATATATTGAAGTGAAAACATGTACAGGCACCAAGTCTCATAAGAATTCCCATGCTTTTTACCCATCTTACTCTTTGATGATGAAGAAACAAGGCAGGGCCAAACAGAACTTGACAAACTTGCAGCTCTATGGGATCTAAGGGACACATGGGTTCAGCGATTGCCTTTTCTTTACAATCCAGGCCCCACACATCACTGTGGGTGAATGTCTGGTTGCAGTTCATGGCACTTTTCTGTCACACAATCTATTCTGAATGTTTGAAATTGGGTTTGTTTTTACATTATGCCCACTGTCCTTGATAAGTATACGTGTGTGTGTTATTATATTATATCATTAATTTAAAAAGAGTGAAGAGTGTAGATAAGATACTTTCAGTTTTCATATGCACGGTTAAACAGAACTGTTTTCAGCCTGGTCTTAAACATTGTCAGTGTTGAGGCCTGTCTCACATTCTCTGGAAGACTGTTCCAGATTTTAGTTGTAGGTGAACAACAACAACAAATTAACAAGTTAGCACGGATGCGAACAAGTTAGCACGGATGTTAGCATGGATGCTAACAAGTTAGCACGGATGCTAACAAGTTAGCACGGATGTTAGCATGGATGTTAACAAGTTAGCATGGATGCTAACAAGTTATGCTAACAGGTTAGCACGGATGCTAACAAGTTAGCACGGAGACTAACAAGTTAGCACGGATGTTAGCACGGATGCTAACAAGTTAGCACGAATGTTAGCACGGATGCTAACAAGTTAGCACGGATGTTAGCACGGATGCTAACAATTTAGCACAGATGCTAATAAGTTATGCTAACAAGTTATGCTAACAGGTTAGCACGGATGCTAACAAGTTAGCACGGATGTTAGCACGGATGCTAACAAGTTAGCACGGATGTTAGCACGGATGCTAACAAGTTAGCACGGATGTCAGCACGGATGCTAACAAGTTATGCTAACAGGTTAGCACGGATGTTAGCACGGATGCTAACAAGTTAGCACGGATGCTAACAAGTTAGCACGGACGTTATCACGGATGCTAACAATTCAAAGTGCTTTACAGTTACACAAAATCACAAAAGGAGAGCAAAACATACATAAAATCACAAAAGGAAAATCATAAAACATAGAATTCATCATTAATTTAAAAAAGAGTGAAGAGTGTAGATAACATACTTCAGTTTTCATATGCACGGTTAAACAGAACTGTTTTCAGCCTGGTCTTAAACATTGTCAGAGTTGAGGCCTGTCTCACATTCTCTGGAAGACTGTTCCAGATTTTAGCTGCAGAAAACTGGAATGTAGCTATACCAAGCATTAAAATACCAAAGAGACCTTGGATGGGAAAAATGAACAATTTCTGCGGGTTCCTCATCAGAAATGATTGTGATCAACTGTAATAGCTGGAGTTGTAATTTATAGCGGACAGTTTGGCTCAATAGTTTGGTGTTGCGTATATTTCTTTCATGCTTCTGGTGAAACTTTGCAAGCAATGCAGCTTTACTGGTACAGCATCAAACCTTGTATTTGAACTCCTCTAACTCATAATGTAATGTTCAATGTCAGTATAAACACACTGTTGTGGGATGACATGGCTATAAAAAAATCAGTGCTTACTGAAATATTTTTAAAAAATATTCATCTGGTGCACTAGCAGAATTCACTGATTATTTTTCCTCTAACAAATATTAGGGTTGAATATTTGCCTGTTATCATAACTCAAACTATCATAGACCCTTTTTCATTGCAGATATATTGAAGTGAAAACATGTACAGGCACCAAGTCTCATAAGAATTCCCATGCTTTTTACCCATCTTACTCTTTGATGATGAAGAAACAAGGCAGGGCCAAACAGAACTTGACAAACTTGCAGCTCTATGGGATCTAAGGGACACATGGGTTCAGCGATTGCCTTTTCTTTACAATCCAGGCCCCACACATCACTGTGGGTGATGTGGCCCACTGTCCTTGATAAGTATACGTGTGTGTGTTATTATATTATATCATTAATTTAAAAAGAGTGAAGAGTGTAGATAAGATACTTTCAGTTTTCATATGCACGGTTAAACAGAACTGTTTTCAGCCTGGTCTTAAACATTGTCAGTGTTGAGGCCTGTCTCACATTCTCTGGAAGACTGTTCCAGATTTTAGTTGTAGGTGAACAACAACAAATTAACAAGTTAGCACGGATGCGAACAAGTTAGCACGGATGTTAGCATGGATGCTAACAAGTTAGCACTGATGCTAACAAGTTAGCACGGATGTTAGCAACAAGTTAGCACGGATGTTAGCACGGATGCTAACAAGTTAGCACGGATGTTAACAAGTTATGCTAACAGGTTAGCACGGATGCTAACAAGTTAGCACGGATGTTAACAAGTTATGCTAACAGGTTAGCACGGATGCTAACAAGTTAGCACGGATGTTAGCACGGATGCTAACAAGTTAGCACGGATGTTAGCACGGATGTTAGCACGGATGCTAACAAGTTAGCACAGATGTTAGCACGGATGCTAACGAGTTAGCACGGATGCTAATAAGTTATGCTAACAAGTTATGCTAACAAGTTAGCACGGATGCTAACAAGTTAGCACGGATGTTAGCACGGATGCTAACAAGTTAGCACGGATGTTAGCACGGATGCTAACAAGTTAGCACAGATGTTAGCACGGATGTTAGCACGGATGCTAACAAGTTAGCACGGATGTTAGCACGGATGCTAACGAGTTAGCACGGATGCTAATAAGTTATGCTAACAAGTTATGCTAACAAGTTAGCACGGATGCTAACAAGTTAGCACGGATGCTAACAAGTTATGCTAACAGGTTAGCACGGATGTTAGCACGGATGCTAACAAATTAGCACGGACGTTATCACGGATGCTAACAATTCAAAGTGCTTTACAGTTACACAAAATCACAAAAGGAGAGCAAAACATACATAAAATCACAAAAGGAAAATCATAAAACATAGAATTCATCATTAATTTAAAAAAGAGTGAAGAGTGTAGATAACATACTTCAGTTTTCTGTCTCACATTCTCTGGAAGACTGTTCCAGATTTTAGCTGCAGAAAACTGGAATGTAGCTATACCAAGCATTAAAATACCAAAGAGACCTTGGATGGGAAAAATGAACAATTTCTGCGGGTTCCTCATCAGAAATGATTGTGATCAACTGTAATAGCTGGAGTTGTAATTTATAGCGGACAGTTTGGCTCAATAGTTTGGTGTTGCGTATATTGTGCGTGACATTTTCTTTCATGCTTCTGGTGAAACTTTGCAAGCAATGCAGCTTTACTGGTACAGCATCAAACCTTGTATTTGAACTCCTCTAACTCATAATGTAATGTTCAATGTCAGTATAAACACACTGTTGTGGGATGACATGGCTATAAAAAAATCAGTGCTTACTGAAATATTTTTAAAAAATATTCCTCTGGTGCACTAGCAGAATTCACTGATTATTTTTCCTCTAACAAATATTAGTGTTGAATATTTGCCTGTTATCATAACTCAAACTATCATAGACCCTTTTTCATTGCAGATATA
Organism: Eupleurogrammus muticus; assembly: GCA_036785175.1. NCBI lineage: Eukaryota > Metazoa > Chordata > Actinopteri > Scombriformes > Trichiuridae > Eupleurogrammus > Eupleurogrammus muticus. The sequence continues at coordinate 5,642,008 of JAYKQN010000026.1, forward strand.
TTGAAGTGAAAACATGTACAGGCACCAAGTCTCATAAGAATTCCCATGCTTTTTACCCATCTTACTCTTTGATGATGAAGAAACAAGGCAGGGCCAAACAGAACTTGACAAACTTGCAGCTCTATGGGATCTAAGGGACACATGGGTTCAGCGATTGCCTTTTCTTTACAATCCAGGCCCCACACATCACTGTGGGTGAATGTCTGGTTGCAGTTCATGGCACTTTTCTGTCACACAATCTATTCTGAATGTTTGAAATTGGGTTTGTTTTTACATTATGCCCACTGTCCTTGATAAGTATACGTGTGTGTGTTATTATATTATATCATTAATTTAAAAAGAGTGAAGAGTGTAGATAAGATACTTTCAGTTTTCATATGCACGGTTAAACAGAACTGTTTTCAGCCTGGTCTTAAACATTGTCAGTGTTGAGGCCTGTCTCACATTCTCTGGAAGACTGTTCCAGATTTTAGTTGTAGGTGAACAACAACAACACATTAACAAGTTAGCACGGATGCGAACAAGTTAGCACGGATGTTAGCATGGATGCTAACAAGTTAGCACGGATGCTAACAAGTTAGCACGGATGTTAGCATGGATGTTAACAAGTTAGCATGGATGCTAACAAGTTATGCTAACAGGTTAGCACGGATGCTAACAAGTTAGCACGGATGTTAGCATGGATGCTAACAAGTTAGCACGAATGTTAGCACGGATGCTAACAAGTTAGCACGGATGTTAGCACGGATGCTAACAATTTAGCACAGATGCTAATAAGTTATGCTAACAAGTTATGCTAACAGGTTAGCACGGATGCTAACAAGTTAGCACGGATGTTAGCACGGATGCTAACAAGTTAGCACGGATGTTAGCACGGATGCTAACAAGTTAGCACGGATGTCAGCACGGATGCTAACAAGTTATGCTAACAGGTTAGCACGGATGTTAGCACGGATGCTAACAAGTTAGCACGGATGCTAACAAGTTAGCACGGACGTTATCACGGATGCTAACAATTCAAAGTGCTTTACAGTTACACAAAATCACAAAAGGAGAGCAAAACATACATAAAATCACAAAAGGAAAATCATAAAACATAGAATTCATCATTAATTTAAAAAAGAGTGAAGAGTGTAGATAACATACTTCAGTTTTCATATGCACGGTTAAACAGAACTGTTTTCAGCCTGGTCTTAAACATTGTCAGAGTTGAGGCCTGTCTCACATTCTCTGGAAGACTGTTCCAGATTTTAGCTGCAGAAAACTGGAATGTAGCTATACCAAGCATTAAAATACCAAAGAGACCTTGGATGGGAAAAATGAACAATTTCTGCGGGTTCCTCATCAGAAATGATTGTGATCAACTGTAATAGCTGGAGTTGTAATTTATAGCGGACAGTTTGGCTCAATAGTTTGGTGTTGCGTATATTTCTTTCATGCTTCTGGTGAAACTTTGCAAGCAATGCAGCTTTACTGGTACAGCATCAAACCTTGTATTTGAACTCCTCTAACTCATAATGTAATGTTCAATGTCAGTATAAACACACTGTTGTGGGATGACATGGCTATAAAAAAATCAGTGCTTACTGAAATATTTTTAAAAAATATTCATCTGGTGCACTAGCAGAATTCACTGATTATTTTTCCTCTAACAAATATTAGTGTTGAATATTTGCCTGTTATCATAACTCAAACTATCATAGACCCTTTTTCATTGCAGATATATTGAAGTGAAAACATGTACAGGCACCAAGTCTCATAAGAATTCCCATGCTTTTTACCCATCTTACTCTTTGATGATGAAGAAACAAGGCAGGGCCAAACAGAACTTGACAAACTTGCAGCTCTATGGGATCTAAGGGACACATGGGTTCAGCGATTGCCTTTTCTTTACAATCCAGGCCCCACACATCACTGTGGGTGATGTGGCCCACTGTCCTTGATAAGTATACGTGTGTGTGTTATTATATTATATCATTAATTTAAAAAGAGTGAAGAGTGTAGATAAGATACTTTCAGTTTTCATATGCACGGTTAAACAGAACTGTTTTCAGCCTGGTCTTAAACATTGTCAGTGTTGAGGCCTGTCTCACATTCTCTGGAAGACTGTTCCAGATTTTAGTTGTAGGTGAACAACAACAAATTAACAAGTTAGCACGGATGCGAACAAGTTAGCACGGATGTTAGCATGGATGCTAACAAGTTAGCACTGATGCTAACAAGTTAGCACGGATGTTAGCAACAAGTTAGCACGGATGTTAGCACGGATGCTAACAAGTTAGCACGGATGTTAACAAGTTATGCTAACAGGTTAGCACGGATGCTAACAAGTTAGCACGGATGTTAACAAGTTATGCTAACAGGTTAGCACGGATGCTAACAAGTTAGCACGGATGTTAGCACGGATGCTAACAAGTTAGCACGGATGTTAGCACGGATGTTAGCACGGATGCTAACAAGTTAGCACAGATGTTAGCACGGATGCTAACGAGTTAGCACGGATGCTAATAAGTTATGCTAACAAGTTATGCTAACAAGTTAGCACGGATGCTAACAAGTTAGCACGGATGTTAGCACGGATGCTAACAAGTTAGCACGGATGTTAGCACGGATGCTAACAAGTTAGCACAGATGTTAACAAGTTATGCTAACAGGTTAGCACGGATGCTAACAAGTTAGCACGGATGTTAGCACGGATGCTAACAAGTTAGCACGGATGTTAGCACGGATGTTAGCACGGATGCTAACAAGTTAGCACGGATGTTAGCACGGATGCTAACGAGTTAGCACGGATGCTAATAAGTTATGCTAACAAGTTATGCTAACAAGTTAGCACGGATGCTAACAAGTTAGCACGGATGCTAACAAGTTATGCTAACAGGTTAGCACGGATGTTAGCACGGATGCTAACTAATTAGCACGGACGTTATCACGGATGCTAACAATTCAAAGTGCTTTACAGTTACACAAAATCACAAAAGGAGAGCAAAACATACATAAAATCACAAAAGGAAAATCATAAAACATAGAATTCATCATTAATTTAAAAAAGAGTGAAGAGTGTAGATAACATACTTCAGTTTTCATATGCACGGTTAAACAGAACTGTTTTCAGCCTGGTCTTAAACATTGTCAGAGTTGAGGCCTGTCTCACATTCTCTGGAAGACTGTTCCAGATTTTAGCTGCAGAAAACTGGAATGTAGCTATACCAAGCATTAAAATACCAAAGAGACCTTGGATGGGAAAAATGAACAATTTATGCGGGTTCCTCATCAGAAATGATTGTGATCAACTGTAATAGCTGGAGTTGTAATTTATAGCGGACAGTTTGGCTCAATAGTTTGGTGTTGCGTATATTTCTTTCATGCTTCTGGTGAAACTTTGCAAGCAATGCAGCTTTACTGGTACAGCATCAAACCTTGTATTTGAACTCCTCTAACTCATAATGTAATGTTCAATGTCAGTATAAACACACTGTTGTGGGATGACATGGCTATAAAAAAATCAGTGCTTACTGAAATATTTTTAAAAAATATTCATCTGGTGCACTAGCAGAATTCACTGATTATTTTTCCTCTAACAAATATTAGTGTTGAATATTTGCCTGTTATCATAACTCAAACTATCATAGACCCTTTTTCATTGCAGATATATTGAAGTGAAAACATGTACAGGCACCAAGTCTCATAAGAATTCCCATGCTTTTTACCCATCTTACTCTTTGATGATGAAGAAACAAGGCAGGGCCAAACAGAACTTGACAAACTTGCAGCTCTATGGGATCTAAGGGACACATGGGTTCAGCGATTGCCTTTTCTTTACAATCCAGGCCCCACACATCACTGTGGGTGAATGTCTGGTTGCAGTTCATGGCACTTTTCTGTCACACAATCTATTCTGAATGTTTGAAATTGGGTTTGTTTTTACATTATGCCCACTGTCCTTGATAAGTATACGTGTGTGTGTTATTATATTATATCATTAATTTAAAAAGAGTGAAGAGTGTAGATAAGATACTTTCAGTTTTCATATGCACGGTTAAACAGAACTGTTTTCAGCCTGGTCTTAAACATTGTCAGTGTTGAGGCCTGTCTCACATTCTCTGGAAGACTGTTCCAGATTTTAGTTGTAGGTGAACAACAACAACAAATTAACAAGTTAGCACGGATGCGAACAAGTTAGCACGGATGTTAGCATGGATGCTAACAAGTTAGCACGGATGCTAACAAGTTAGCACGGATGTTAGCACGGATGCTAACAAGTTAGCACGGATGTTAGCACGGATGCTAACAAGTTAGCACGGATGTTAGCACGGATGCTAACAATTTAGCACAGATGCTAATAAGTTATGCTAACAAGTTATGCTAACAGGTTAGCACGGATGCTAACAAGTTAGCACGGATGTTAACAAGTTATGCTAACAGGTTAGCACGGATGCTAACAAGTTAGCACGGATGTTAGCACGGATGCTAACAAGTTAGCACGGATGTCAGCACGGATGCTAACAAGTTATGCTAACAGGTTAGCACGGATGTTAGCACGGATGCTAACAAGTTAGCACGGATGCTAACAAGTTAGCACGGACGTTATCACGGATGCTAACAATTCAAAGTGCTTTACAGTTACACAAAATCACAAAAGGAGAGCAAAACATACATAAAATCACAAAAGGAAAATCATAAAACATAGAATTCATCATTAATTTAAAAAAGAGTGAAGAGTGTAGATAACATACTTCAGTTTTCATATGCACGGTTAAACAGAACTGTTTTCAGCCTGGTCTTAAACATTGTCAGAGTTGAGGCCTGTCTCACATTCTCTGGAAGACTGTTCCAGATTTTAGTTGTAGGTGAACAACAACAACAAATTAACAAGTTAGCACGGATGCGAACAAGTTAGCACGGATGTTAGCATGGATGCTAACAAGTTAGCACGGATGCTAACAAGTTAGCACGGATGTTAGCATGGATGTTAACAAGTTAGCACGGATGTTAGCACGGATGCTAACAAGTTAGCACAGATGTTAGCACGGATGCTAACGAGTTAGCACGGAGACTAACAAGTTAGCACGGATGTTAGCACGGATGCTAACAAGTTAGCACGGATGTTAGCACGGATGCTAACAAGTTAGCACGGATGTTAGCACGGATGCTAACAATTTAGCACAGATGCTAATAAGTTATGCTAACAAGTTATGCTAACAGGTTAGCACGGATGCTAACAAGTTAGCACGGATGTTAACAAGTTATGCTAACAGGTTAGCACGGATGCTAACAAGTTAGCACGGATGTTAGCACGGATGCTAACAAGTTAGCACGGATGTCAGCACGGATGCTAACAAGTTATGCTAACAGGTTAGCACGGATGTTAGCACGGATGCTAACAAGTTAGCACGGATGCTAACAGTTAGCACGGACGTTATCACGGATGCTAACAATTCAAAGTGCTTTACAGTTACACAAAATCACAAAAGGAGAGCAAAACATACATAAAATCACAAAAGGAAAATCATAAAACATAGAATTCATCATTAATTTAAAAAAGAGTGAAGAGTGTAGATAACATACTTCAGTTTTCATATGCACGGTTAAACAGAACTGTTTTCAGCCTGGTCTTAAACATTGTCAGAGTTGAGGCCTGTCTCACATTCTCTGGAAGACTGTTCCAGATTTTAGCTGCAGAAAACTGGAATGTAGCTATACCAAGCATTAAAATACCAAAGAGACCTTGGATGGGAAAAATGAACAATTTCTGCGGGTTCCTCATCAGAAATGATTGTGATCAACTGTAATAGCTGGAGTTGTAATTTATAGCGGACAGTTTGGCTCAATAGTTTGGTGTTGCGTATATTTCTTTCATGCTTCTGGTGAAACTTTGCAAGCAATGCAGCTTTACTGGTACAGCATCAAACCTTGTATTTGAACTCCTCTAACTCATAATGTAATGTTCAATGTCAGTATAAACACACTGTTGTGGGATGACATGGCTATAAAAAAATCAGTGCTTACTGAAATATTTTTAAAAAATATTCATCTGGTGCACTAGCAGAATTCACTGATTATTTTTCCTCTAACAAATATTAGTGTTGAATATTTGCCTGTTATCATAACTCAAACTATCATAGACCCTTTTTCATTGCAGATATATTGAAGTGAAAACATGTACAGGCACCAAGTCTCATAAGAATTCCCATGCTTTTTACCCATCTTACTCTTTGATGATGAAGAAACAAGGCAGGGCCAAACAGAACTTGACAAACTTGCAGCTCTATGGGATCTAAGGGACACATGGGTTCAGCGATTGCCTTTTCTTTACAATCCAGGCCCCACACATCACTGTGGGTGATGTGGCCCACTGTCCTTGATAAGTATACGTGTGTGTGTTATTATATTATATCATTAATTTAAAAAGAGTGAAGAGTGTAGATAAGATACTTTCAGTTTTCATATGCACGGTTAAACAGAACTGTTTTCAGCCTGGTCTTAAACATTGTCAGTGTTGAGGCCTGTCTCACATTCTCTGGAAGACTGTTCCAGATTTTAGTTGTAGGTGAACAACAACAACAAATTAACAAGTTAGCACGGATGCGAACAAGTTAGCACGGATGTTAGCATGGATGCTAACAAGTTAGCACGGATGCTAACAAGTTAGCACGGATGTTAGCATGGATGTTAACAAGTTAGCACGGATGTTAGCACGGATGCTAACAAGTTAGCACAGATGTTAGCACGGATGCTAACGAGTTAGCACGGAGACTAACAAGTTAGCACGGATGTTAGCACGGATGCTAACAAGTTAGCACGGATGTTAGCACGGATGCTAACAAGTTAGCACGGATGTTAGCACGGATGCTAACAATTTAGCACAGATGCTAATAAGTTATGCTAACAAGTTATGCTAACAGGTTAGCACGGATGCTAACAAGTTAGCACGGATGTTAACAAGTTATGCTAACAGGTTAGCACGGATGCTAACAAGTTAGCACGGATGTCAGCACGGATGCTAACAAGTTATGCTAACAGGTTAGCACGGATGTTAGCACGGATGCTAACAAGTTAGCACGGATGCTAACAAGTTAGCACGGACGTTATCACGGATGCTAACAATTCAAAGTGCTTTACAGTTACACAAAATCACAAAAGGAGAGCAAAACATACATAAAATCACAAAAGGAAAATCATAAAACATAGAATTCATCATTAATTTAAAAAAGAGTGAAGAGTGTAGATAACATACTTCAGTTTTCATATGCACGGTTAAACAGAACTGTTTTCAGCCTGGTCTTAAACATTGTCAGAGTTGAGGCCTGTCTCACATTCTCTGGAAGACTGTTCCAGATTTTAGCTGCAGAAAACTGGAATGTAGCTATACCAAGCATTAAAATACCAAAGAGACCTTGGATGGGAAAAATGAACAATTTCTGCGGGTTCCTCATCAGAAATGATTGTGATCAACTGTAATAGCTGGAGTTGTAATTTATAGCGGACAGTTTGGCTCAATAGTTTGGTGTTGCGTATATTTCTTTCATGCTTCTGGTGAAACTTTGCAAGCAATGCAGCTTTACTGGTACAGCATCAAACCTTGTATTTGAACTCCTCTAACTCATAATGTAATGTTCAATGTCAGTATAAACACACTGTTGTGGGATGACATGGCTATAAAAAAATCAGTGCTTACTGAAATATTTTTAAAAAATATTCCTCTGGTGCACTAGCAGAATTCACTGATTATTTTTCCTCTAACAAATATTAGTGTTGAATATTTGCCTGTTATCATAACTCAAACTATCATAGACCCTTTTTCATTGGAGATATATTGAAGTGAAAACATGTACAGGCACCAAGTCTCATAAGAATTCCCATGCTTTTTACCCATCTTACTCTTTGATGATGAAGAAACAAGGCAGGGCCAAACAGAACTTGACAAACTTGCAGCTCTATGGGATCTAAGGGACACATGGGTTCAGCGATTGCCTTTTCTTTACAATCCAGGCCCCACACATCACTGTGGGTGAATGTCTGGTTGCAGTTCATGGCACTTTTCTGTCACACAATCTATTCTGAATGTTTGAAATTGGGTTTGTTTTTACATTATGCCCACTGTCCTTGATAAGTATACGTGTGTGTGTTATTATATTATATCATTAATTTAAAAAGAGTGAAGAGTGTAGATAAGATACTTTCAGTTTTCATATGCACGGTTAAACAGAACTGTTTTCAGCCTGGTCTTAAACATTGTCAGTGTTGAGGCCTGTCTCACATTCTCTGGAAGACTGTTCCAGATTTTAGTTGTAGGTGAACAACAACAACAAATTAACAAGTTAGCACGGATGCGAACAAGTTAGCCAGATGTTAGCATGGATGTTAACAAGTTAGCATGGATGCTAACAAGTTATGCTAACAGGTTAGCACGGATGCTAACAAGTTAGCACGGATGTTAACAAGTTATGCTAACAGGTTAGCACGGATGCTAACAAGTTAGCACGGATGTTAGCACGGATGCTAACAAGTTAGCACGGATGTTAGCACGGATGCTAACGAGTTAGCACGGATGCTAATAAGTTATGCTAACAGGTTAGCACGGATGTTAGCACGGATGCTAACAAGTTAGCACGGACGTTATCACGGATGCTAACAATTCAAAGTGCTTTACAGTTACACAAAATCACAAAAGGAGAGCAAAACATAGATAAAATCACAAAAGGAAAATCATAAAACATAGAATTCATCATTAATTTAAAAAAGAGTGAAGAGTGTAGATAACATACTTCAGTTTTCATATGCACGGTTAAACAGAACTGTTTTCAGCCTGGTCTTAAACATTGTCAGAGTTGAGGCCTGTCTCACATTCTCTGGAAGACTGTTCCAGATTTTAGCTGCAGAAAACTGGAATGTAGCTATACCAAGCATTAAAATACCAAAGAGACCTTGGATGGGAAAAATGAACAATTTCTGCGGGTTCCTCATCAGAAATGATTGTGATCAACTGTAATAGCTGGCATAATATAAATATTCCTCTGGTGCACTAGCAGAATTCACTGATTATTTTTTCTCTAACAAATATTAGTGTTGAATATTTGCCTGTTATCATAACTCAAACTATCATAGACCCTTTTTCATTGCAGATATATTGAAGTGAAAACATGTACAGGCACCAAGTCTCATAAGAATTCCCATGCTTTTTACCCATCTTACTCTTTGATGATGAAGAAACAAGGCAGGGCCAAACAGAACTTGACAAACTTGCAGCTCTATGGGATCTAAGGGACACATGGGTTCAGCGATTGCCTTTTCTTTACAATCCAGGCCCCACACATCACTGTGGGTGAATGTCTGGTTGCAGTTCATGGCACTTTTCTGTCACACAATCTATTCTGAATGTTTGAAATTGGGTTTGTTTTTACATTATGCCCACTGTCCTTGATAAGTATACGTGTGTGTGTTATTATATTATATCATTAATTTAAAAAGAGTGAAGAGTGTAGATAAGATACTTTCAGTTTTCATATGCACGGTTAAACAGAACTGTTTTCAGCCTGGTCTTAAACATTGTCAGTGTTGAGGCCTGTCTCACATTCTCTGGAAGACTGTTCCAGATTTTAGTTGTAGGTGAACAACAACAACAAATTAACAAGTTAGCACGGATGCGAACAAGTTAGCACGGATGTTAGCATGGATGCTAACAAGTTAGCACGGATGCTAACAAGTTAGCACGGATGTTAGCATGGATGTTAACAAGTTAGCATGGATGCTAACAAGTTATGCTAACAGGTTAGCACGGATGCTAACAAGTTAGCACGGATGTTAGCATGGATGCTAACAAGTTAGCACGAATGTTAGCACGGATGCTAACAAGTTAGCACGGATGTTAGCACGGATGCTAACAATTTAGCACAGATGCTAATAAGTTATGCTAACAAGTTATGCTAACAGGTTAGCACGGATGCTAACAAGTTAGCACGGATGTTAGCACGGATGCTAACAAGTTAGCACGGATGTTAGCACGGATGCTAACAAGTTAGCACGGATGTCAGCACGGATGCTAACAAGTTATGCTAACAGGTTAGCACGGATGTTAGCACGGATGCTAACAAGTTAGCACGGATGCTAACAAGTTAGCACGGACGTTATCACGGATGCTAACAATTCAAAGTGCTTTACAGTTACACAAAATCACAAAAGGAGAGCAAAACATACATAAAATCACAAAAGGAAAATCATAAAACATAGAATTCATCATTAATTTAAAAAAGAGTGAAGAGTGTAGATAACATACTTCAGTTTTCATATGCACGGTTAAACAGAACTGTTTTCAGCCTGGTCTTAAACATTGTCAGAGTTGAGGCCTGTCTCACATTCTCTGGAAGACTGTTCCAGATTTTAGCTGCAGAAAACTGGAATGTAGCTATACCAAGCATTAAAATACCAAAGAGACCTTGGATGGGAAAAATGAACAATTTCTGCGGGTTCCTCATCAGAAATGATTGTGATCAACTGTAATAGCTGGAGTTGTAATTTATAGCGGACAGTTTGGCTCAATAGTTTGGTGTTGCGTATATTTCTTTCATGCTTCTGGTGAAACTTTGCAAGCAATGCAGCTTTACTGGTACAGCATCAAACCTTGTATTTGAACTCCTCTAACTCATAATGTAATGTTCAATGTCAGTATAAACACACTGTTGTGGGATGACATGGCTATAAAAAAATCAGTGCTTACTGAAATATTTTTAAAAAATATTCATCTGGTGCACTAGCAGAATTCACTGATTATTTTTCCTCTAACAAATATTAGTGTTGAATATTTGCCTGTTATCATAACTCAAACTATCATAGACCCTTTTTCATTGCAGATATATTGAAGTGAAAACATGTACAGGCACCAAGTCTCATAAGAATTCCCATGCTTTTTACCCATCTTACTCTTTGATGATGAAGAAACAAGGCAGGGCCAAACAGAACTTGACAAACTTGCAGCTCTATGGGATCTAAGGGACACATGGGTTCAGCGATTGCCTTTTCTTTACAATCCAGGCCCCACACATCACTGTGGGTGATGTGGCCCACTGTCCTTGATAAGTATACGTGTGTGTGTTATTATATTATATCATTAATTTAAAAAGAGTGAAGAGTGTAGATAAGATACTTTCAGTTTTCATATGCACGGTTAAACAGAACTGTTTTCAGCCTGGTCTTAAACATTGTCAGTGTTGAGGCCTGTCTCACATTCTCTGGAAGACTGTTCCAGATTTTAGTTGTAGGTGAACAACAACAAATTAACAAGTTAGCACGGATGCGAACAAGTTAGCACGGATGTTAGCATGGATGCTAACAAGTTAGCACTGATGCTAACAAGTTAGCACGGATGTTAGCAACAAGTTAGCACGGATGTTAGCACGGATGCTAACAAGTTAGCACGGATGTTAACAAGTTATGCTAACAGGTTAGCACGGATGCTAACAAGTTAGCACGGATGTTAACAAGTTATGCTAACAGGTTAGCACGGATGCTAACAAGTTAGCACGGATGTTAGCACGGATGCTAACAAGTTAGCACGGATGTTAGCACGGATGTTAGCACGGATGCTAACAAGTTAGCACAGATGTTAGCACGGATGCTAACGAGTTAGCACGGATGCTAATAAGTTATGCTAACAAGTTATGCTAACAAGTTAGCACGGATGCTAACAAGTTAGCACGGATGTTAGCACGGATGCTAACAAGTTAGCACGGATGTTAGCACGGATGCTAACAAGTTAGCACGGATGTTAGCACGGATGCTAACAAGTTAGCACAGATGTTAGCACGGATGCTAACGAGTTAGCACGGATGCTAATAAGTTATGCTAACAAGTTATGCTAACAAGTTAGCACGGATGCTAACAAGTTAGCACGGATGTTAGCACGGATGCTAACAAGTTAGCACGGATGTTAGCACGGATGCTAACAAGTTAGCGCAGATGTTAACAAGTTATGCTAACAGGTTAGCACGGATGCTAACAAGTTAGCACGGATGTTAGCACGGATGCTAACAAGTTAGCACGGATGTTAGCACGGATGTTAGCACGGATGCTAACAAGTTAGCACGGATGTTAGCACGGATGCTAACGAGTTAGCACGGATGCTAATAAGTTATGCTAACAAGTTATGCTAACAAGTTAGCACGGATGCTAACAAGTTAGCACGGATGCTAACAAGTTATGCTAACAGGTTAGCACGGATGTTAGCACGGATGCTAACAAATTAGCACGGACGTTATCACGGATGCTAACAATTCAAAGTGCTTTACAGTTACACAAAATCACAAAAGGAGAGCAAAACATACATAAAATCACAAAAGGAAAATCATAAAACATAGAATTCATCATTAATTTAAAAAAGAGTGAAGAGTGTAGATAACATACTTCAGTTTTCTGTCTCACATTCTCTGGAAGACTGTTCCAGATTTTAGCTGCAGAAAACTGGAATGTAGCTATACCAAGCATTAAAATACCAAAGAGACCTTGGATGGGAAAAATGAACAATTTCTGCGGGTTCCTCATCAGAAATGATTGTGATCAACTGTAATAGCTGGAGTTGTAATTTATAGCGGACAGTTTGGCTCAATAGTTTGGTGTTGCGTATATTGTGCGTGACATTTTCTTTCATGCTTCTGGTGAAACTTTGCAAGCAATGCAGCTTTACTGGTACAGCATCAAACCTTGTATTTGAACTCCTCTAACTCATAATGTAATGTTCAATGTCAGTATAAACACACTGTTGTGGGATGACATGGCTATAAAAAAATCAGTGCTTACTGAAATATTTTTAAAAAATATTCCTCTGGTGCACTAGCAGAATTCACTGATTATTTTTCCTCTAACAAATATTAGTGTTGAATATTTGCCTGTTATCATAACTCAAACTATCATAGACCCTTTTTTATTGCAGATATATTGAAGTGAAAACATGTACAGGCACCAAGTCTCATAAGAATTCCCATGCTTTTTACCCATCTTACTCTTTGATGATGAAGAAACAAGGCAGGGCCAAACAGAACTTGACAAACTTGCAGCTCTATGGGATCTAAGGGACACATGGGTTCAGCGATTGCCTTTTCTTTACAATCCAGGCCCCACACATCACTGTGGGTGAATGTCTGGTTGCAGTTCATGGCACTTTTCTGTCACACAATCTATTCTGAATGTTTGAAATTGGGTTTGTTTTTACATTATGCCCACTGTCCTTGATAAGTATACGTGTGTGTGTTATTATATTATATCATTAATTTAAAAAGAGTGAAGAGTGTAGATAAGATACTTTCAGTTTTCATATGCACGGTTAAACAGTACTGTTTTCAGCCTGGTCTTAAACATTGTCAGTGTTGAGGCCTGTCTCACATTCTCTGGAAGACTGTTCCAGATTTTAGTTGTAGGTGAACAACAACAACAAATTAACAAGTTAGCACGGATGCGAACAAGTTAGCACGGATGTTAGCATGGATGCTAACAAGTTAGCACGGATGCTAACAAGTTAGCACGGATGCTAACAAGTTAGCACGGATGCTAGCATGGATGTTAACAAGTTAGCATGGATGTTAACAAGTTAGCACGGATGCTAACAAGTTAGCACGGATGTTAGCAACAAGTTAGCACGAATGTTAGCACGGATGCTAACAAGTTAGCACGGATGTTAGCATGGATGCTAACAAGTTAGCACGGATGTTAGCACGGATGCTAACGAGTTAGCACGGATGTTAGCACGGATGCTAACGAGTTAGCACGGATGTTAGCACGGATGTTAACAAGTTATGCTAACAGGTTAGCACGGATGCTAACAAGTTAGCACGGATGTTAGCACGGATGCTAACAAGTTAGCACGGATGTTAGCACGGATGCTAACAAGTTAGCACGGATGTTAGCACGGATGCTAACAAGTTAGCACGGATGTCAGCACGGATGCTAACAAGTTAGCACGGATGTCAGCACGGATGCTAACAAGTTATGCTAACAGGTTAGCACGGATGTTAGCACGGATGCTAACAAGTTAGCACGGACGTTATCACGGATGCTAACAATTCAAAGTGCTTTACAGTTACACAAAATCACAAAAGGAGAGCAAAACATACATAAAATCACAAAAGGAAAATCATAAAACATAGAATTCATCATTAATTTAAAAAAGAGTGAAGAGTGTAGATAACATACTTCAGTTTTCATATGCACGGTTAAACAGAACTGTTTTCAGCCTGGTCTTAAACATTGTCAGAGTTGAGGCCTGTCTCACATTCTCTGGAAGACTGTTCCAGATTTTAGCTGCAGAAAACTGGAATGTAGCTATACCAAGCATTAAAATACCAAAGAGACCTTGGATGGGAAAAATGAACAATTTCTGCGGGTTCCTCATCAGAAATGATTGTGATCAACTGTAATAGCTGGAGTTGTAATTTATAGCGGACAGTTTGGCTCAATAGTTTGGTGTTGCGTATATTGTGCGTGACATTTTCTTTCATGCTTCTGGTGAAACTTTGCAAGCAATGCAGCTTTACTGGTACAGCATCAAACCTTGTATTTGAACTCCTCTAACTCATAATCTAATGTTCAATGTCAGTATAAACACACTGTTGTGGGATGACATGGCTATAAAAAAATCAGTGCTTACTGAAATATTTTTAAAAAATATTCCTCTGGTGCGCTAGCAGAATTCACTGATTATTTTTCCTCTAACAAATATTAGTGTTGAATATTTGCCTGTTATCATAACTTGCAGATATATTGAAGTGAAAACATGTACAGGCACCAAGTCTCATAAGAATTTCCATGCTTTTTACCCATCTTACTCTTTGATGATGAAGAAACAAGGCAGGGCCAAACAGAACTTGACAAACTTGCAGCTCTATGGGATCTAAGGGACACATGGGTTCAGCGATTGCCTTTTCTTTACAATCCAGGCCCCACACATCACTGTGGGTGAATGTCTGGTTGCAGTTCATGGCACTTTTCTGTCACACAATCTATTCTGAATGTTTGAAATTGGGTTTGTTTTTACATTATGCCCACTGTCCTTGATAAGTATACGTGTGTGTGTTATTATATTATATCATTAATTTAAAAAGAGTGAAGAGTGTAGATAAGATACTTTCAGTTTTCATATGCACGGTTAAACAGAACTGTTTTCTTGAGGCCTGTCTCACATTCTCTGGAAGACTGTTCCAGATTTTAGTTGTAGGTGAACAACAACAACAAATTAACAAGTTAGCACGGATGTTAGCACGGATGCTAACAAGTTAGCACGGATGTTAGCATGGATGCTAACAAGTGATGCTAACAGGTTAGCACGGATGCTAACAAGTTAGCACGGATGTTAGCACGGATGCTAACAAGTTAGCACGGATGTTAGCACGGATGCTAACGAGTTAGCACGGATGTTAGCACGGATGCTAACAAGTTAGCACGGATGTCAGCACGGATGCTAACAAGTTATGCTAACAGGTTAGCACGGATGCTAACAAGTTAGCACGGATGTTAGCACGGATGCTAACAAGTTAGCACGGATGTTAGCACGGATGCTAACGAGTTAGCACGGATGTTAGCACGGATGCTAACAAGTTATGCTAACAAGTTATGCTAACAAGTTATGCTAACAAGTTAGCACGGATGCTAACAAGTTAGCACGGATGTTAGCACGGATGCTAACAAGTTAGCACGGATGTTAGCACGCATGCTAACAAGTTAGCACGGATGTCAGCACGGATGCTAACAAGTTATGCTAACAGGTTAGCACGGATGTTAGCACGGATGCTAACAAGTTAGCACGGATGCTAACAAGTTAGCACGGACGGAATTTAAAAAGAGTGAAGAGTGTAGATAAGATACTTTCAGTTTTTATATGCACGGTTAAACAGTACTGTTTTCAGCCTGGTCTTAAACATTGTCAGTGTTGAGGCCTGTCTCACATTCTCTGGAAGACTGTTCCAGATTTTAGTTGTAGGTGAACAACAACAACAAATTAACAAGTTAGCACGGATGCGAACAAGTTAGCACGGATGTTAGCATGGATGCTAACAAGTTAGCACGGATGCTAACAAATTAGCACGGATGTTAGCATGGATGTTAACAAGTTAGCATGGATGCTAACAAGTTATGCTAACAGGTTAGCACGGATGCTAACAAGTTAGCACGGATGTTAACAAGTTATGCTAACAGGTTAGCACGGATGCTAACAAGTTAGCACGGATGTTAGCACGGATGCTAACAAGTTAGCACGGATGTTAGCACGGATGCTAACAAGTTAGCACGGATGTTAGCACGGATGCTAACAAGTTAGCACAGATGTTAGCACGGATGCTAACGAGTTAGCACGGAGACTAACAAGTTAGCACGGATGTTAGCACGGATGCTAACAAGTTAGCACGGATGTTAGCACGGATGCTAACAAGTTAGCACAGATGCTAATAAGTTATGCTAACAAGTTATGCTAACAAGTTAGCACGGATGCTAACAAGTTAGCACGGATGTTAACAAGTTATGCTAACAGGTTAGCACGGATGCTAACAAGTTAGCACGGATGTCAGCACGGATGCTAACAAGTTATGCTAACAGGTTAGCACGGATGTTAGCACGGATGCTAACAAGTTAGCACGGACGTTATCACGGATGCTAACAATTCAAAGTGCTTTACAGTTACACAAAATCACAAAAGGAGAGCAAAACATACATAAAATCACAAAAGGAAAATCATAAAAAATAGAATTCATCATTAATTTAAAAAAGAGTGAAGAGTGTAGATAACATACTTCAGTTTTCATATGCACGGTTAAACAGAACTGTTTTCAGCCTGGTCTTAAACATTGTCAGAGTTGAGGCCTGTCTCACATTCTCTGGAAGACTGTTCCAGATTTTAGCTGCAGAAAACTGGAATGTAGCTATACCAAGCATTAAAATACCAAAGAGACCTTGGATGGGAAAAATGAACAATTTCTGCGGGTTCCTCATCAGAAATGATTGTGATCAACTGTAATAGCTGGAGTTGTAATTTATAGCGGACAGTTTGGCTCAATAGTTTGGTGTTGCGTATATTGTGCGTGACATTTTCTTTCATGCTTCTGGTGAAACTTTGCAAGCAATGCAGCTTTACTGGTACAGCATCAAACCTTGTATTTGAACTCCTCTAACTCATAATGTAATGTTCAATGTCAGTATAAACACACTGTTGTGGGATGACATGGCTATAAAAAAATCAGTGCTTACTGAAATATTTTTAAAAAATATTCCTCTGGTGCACTAGCAGAATTCACTGATTATTTTTCCTCTAACAAATATTAGTGTTGAATATTTGCCTGTTATCATAACTCAAACTATCATAGACCCTTTTTCATTGCAGATATATTGAAGTGAAAACATGTACAGGCACCAAGTCTCATAAGAATTCCCATGCTTTTTACCCATCTTACTCTTTGATGATGAAGAAACAAGGCAGGGCCAAACAGAACTTGACAAACTTGCAGCTCTATGGGATCTAAGGGACACATGGGTTCAGCGATTGCCTTTTCTTTACAATCCAGGCCCCACACATCACTGTGGGTGATGTGGCCCACTGTCCTTGATAAGTATACGTGTGTGTGTTATTATATTATATCATTAATTTAAAAAGAGTGAAGAGTGTAGATAAGATACTTTCAGTTTTCATATGCACGGTTAAACAGAACTGTTTTCAGCCTGGTCTTAAACATTGTCAGTGTTGAGGCCTGTCTCACATTCTCTGGAAGACTGTTCCAGATTTTAGTTGTAGGTGAACAACAACAACAAATTAACAAGTTAGCACGGATGCGAACAAGTTAGCACGGATGTTAGCATGGATGCTAACAACAACAAGTTAGCACGGATGTTAGCACGGATGCTAACAAGTTAGCACGGATGTTATCATGGATGCTAACGAGTTAGCACGGATGTTAGCACGGATGCTAACGAGTTAGCACGGATGTTAGCACGGATGCTAACGAGTTAGCACGGATGTTAGCACGGATGCTAACAAGTTAGCACGGATGCTAACAAGTTAGCACGGATGCTAACAAGTTATGCTAACAAGTTATGCTAACAAGTTAGCACGGATGCTAACAAGTTAGCACGGATGCTAACAAGTTAGCACGGATGCTAACAAGTTATGCTAACAAGTTATGCTAACAAGTTAGCACGGATGCTAACAAGTTAGCACGGATGTTAGCACGGATGTTAGCACGGATGCTAACAAGTTAGCACGGATGCTAACAAGTTAGAACGGACGGAATTTAAAAAGAGTGAAGAGTGTAGATAAGATACTTTCAGTTTTTTTATGCACGGTTAAACAGTACTGTTTTCAGCCTGGTCTTAAACATTGTCAGTGTTGAGGCCTGTCTCACATTCTCTGGAAGACTGTTCCAGATTTTAGTTGTAGGTGAACAACAACAACAAATTAACAAGTTAGCACGGATGCGAACAAGTTAGCACGGATGTTAGCATGGATGCTAACAAGTTAGCACGGATGCTAACAAATTAGCACGGATGTTAGCATGGATGTTAACAAGTTAGCATGGATGCTAACAAGTTATGCTAACAGGTTAGCACGGATGCTAACAAGTTAGCACGGATGTTAACAAGTTATGCTAACAGGTTAGCACGGATGCTAACAAGTTAGCACGGATGTTAGCACGGATGCTAACAAGTTAGCACGGATGTTAGCACGGATGCTAACAAGTTAGCACAGATGTTAGCACGGATGCTAACGAGTTAGCACGGAGACAAACAAGTTAGCACGGATGTTAGCACGGATGCTAACAAGTTAGCACGGATGTTAGCACGGATGCTAACAAGTTAGCACAGATGCTAATAAGTTATGCTAACAAGTTATGCTAACAAGTTATGCTAACAAGTTATGCTAACAAGTTAGCACGGATGCTAACAAGTTAGCACGGATGCTAACAAGTTAGCACGGATGTTAGCACGGATGCTAACAAGTTAGCACGGATGTTAGCACGGATGCTAACAAGTTAGCACAGATGCTAATAAGTTATGCTAACAAGTTATGCTAACAAGTTAGCACGGATGCTAATAAGTTATGCTAACAGGTTAGCACGGATGCTAACAAGTTAGCACGGATGTTAACAAGTTATGCTAACAGGTTAGCACGGATGCTAACAAGTTAGCACGGATGTTAGCATGGATGTTAACAAGTTAGCATGGATGCTAACAAGTTATGCTAACAGGTTAGCACGGATGCTAACAAGTTAGCACGGATGTTAACAAGTTATGCTAACAGGTTAGCACGGATGCTAACAAGTTAGCACGGATGTTAGCACGGATGCTAACAAGTTAGCACAGATGCTAATAAGTTATGCTAACAAGTTATGCTAACAAGTTATGCTAACAAGTTATGCTAACAAGTTAGCACGGATGCTAACAAGTTAGCACGGATGTTAGCACGGATGCTAACAAGTTAGCACGGATGTTAGCACGGATGCTAACAAGTTAGCACAGATGCTAATAAGTTATGCTAACAAGTTATGCTAACAAGTTAGCACGGGTGCTAATAAGTTATGCTAACAGGTTAGCACGAATGCTAACAAGTTAGCACGGATGTTAGCACGCATGCTAACAAGTTAGCACGGATGTCAGCACGGATGCTAACAAGTTATGCTAACAGGTTAGCACGGATGTTAGCACGGATGCTAACAAGTTAGCACGGATGCTAACAAGTTAGCACGGACGGAATTTAAAAAGAGTGAAGAGTGTAGATAAGATACTTTCAGTTTTTATATGCACGGTTAAACAGTACTGTTTTCAGCCTGGTCTTAAACATTGTCAGTGTTGAGGCCTGTCTCACATTCTCTGGAAGACTGTTCCAGATTTTAGTTGTAGGTGAACAACAACAACAAATTAACAAGTTAGCACGGATGCGAACAAGTTAGCACGGATGTTAGCATGGATGCTAACAAGTTAGCACGGATGCTAACAAGTTAGCACGGATGCTAACAAATTAGCACGGATGTTAGCATGGATGTTAACAAGTTAGCATGGATGCTAACAAGTTATGCTAACAGGTTAGCACGGATGCTAACAAGTTAGCACGGATGTTAACAAGTTATGCTAACAGGTTAGCACGGATGCTAACAAGTTAGCACGGATGTTAGCACGGATGCTAACAAGTTAGCACGGATGTTAGCACGGATGCTAACAAGTTAGCACGGATGTTAGCACGGATGCTAACAAGTTAGCACAGATGTTAGCACGGATGCTAACGAGTTAGCACGGAGACTAACAAGTTAGCACGGATGTTAGCACGGATGCTAACAAGTTAGCACGGATGTTAGCACGGATGCTAACAAGTTAGCACAGATGCTAATAAGTTATGCTAACAAGTTATGCTAACAAGTTAGCACGGATGCTAACAAGTTAGCACGGATGTTAACAAGTTATGCTAACAGGTTAGCACGGATGCTAACAAGTTAGCACGGATGTCAGCACGGATGCTAACAAGTTATGCTAACAGGTTAGCACGGATGTTAGCACGGATGCTAACAAGTTAGCACGGACGTTATCACGGATGCTAACAATTCAAAGTGCTTTACAGTTACACAAAATCACAAAAGGAGAGCAAAACATACATAAAATCACAAAAGGAAAATCATAAAAAATAGAATTCATCATTAATTTAAAAAAGAGTGAAGAGTGTAGATAACATACTTCAGTTTTCATATGCACGGTTAAACAGAACTGTTTTCAGCCTGGTCTTAAACATTGTCAGAGTTGAGGCCTGTCTCACATTCTCTGGAAGACTGTTCCAGATTTTAGCTGCAGAAAACTGGAATGTAGCTATACCAAGCATTAAAATACCAAAGAGACCTTGGATGGGAAAAATGAACAATTTCTGCGGGTTCCTCATCAGAAATGATTGTGATCAACTGTAATAGCTGGAGTTGTAATTTATAGCGGACAGTTTGGCTCAATAGTTTGGTGTTGCGTATATTGTGCGTGACATTTTCTTTCATGCTTCTGGTGAAACTTTGCAAGCAATGCAGCTTTACTGGTACAGCATCAAACCTTGTATTTGAACTCCTCTAACTCATAATGTAATGTTCAATGTCAGTATAACCACACTGTTGTGGGATGACATGGCTATAAAAAAATCAGTGCTTACTGAAATATTTTTAAAAAATATTCCTCTGGTGCACTAGCAGAATTCACTGATTATTTTTCTTGTTTCTTTTTGATGAAGAAACAAGGCAGGGCCAAACAGAACTTGACAAACTTGCAGCTCTATGGGATCTAAGGGACACATGGGTTCAGCGATTGCCTTTTCTTTACAATCCAGGCCCCACACATCACTGTGGGTGAATGTCTGGTTGCAGTTCATGGCACTTTTCTGTCACACAATCTATTCTGAATGTTTGAAATTGGGTTTGTTTTTACATTATGCCCACTGTCCTTGATAAGTATACGTGTTAGCATCCGTGCTAACTAACAAGTTAGCACGGATGCTAACAAGTTATGCTAACAAGTTATGCTAACAAGTTAGCACGGATGCTAACAAGTTAGCACGGATGTTAGCACGGATGCTAACAAGTTAGCACGGATGTTAGCACGGATGCTAACAAGTTAGCACAGATGCTAATAAGTTATGCTAACAAGTTATGCTAACAAGTTAGCACGGATGTTAACAAGTTATGCTAACAGGTTAGCACGGATGTTAACAAGTTAGCACGGATGTTAGCACGGATGCTAACAAGTTAGCACGGATGTTAGCACGGATGCTAACAAGTTAGCACGGATGTCAGCACGGATGCTAACAAGTTAGCACGGATGTCAGCACGGATGCTAACAAGTTATGCTAACAGGTTAGCACGGATGTTAGCACGGATGCTAACAAGTTAGCACGGATGCTAACAAGTTAGCACGGACGTTATCACGGATGCTAACAATTCAAAGTGCTTTACAGTTACACAAAATCACAAAAGGAGAGCAAAACATACATAAAATCACAAAAGGAAAATCATAAAACATAGAATTCATCATTAATTTAAAAAAGAGTGAAGAGTGTAGATAACATACTTCAGTTTTCATATGCACGGTTAAACAGAACTGTTTTCAGCCTGGTCTTAAACATTGTCAGAGTTGAGGCCTGTCTCACATTCTCTGGAAGACTGTTCCAGATTTTAGCTGCAGAAAACTGGAATGTAGCTATACCAAGCATTAAAATACCAAAGAGACCTTGGATGGGAAAAATGAACAATTTCTGCGGGTTCCTTATCAGAAATGATTGTGATCAACTGTAATAGCTGGAGTTGTAATTTATAGCGGACAGTTTGGCTCAATAGTTTGGTGTTGCGTATATTGTGCGTGACATTTTCTTTCATGCTTCTGGTGAAACTTTGCAAGCAATGCAGCTTTACTGGTACAGCATCAAACCTTGTATTTGAACTCCTCTAACTCATAATCTAATGTTCAATGTCAGTATAAACACACTGTTGTGGGATGACATGGCTATAAAAAAATCAGTGCTTACTGAAATATTTTTAAAAAATATTCCTCTGGTGCGCTAGCAGAATTCACTGATTATTTTTCCTCTAACAAATATTAGTGTTGAATATTTGCCTGTTATCATAACTCAAACTATCATAGACCCTTTTTCATTGCAGATATATTGAAGTGAAAACATGTACAGGCACCAAGTCTCATAAGAATTTCCATGCTTTTTACCCATCTTACTCTTTGATGATGAAGAAACAAGGCAGGGCCAAACAGAACTTGACAAACTTGCAGCTCTATGGGATCTAAGGGACACATGGGTTCAGCGATTGCCTTTTCTTTACAATCCAGGCCCCACACATCACTGTGGGTGAATGTCTGGTTGCAGTTCATGGCACTTTTCTGTCACACAATCTATTCTGAATGTTTGAAATTGGGTTTGTTTTTACATTATGCCCACTGTCCTTGATAAGTATACGTGTGTGTGTTATTATATTATATCATTAATTTAAAAAGAGTGAAGAGTGTAGATAAGATACTTTCAGTTTTCATATGCACGGTTAAACAGAACTGTTTTCAGCCTGGTCTTAAACATTGTCAGTGTTGAGGCCTGTCTCACATTCTCTGGAAGACTGTTCCAGATTTTAGTTGTAGGTGAACAACAACAACAAATTAACAAGTTAGCACGGATGCGAACAAGTTAGCACGGATGTTAGCATGGATGCTAACAAGTTAGCACGGATGCTAACAAGTTAGCACGGATGTTAGCATGGATGTTAACAAGTTAGCATGGATGTTAACAAGTTAGCACGGATGCTAACAAGTTAGCACGGATGTTAGCAACAAGTTAGCACGGATGTTAGCACGGATGCTAACAAGTTAGCACGGATGTTAGCATGGATGCTAACAAGTTAGCACGGATGTTAGCACGGATGCTAACGAGTTAGCACGGATGTTAGCACGGATGCTAACGAGTTAGCACGGATGTTAGCACGGATGCTAACAAGTTAGCACGGATGCTAACAAGTTAGCACGGATGCTAACAAGTTATGCTAACAGGTTAGCACGGATGCTAACAAGTTAGCACGGATGTTAACAAGTTATGCTAACAGGTTAGCACGGATGCTAACAAGTTAGCACGGATGTTAGCACGGATGCTAACAAGTTAGCACGGATGTTAGCACGGATGCTAACAAGTTAGCACGGATGTTAGCACGGATGCTAACAAGTTAGCACGGATGTTAGCACGGATGCTAACAAGTTAGCACGGATGTTAGCACGGATGCTAACAAGTTAGCACAGATGCTAATAAGTTATGCTAACAAGTTATGCTAACAAGTTAGCACGGATGTTAACAAGTTATGCTAACAGGTTAGCACGGATGTTAACAAGTTAGCACGGATGTTAGCACGGATGCTAACAAGTTAGCACGGATGTTAGCACGGATGCTAACAAGTTAGCACGGATGTCAGCACGGATGCTAACAAGTTAGCACGGATGTCAGCACGGATGCTAACAAGTTATGCTAACAGGTTAGCACGGATGTTAGCACGGATGCTAACAAGTTAGCACGGATGCTAACAAGTTAGCACGGACGTTATCACGGATGCTAACAATTCAAAGTGCTTTACAGTTACACAAAATCACAAAAGGAGAGCAAAACATACATAAAATCACAAAAGGAAAATCATAAAACATAGAATTCATCATTAATTTAAAAAAGAGTGAAGAGTGTAGATAACATACTTCAGTTTTCATATGCACGGTTAAACAGAACTGTTTTCAGCCTGGTCTTAAACATTGTCAGAGTTGAGGCCTGTCTCACATTCTCTGGAAGACTGTTCCAGATTTTAGCTGCAGAAAACTGGAATGTAGCTATACCAAGCATTAAAATACCAAAGAGACCTTGGATGGGAAAAATGAACAATTTCTGCGGGTTCCTCATCAGAAATGATTGTGATCAACTGTAATAGCTGGAGTTGTAATTTATAGCGGACAGTTTGGCTCAATAGTTTGGTGTTGCGTATATTGTGCGTGACATTTTCTTTCATGCTTCTGGTGAAACTTTGCAAGCAATGCAGCTTTACTGGTACAGCATCAAACCTTGTATTTGAACTCCTCTAACTCATAATCTAATGTTCAATGTCAGTATAACCACACTGTTGTGGGATGACATGGCTATAAAAAAATCAGTGCTTACTGAAATATTTTTAAAAAATATTCCTCTGGTGCACTAGCAGAATTCACTGATTATTTTTCTTGTTTCTTTTTGATGAAGAAACAAGGCAGGGCCAAACAGAACTTGACAAACTTGCAGCTCTATGGGATCTAAGGGACACATGGGTTCAGCGATTGCCTTTTCTTTACAATCCAGGCCCCACACATCACTGTGGGTGAATGTCTGGTTGCAGTTCATGGCACTTTTCTGTCACACAATCTATTCTGAATGTTTGAAATTGGGTTTGTTTTTACATTATGCCCACTGTCCTTGATAAGTATACGTGTTAGCATCCGTGCTAACTAACAAGTTAGCACGGATGCTAACAAGTTATGCTAACAAGTTAGCACGGATGCTAACAAGTTAGCACGGATGTTAGCACGGATGCTAACAAGTTAGCACGGATGTTAGCACGGATGCTAACAAGTTAGCACAGATGCTAATAAGTTATGCTAACAAGTTATGCTAACAAGTTAGCACGGATGTTAACAAGTTATGCTAACAGGTTAGCACGGATGTTAACAAGTTAGCACGGATGTTAGCACGGATGCTAACAAGTTAGCACGGATGTTAGCACGGATGCTAACAAGTTAGCACGGATGTCAGCACGGATGCTAACAAGTTAGCACGGATGTCAGCACGGATGCTAACAAGTTATGCTAACAGGTTAGCACGGATGTTAGCACGGATGCTAACAAGTTAGCACGGATGCTAACAAGTTAGCACGGACGTTATCACGGATGCTAACAATTCAAAGTGCTTTACAGTTACACAAAATCACAAAAGGAGAGCAAAACATACATAAAATCACAAAAGGAAAATCATAAAACATAGAATTCATCATTAATTTAAAAAAGAGTGAAGAGTGTAGATAACATACTTCAGTTTTCATATGCACGGTTAAACAGAACTGTTTTCAGCCTGGTCTTAAACATTGTCAGAGTTGAGGCCTGTCTCACATTCTCTGGAAGACTGTTCCAGATTTTAGCTGCAGAAAACTGGAATGTAGCTATACCAAGCATTAAAATACCAAAGAGACCTTGGATGGGAAAAATGAACAATTTCTGCGGGTTCCTCATCAGAAATGATTGTGATCAACTGTAATAGCTGGAGTTGTAATTTATAGCGGACAGTTTGGCTCAATAGTTTGGTGTTGCGTATATTGTGCGTGACATTTTCTTTCATGCTTCTGGTGAAACTTTGCAAGCAATGCAGCTTTACTGGTACAGCATCAAACCTTGTATTTGAACTCCTCTAACTCATAATCTAATGTTCAATGTCAGTATAACCACACTGTTGTGGGATGACATGGCTATAAAAAAATCAGTGCTTACTGAAATATTTTTAAAAAATATTCCTCTGGTGCACTAGCAGAATTCACTGATTATTTTTCTTGTTTCTTTTTGATGAAGAAACAAGGCAGGGCCAAACAGAACTTGACAAACTTGCAGCTCTATGGGATCTAAGGGACACATGGGTTCAGCGATTGCCTTTTCTTTACAATCCAGGCCCCACACATCACTGTGGGTGAATGTCTGGTTGCAGTTCATGGCACTTTTCTGTCACACAATCTATTCTGAATGTTTGAAATTGGGTTTGTTTTTACATTATGCCCACTGTCCTTGATAAGTATACGTGTTAGCATCCGTGCTAACTAACAAGTTAGCACGGATGCTAACAAGTTATGCTAACAAGTTAGCACGGATGCTAACAAGTTAGCACGGATGTTAGCACGGATGCTAACAAGTTAGCACGGATGTTAGCACGGATGCTAACAAGTTAGCACAGATGCTAATAAGTTATGCTAACAAGTTATGCTAACAAGTTAGCACGGATGTTAACAAGTTATGCTAACAGGTTAGCACGGATGTTAACAAGTTAGCACGGATGTTAGCACGGATGCTAACAAGTTAGCACGGATGTTAGCACGGATGCTAACAAGTTAGCACGGATGTCAGCACGGATGCTAACAAGTTAGCACGGATGTCAGCACGGATGCTAACAAGTTATGCTAACAGGTTAGCACGGATGTTAGCACGGATGCTAACAAGTTAGCACGGATGCTAACAAGTTAGCACGGATGCTAACAAGTTAGCACGGACGTTATCACGGATGCTAACAATTCAAAGTGCTTTACAGTTACACAAAATCACAAAAGGAGAGCAAAACATACATAAAATCACAAAAGGAAAATCATAAAACATAGAATTCATCATTAATTTAAAAAAGAGTGAAGAGTGTAGATAACATACTTCAGTTTTCATATGCACGGTTAAACAGAACTGTTTTCAGCCTGGTCTTAAACATTGTCAGAGTTGAGGCCTGTCTCACATTCTCTGGAAGACTGTTCCAGATTTTAGCTGCAGAAAACTGGAATGTAGCTATACCAAGCATTAAAATACCAAAGAGACCTTGGATGGGAAAAATGAACAATTTCTGCGGGTTCCTTATCAGAAATGATTGTGATCAACTGTAATAGCTGGAGTTGTAATTTATAGCGGACAGTTTGGCTCAATAGTTTGGTGTTGCGTATATTGTGCGTGACATTTTCTTTCATGCTTCTGGTGAAACTTTGCAAGCAATGCAGCTTTACTGGTACAGCATCAAACCTTGTATTTGAACTCCTCTAACTCATAATCTAATGTTCAATGTCAGTATAAACACACTGTTGTGGGATGACATGGCTATAAAAAAATCAGTGCTTACTGAAATATTTTTAAAAAATATTCCTCTGGTGCGCTAGCAGAATTCACTGATTATTTTTCCTCTAACAAATATTAGTGTTGAATATTTGCCTGTTATCATAACTCAAACTATCATAGACCCTTTTTCATTGCAGATATATTGAAGTGAAAACATGTACAGGCACCAAGTCTCATAAGAATTTCCATGCTTTTTACCCATCTTACTCTTTGATGATGAAGAAACAAGGCAGGGCCAAACAGAACTTGACAAACTTGCAGCTCTATGGGATCTAAGGGACACATGGGTTCAGCGATTGCCTTTTCTTTACAATCCAGGCCCCACACATCACTGTGGGTGAATGTCTGGTTGCAGTTCATGGCACTTTTCTGTCACACAATCTATTCTGAATGTTTGAAATTGGGTTTGTTTTTACATTATGCCCACTGTCCTTGATAAGTATACGTGTGTGTGTTATTATATTATATCATTAATTTAAAAAGAGTGAAGAGTGTAGATAAGATACTTTCAGTTTTCATATGCACGGTTAAACAGAACTGTTTTCAGCCTGGTCTTAAACATTGTCAGTGTTGAGGCCTGTCTCACATTCTCTGGAAGACTGTTCCAGATTTTAGTTGTAGGTGAACAACAACAACAAATTAACAAGTTAGCACGGATGCGAACAAGTTAGCACGGATGTTAGCATGGATGCTAACAAGTTAGCACGGATGCTAACAAGTTAGCACGGATGTTAGCATGGATGTTAGCATGGATGCTAACAAGTTAGCACGGATGCTAACAAGTTAGCACGGATGTTAGCATGGATGTTAACAAGTTAGCATGGATGTTAACAAGTTAGCACGGATGCTAACAAGTTAGCACGGATGTTAGCAACAAGTTAGCACGGATGTTAGCACGGATGCTAACAAGTTAGCACGGATGTTAGCATGGATGCTAACAAGTTAGCACGGATGTTAGCACGGATGCTAACGAGTTAGCACGGATGTTAGCACGGATGCTAACGAGTTAGCACGGATGTTAGCACGGATGCTAACAAGTTAGCACGGATGCTAACAAGTTAGCACGGATGCTAACAAGTTAGCACGGATGCTAACAAGTTATGCTAACAAGTTAGCACGGATGCTAACAAGTTAGCACGGATGTTAGCACGGATGCTAATAAGTTATGCTAACAAGTTATGCTAACAAGTTAGCACGGATGTTAACAAGTTATGCTAACAGGTTAACACGGATGCTAACAAGTTAGCACGGATGTTAGCACGGATGCTAACAAGTTAGCACGGATGTTAGCACGGATGCTAACAAGTTAGCACGGATGTCAGCACGGATGCTAACAAGTTAGCACGGATGTCAGCACGGATGCTAACAAGTTATGCTAACAGGTTAGCACGGATGTTAGCACGGATGCTAACAAGTTAGCACGGACGTTATCACGGATGCTAACAATTCAAAGTGCTTTACAGTTACACAAAATCACAAAAGGAGAGCAAAACATACATAAAATCACAAAAGG
Source organism: Eupleurogrammus muticus (assembly GCA_036785175.1). Taxonomy (NCBI): domain Eukaryota; kingdom Metazoa; phylum Chordata; class Actinopteri; order Scombriformes; family Trichiuridae; genus Eupleurogrammus; species Eupleurogrammus muticus. The sequence continues at coordinate 5,670,914 of JAYKQN010000026.1, forward strand.
AAAATCATAAAACATAGAATTCATCATTAATTTAAAAAAGAGTGAAGAGTGTAGATAACATACTTCAGTTTTCATATGCACGGTTAAACAGAACTGTTTTCAGCCTGGTCTTAAACATTGTCAGAGTTGAGGCCTGTCTCACATTCTCTGGAAGACTGTTCCAGATTTTAGCTGCAGAAAACTGGAATGTAGCTATACCAAGCATTAAAATACCAAAGAGACCTTGGATGGGAAAAATGAACAATTTCTGCGGGTTCCTCATCAGAAATGATTGTGATCAACTGTAATAGCTGGAGTTGTAATTTATAGCGGACAGTTTGGCTCAATAGTTTGGTGTTGCGTATATTGTGCGTGACATTTTCTTTCATGCTTCTGGTGAAACTTTGCAAGCAATGCAGCTTTACTGGTACAGCATCAAACCTTGTATTTGAACTCCTCTAACTCATAATCTAATGTTCAATGTCAGTATAAACACACTGTTGTGGGATGACATGGCTATAAAAAAATCAGTGCTTACTGAAATATTTTTAAAAAATATTCCTCTGGTGCGCTAGCAGAATTCACTGATTATTTTTCCTCTAACAAATATTAGTGTTGAATATTTGCCTGTTATCATAACTCAAACTATCATAGACCCTTTTTCATTGCAGATATATTGAAGTGAAAACATGTACAGGCACCAAGTCTCATAAGAATTCCCATGCTTTTTACCCATCTTACTCTTTGATGATGAAGAAACAAGGCAGGGCCAAACAGAACTTGACAAACTTGCAGCTCTATGGGATCTAAGGGACACATGGGTTCAGCGATTGCCTTTTCTTTACAATCCAGGCCCCACACATCACTGTGGGTGAATGTCTGGTTGCAGTTCATGGCACTTTTCTGTCACACAATCTATTCTGAATGTTTGAAATTGGGTTTGTTTTTACATTATGCCCACTGTCCTTGATAAGTATACGTGTGTGTGTTATTATATTATATCATTAATTTAAAAAGAGTGAAGAGTGTAGATAAGATACTTTCAGTTTTCATATGCACGGTTAAACAGAACTGTTTTCAGCCTGGTCTTAAACATTGTCAGTGTTGAGGCCTGTCTCACATTCTCTGGAAGACTGTTCCAGATTTTAGTTGTAGGTGAACAACAACAACAAATTAACAAGTTAGCACGGATGCGAACAAGTTAGCACGGATGTTAGCACGGATGTTAGCACGGATGCTAACAAGTTAGCACAGATGCTAATAAGTTATGCTAACAAGTTATGCTAACAAGTTAGCATGGATGCTAACAAGTTAGCACGGATGTTAACAAGTTATGCTAACAGGTTAGCACGGATGCTAACAAGTTAGCACGGATGTTAGCACGGATGCTAACAAGTTAGCACGGATGTTAGCACGGATGCTAACAAGTTAGCACGGATGTCAGCACGGATGCTAACAAGTTATGCTAACAGGTTAGCACGGATGTTAGCACGGATGCTAACAAGTTAGCACAGACGTTATCACGGATGCTAACAATTCAAAGTGCTTTACAGTTACACAAAATCACAAAAGGAGAGCAAAACATACATAAAATCACAAAAGGAAAATCATAAAACATAGAATTCATCATTAATTTAAAAAAGAGTGAAGAGTGTAGATAACATACTTCAGTTTTCATATGCACGGTTAAACAGAACTGTTTTCAGCCTGGTCTTAAACATTGTCAGAGTTGAGGCCTGTCTCACATTCTCTGGAAGACTGTTCCAGATTTTAGCTGCAGAAAACTGGAATGTAGCTATACCAAGCATTAAAATACCAAAGAGACCTTGGATGGGAAAAATGAACAATTTCTGCGGGTTCCTCATCAGAAATGATTGTGATCAACTGTAATAGCTGGAGTTGTAATTTATAGCGGACAGTTTGGCTCAATAGTTTGGTGTTGCGTATATTGTGCGTGACATTTTCTTTCATGCTTCTGGTGAAACTTTGCAAGCAATGCAGCTTTACTGGTACAGCATCAAACCTTGTATTTGAACTCCTCTAACTCATAATGTAATGTTCAATGTCAGTATAAACACACTGTTGTGGGATGACATGGCTATAAAAAAATCAGTGCTTACTGAAATATTTTTAAAAAATATTCCTCTGGTGCACTAGCAGAATTCACTGATTATTTTTCCTCTAACAAATATTAGTGTTGAATATTTGCCTGTTATCATAACTTGCAGATATATTGAAGTGAAAACATGTACAGGCACCAAGTCTCATAAGAATTTCCATGCTTTTTACCCATCTTACTCTTTGATGATGAAGAAACAAGGCAGGGCCAAACAGAACTTGACAAACTTGCAGCTCTATGGGATCTAAGGGACACATGGGTTCAGCGATTGCCTTTTCTTTACAATCCAGGCCCCACACATGACTGTGGGTGAATGTCTGGTTGCAGTTCATGGCACTTTTCTGTCACACAATCTATTCTGAATGTTTGAAATTGGGTTTGTTTTTACATTATGCCCACTGTCCTTGATAAGTATACGTGTGTGTGTTATTATATTATATCATTAATTTAAAAAGAGTGAAGAGTGTAGATAAGATACTTTCAGTTTTCATATGCACGGTTAAACAGAACTGTTTTCAGCCTGGTCTTAAACATTGTCAGTGTTGAGGCCTGTCTCACATTCTCTGGAAGACTGTTCCAGATTTTAGTTGTAGGTGAACAACAACAACAAATTAACAAGTTAGCACGGATGCGAACAAGTTAGCACGGATGTTAGCATGGATGCTAACAAGTTAGCACGGATGCTAACAAGTTAGCACGGATGTTAGCAACAAGTTAGCACGGATGTTAGCACGGATGCTAACAAGTTAGTACGGATGTTAGCATGGATGCTAACAAGTGATGCTAACAGGTTAGCACGGATGCTAACAAGTTAGCACGGATGTTAGCACGGATGCTAACAAGTTAGCACGGATGTTAGCAACAAGTTAGCACGGATGTTAGCACGGATGCTAACAAGTTAGCACGGATGTTAGCATGGATGCTAACAAGTGATGCTAACAGGTTAGCACGGATGCTAACAAGTTAGCACGGATGTTAGCACGGATGCTAACAAGTTAGCACGGATGTTAGCACGGATGCTAACAAGTTAGCACGGATGTTAGCACGGATGCTAACGAGTTAGCACGGATGTTAGCACGGATGCTAACAAGTTAGCACGGATGCTAACAAGTTAGCACGGATGCTAACAAGTTATGCTAACAAGTTATGCTAACAAGTTAGCACGGATGCTAACAAGTTAGCACGGATGTTAGCACGGATGCTAACAAGTTAGCACGGATGTTAGCACGGATGCTAACAAGTTAGCACGGATGTTAGCACGGATGCTAACAAGTTAGCACAGATGCTAATAAGTTATGCTAACAAGTTATGCTAACAAGTTAGCACGGATGCTAATAAGTTATGCTAACAGGTTAGCACGGATACTAACAAGTTAGCACGGATGTTAGCACGGATGCTAACAAGTTAGCACGGACGTTATCACGGATGCTAACAATTCAAAGTGCTTTACAGTTACACAAAATCACAAAAGGAGAGCAAAACATACATAAAATCACAAAAGGAAAATCATAAAACATAGAATTCATCATTAATTTAAAAAAGAGTGAAGAGTGTAGATAACATACTTCAGTTTTCATATGCACGGTTAAACAGAACTGTTTTCAGCCTGGTCTTAAACATTGTCAGAGTTGAGGCCTGTCTCACATTCTCTGGAAGACTGTTCCAGATTTTAGCTGCAGAAAACTGGAATGTAGCTATACCAAGCATTAAAATACCAAAGAGACCTTGGATGGGAAAAATGAACAATTTCTGCGGGTTCCTCATCAGAAATGATTGTGATCAACTGTAATAGCTGGAGTTGTAATTTATAGCGGACAGTTTGGCTCAATAGTTTGGTGTTGCGTATATTGTGCGTGACATTTTCTTTCATGCTTCTGGTGAAACTTTGCAAGCAATGCAGCTTTACTGGTACAGCATCAAACCTTGTATTTGAACTCCTCTAACTCATAATGTAATGTTCAATGTCAGTATAAACACACTGTTGTGGGATGACATGGCTATAAAAAAATCAGTGCTTACTGAAATATTTTTAAAAAATATTCCTCTGGTGCACTAGCAGAATTCACTGATTATTTTTCCTCTAACAAATATTAGTGTTGAATATTTGCCTGTTATCATAACTTGCAGATATATTGAAGTGAAAACATGTACAGGCACCAAGTCTCATAAGAATTTCCATGCTTTTTACCCATCTTACTCTTTGATGATGAAGAAACAAGGCAGGGCCAAACAGAACTTGACAAACTTGCAGCTCTATGGGATCTAAGGGACACATGGGTTCAGCGATTGCCTTTTCTTTACAATCCAGGCCCCACACATGACTGTGGGTGAATGTCTGGTTGCAGTTCATGGCACTTTTCTGTCACACAATCTATTCTGAATGTTTGAAATTGGGTTTGTTTTTACATTATGCCCACTGTCCTTGATAAGTATACGTGTGTGTGTTATTATATTATATCATTAATTTAAAAAGAGTGAAGAGTGTAGATAAGATACTTTCAGTTTTCATATGCACGGTTAAACAGAACTGTTTTCAGCCTGGTCTTAAACATTGTCAGTGTTGAGGCCTGTCTCACATTCTCTGGAAGACTGTTCCAGATTTTAGTTGTAGGTGAACAACAACAACAAATTAACAAGTTAGCACGGATGCGAACAAGTTAGCACGGATGTTAGCATGGATGCTAACAAGTTAGCACGGATGCTAACAAGTTAGCACGGATGTTAGCATGGATGTTAACAAGTTAGCACGGATGCTAACAAGTTAGCACGGATGTTAGCAACAAGTTAGCACGGATGTTAGCACGGATGCTAACAAGTTAGCACGGATGTTAGCATGGATGCTAACAAGTGATGCTAACAGGTTAGCACGGATGCTAACAAGTTAGCACGGATGTTAGCACGGATGCTAACAAGTTAGCACGGATGTTAGCACGGATGCTAACAAGTTAGCACGGATGTTAGCACGGATGCTAACGAGTTAGCACGGATGTTAGCACGGATGCTAACAAGTTAGCACGGATGCTAACAAGTTAGCACGGATGCTAACAAGTTATGCTAACAAGTTATGCTAACAAGTTAGCACGGATGCTAACAAGTTAGCACGGATGTTAGCACGGATGCTAACAAGTTAGCACGGATGTTAGCACGGATGCTAACAAGTTAGCACGGATGTTAGCACGGATGCTAACAAGTTAGCACAGATGCTAATAAGTTATGCTAACAAGTTATGCTAACAAGTTAGCACGGATGCTAATAAGTTATGCTAACAGGTTAGCACGGATACTAACAAGTTAGCACGGATGTTAGCACGGATGCTAACAAGTTAGCACGGACGTTATCACGGATGCTAACAATTCAAAGTGCTTTACAGTTACACAAAATCACAAAAGGAGAGCAAAACATACATAAAATCACAAAAGGAAAATCATAAAACATAGAATTCATCATTAATTTAAAAAAGAGTGAAGAGTGTAGATAACATACTTCAGTTTTCATATGCACGGTTAAACAGAACTGTTTTCAGCCTGGTCTTAAACATTGTCAGAGTTGAGGCCTGTCTCACATTCTCTGGAAGACTGTTCCAGATTTTAGCTGCAGAAAACTGGAATGTAGCTATACCAAGCATTAAAATACCAAAGAGACCTTGGATGGGAAAAATGAACAATTTCTGCGGGTTCCTCATCAGAAATGATTGTGATCAACTGTAATAGCTGGAGTTGTAATTTATAGCGGACAGTTTGGCTCAATAGTTTGGTGTTGCGTATATTGTGCGTGACATTTTCTTTCATGCTTCTGGTGAAACTTTGCAAGCAATGCAGCTTTACTGGTACAGCATCAAACCTTGTATTTGAACTCCTCTAACTCATAATCTAATGTTCAATGTCAGTATAAACACACTGTTGTGGGATGACATGGCTATAAAAAAATCAGTGCTTACTGAAATATTTTTAAAAAATATTCCTCTGGTGCGCTAGCAGAATTCACTGATTATTTTTCCTCTAACAAATATTAGTGTTGAATATTTGCCTGTTATCATAACTCAAACTATCATAGACCCTTTTTCATTGCAGATATATTGAAGTGAAAACATGTACAGGCACCAAGTCTCATAAGAATTTCCATGCTTTTTACCCATCTTACTCTTTGATGATGAAGAAACAAGGCAGGGCCAAACAGAACTTGACAAACTTGCAGCTCTATGGGATCTAAGGGACACATGGGTTCAGCGATTGCCTTTTCTTTACAATCCAGGCCCCACACATCACTGTGGGTGAATGTCTGGTTGCAGTTCATGGCACTTTTCTGTCACACAATCTATTCTGAATGTTTGAAATTGGGTTTGTTTTTACATTATGCCCACTGTCCTTGATAAGTATACGTGTGTGTGTTATTATATTATATCATTAATTTAAAAAGAGTGAAGAGTGTAGATAAGATACTTTCAGTTTTCATATGCACGGTTAAACAGAACTGTTTTCAGCCTGGTCTTAAACATTGTCAGTGTTGAGGCCTGTCTCACATTCTCTGGAAGACTGTTCCAGATTTTAGTTGTAGGTGAACAACAACAACAAATTAACAAGTTAGCACGGATGCGAACAAGTTAGCACGGATGTTAGCATGGATGCTAACAAGTTAGCACGGATGCTAACAAGTTAGCACGGATGTTAGCATGGATGTTAACAAGTTAGCATGGATGTTAACAAGTTAGCACGGATGTTAGCACGGATGTTAGCACGGATGCTAACAAGTTAGCACGGATGTCAGCACGGATGCTAACAAGTTATGCTAACAGGTTAGCACGGATGTTAGCACGGATGCTAACAAGTTAGCACGGATGCTAACAAGTTAGCACGGACGTTATCACGGATGCTAACAATTCAAAGTGCTTTACAGTTACACAAAATCACAAAAGGAGAGCAAAACATACATAAAATCACAAAAGGAAAATCATAAAACATAGAATTCATCATTAATTTAAAAAAGAGTGAAGAGTGTAGATAACATACTTCAGTTTTCATATGCACGGTTAAACAGAACTGTTTTCAGCCTGGTCTTAAACATTGTCAGAGTTGAGGCCTGTCTCACATTCTCTGGAAGACTGTTCCAGATTTTAGCTGCAGAAAACTGGAATGTAGCTATACCAAGCATTAAAATACCAAAGAGACCTTGGATGGGAAAAATGAACAATTTCTGCGGGTTCCTCATCAGAAATGATTGTGATCAACTGTAATAGCTGGAGTTGTAATTTATAGCGGACAGTTTGGCTCAATAGTTTGGTGTTGCGTATATTGTGCGTGACATTTTCTTTCATGCTTCTGGTGAAACTTTGCAAGCAATGCAGCTTTACTGGTACAGCATCAAACCTTGTATTTGAACTCCTCTAACTCATAATCTAATGTTCAATGTCAGTATAAACACACTGTTGTGGGATGACATGGCTATAAAAAAATCAGTGCTTACTGAAATATTTTTAAAAAATATTCCTCTGGTGCGCTAGCAGAATTCACTGATTATTTTTCCTCTAACAAATATTAGTGTTGAATATTTGCCTGTTATCATAACTTGCAGATATATTGAAGTGAAAACATGTACAGGCACCAAGTCTCATAAGAATTTCCATGCTTTTTACCCATCTTACTCTTTGATGATGAAGAAACAAGGCAGGGCCAAACAGAACTTGACAAACTTGCAGCTCTATGGGATCTAAGGGACACATGGGTTCAGCGATTGCCTTTTCTTTACAATCCAGGCCCCACACATGACTGTGGGTGAATGTCTGGTTGCAGTTCATGGCACTTTTCTGTCACACAATCTATTCTGAATGTTTGAAATTGGGTTTGTTTTTACATTATGCCCACTGTCCTTGATAAGTATACGTGTGTGTGTTATTATATTATATCATTAATTTAAAAAGAGTGAAGAGTGTAGATAAGATACTTTCAGTTTTCATATGCACGGTTAAACAGAACTGTTTTCAGCCTGGTCTTAAACATTGTCAGTGTTGAGGCCTGTCTCACATTCTCTGGAAGACTGTTCCAGATTTTAGTTGTAGGTGAACAACAACAACAAATTAACAAGTTAGCACGGATGCGAACAAGTTAGCACGGATGTTAGCATGGATGCTAACAAGTTAGCACGGATGCTAACAAGTTAGCACGGATGTTAGCATGGATGTTAACAAGTTAGCACGGATGCTAACAAGTTAGCACGGATGTTAGCAACAAGTTAGCACGGATGTTAGCACGGATGCTAACAAGTTAGCACGGATGTTAGCATGGATGCTAACAAGTGATGCTAACAGGTTAGCACGGATGCTAACAAGTTAGCACGGATGTTAGCACGGATGCTAACAAGTTAGCACGGATGTTAGCACGGATGCTAACAAGTTAGCACGGATGTTAGCACGGATGCTAACGAGTTAGCACGGATGTTAGCACGGATGCTAACAAGTTAGCACGGATGCTAACAAGTTAGCACGGATGCTAACAAGTTATGCTAACAAGTTATGCTAACAAGTTAGCACGGATGCTAACAAGTTAGCACGGATGTTAGCACGGATGCTAACAAGTTAGCACGGATGTTAGCACGGATGCTAACAAGTTAGCACGGATGTTAGCACGGATGCTAACAAGTTAGCACAGATGCTAATAAGTTATGCTAACAAGTTATGCTAACAAGTTAGCACGGATGCTAATAAGTTATGCTAACAGGTTAGCACGGATACTAACAAGTTAGCACGGATGTTAGCACGGATGCTAACAAGTTAGCACGGACGTTATCACGGATGCTAACAATTCAAAGTGCTTTACAGTTACACAAAATCACAAAAGGAGAGCAAAACATACATAAAATCACAAAAGGAAAATCATAAAACATAGAATTCATCATTAATTTAAAAAAGAGTGAAGAGTGTAGATAACATACTTCAGTTTTCATATGCACGGTTAAACAGAACTGTTTTCAGCCTGGTCTTAAACATTGTCAGAGTTGAGGCCTGTCTCACATTCTCTGGAAGACTGTTCCAGATTTTAGCTGCAGAAAACTGGAATGTAGCTATACCAAGCATTAAAATACCAAAGAGACCTTGGATGGGAAAAATGAACAATTTCTGCGGGTTCCTCATCAAAAATGATTGTGATCAACTGTAATAGCTGGAGTTGTAATTTATAGCGGACAGTTTGGCTCAATAGTTTGGTGTTGCGTATATTGTGCGTGACATTTTCTTTCATGCTTCTGGTGAAACTTTGCAAGCAATGCAGCTTTACTGGTACAGCATCAAACCTTGTATTTGAACTCCTCTAACTCATAATCTAATGTTCAATGTCAGTATAAACACACTGTTGTGGGATGACATGGCTATAAAAAAATCAGTGCTTACTGAAATATTTTTAAAAAATATTCCTCTGGTGCGCTAGCAGAATTCACTGATTATTTTTCCTCTAACAAATATTAGTGTTGAATATTTGCCTGTTATCATAACTTGCAGATATATTGAAGTGAAAACATGTACAGGCACCAAGTCTCATAAGAATTTCCATGCTTTTTACCCATCTTACTCTTTGATGATGAAGAAACAAGGCAGGGCCAAACAGAACTTGACAAACTTGCAGCTCTATGGGATCTAAGGGACACATGGGTTCAGCGATTGCCTTTTCTTTACAATCCAGGCCCCACACATCACTGTGGGTGAATGTCTGGTTGCAGTTCATGGCACTTTTCTGTCACACAATCTATTCTGAATGTTTGAAATTGGGTTTGTTTTTACATTATGCCCACTGTCCTTGATAAGTATACGTGTGTGTGTTATTATATTATATCATTAATTTAAAAAGAGTGAAGAGTGTAGATAAGATACTTTCAGTTTTCATATGCACGGTTAAACAGAACTGTTTTCAGCCTGGTCTTAAACATTGTCAGTGTTGAGGCCTGTCTCACATTCTCTGGAAGACTGTTCCAGATTTTAGTTGTAGGTGAACAACAACAACAAATTAACAAGTTAGCACGGATGCGAACAAGTTAGCACGGATGTTAGCATGGATGCTAACAAGTTAGCACGGATGTTAGCACGGATGCTAACAAGTTAGCACGGATGTTAGCACGGATGCTAACAAGTTAGCACGGATGTTAGCACGGATGCTAACGAGTTAGCACGGATGCTAACAAGTTATGCTAACAAGTTATGCTAACAAGTTATGCTAACAAGTTAGCACGGATGCTAACAAGTTAGCACGGATGCTAACAAGTTAGCACGGATGTTAGCACGGATGCTAACAAGTTAGCACGGATGTTAGCACGGATGCTAACAAGTTAGCACAGATGCAAATAAGTTATGCTAACAAGTTATGCTAACAAGTTAGCACGGATGCTAACAAGTTATGCTAACAAGTTAGCACGGATGCTAACAAGTTAGCACGGATGTTAGCACGGATGCTAACAAGTTAGCACGATTGTTAGCACGGATGCTAACAAGTTAGCACGGATGTTAGCACGGATGCTAACATGTTAGCACGGATGCTAACAAGTTAGCACGGATGTCAGCACGGATGCTAACAAGTTAGCACGGATGTCAGCACGGATGCTAACAAGTTATGCTAACAGGTTAGCACATTTTGACATTTTCTTTCATGCTTCTGGTGAAACTTTGCAAGCAATGCAGCTTTACTGGTACAGCATCAAACCTTGTATTTGAACTCCTCTAACTCATAATGTAATGTTCAATGTCAGTATAAACACACTGTTGTGGGATGACATGGCTATAAAAAAATCAGTGCTTACTGAAATATTTTTAAAAAATATTCCTCTGGTGCACTAGCAGAATTCACTGATTATTTTTCCTCTAACAAATATTAGTGTTGAATATTTGCCTGTTATCATAACTCAAACTATCATAGACCCTTTTTTATTGCAGATATATTGAAGTGAAAACATGTACAGGCACCAAGTCTCATAAGAATTCCCATGCTTTTTACCCATCTTACTCTTTGATGATGAAGAAACAAGGCAGGGCCAAACAGAACTTGACAAACTTGCAGCTCTATGGGATCTAAGGGACACATGGGTTCAGCGATTGCCTTTTCTTTACAATCCAGGCCCCACACATCACTGTGGGTGAATGTCTGGTTGCAGTTCATGGCACTTTTCTGTCACACAATCTATTCTGAATGTTTGAAATTGGGTTTGTTTTTACATTATGCCCACTGTCCTTGATAAGTATACGTGTGTGTGTTATTATATTATATCATTAATTTAAAAAGAGTGAAGAGTGTAGATAAGATACTTTCAGTTTTCATATGCACGGTTAAACAGTACTGTTTTCAGCCTGGTCTTAAACATTGTCAGTGTTGAGGCCTGTCTCACATTCTCTGGAAGACTGTTCCAGATTTTAGTTGTAGGTGAACAACAACAACAAATTAACAAGTTAGCACGGATGCGAACAAGTTAGCACGGATGTTAGCATGGATGCTAACAAGTTAGCACGGATGCTAACAAGTTAGCACGGATGTTAGCATGGATGTTAACAAGTTAGCATGGATGCTAACAAGTTATGCTAACAGGTTAGCACGGATGCTAACAAGTTAGCACGGATGTTAACAAGTTATGCTAACAGGTTAGCACGGATGCTAACAAGTTAGCACGGATGTTAGCACGGATGCTAACAAGTTAGCACGGATGTTAGCACGGATGCTAACAAGTTAGCACGGATGTTAGCACGGATGCTAACAAGTTAGCACAGATGTTAGCACGGATGCTAACGAGTTAGCACGGAGACTAACAAGTTAGCACGGATGTTAGCACGGATGCTAACAAGTTAGCACGGATGTTAGCACGGATGCTAACAAGTTAGCACGGATGTTAGCACGGATGCTAACAAGTTAGCACAGATGCTAATAAGTTATGCTAACAAGTTATGCTAACAAGTTAGCACGGATGCTAACAAGTTAGCACGGATGTTAACAAGTTATGCTAACAGGTTAGCACGGATGCTAACAGGTTAGCACGGATGCTAACAAGTTAGCACGGATGTTAGCACGGATGCTAACAAGTTAGCACGGATGTCAGCACGGATGCTAACAAGTTATGCTAACAGGTTAGCACGGATGTTAGCACGGATGCTAACAAGTTAGCACGGACGTTATCACGGATGCTAACAATTCAAAGTGCTTTACAGTTACACAAAATCACAAAAGGAGAGCAAAACATACATAAAATCACAAAAGGAAAATCATAAAACATAGAATTCATCATTAATTTAAAAAAGAGTGAAGAGTGTAGATAACATACTTCAGTTTTCATATGCACGGTTAAACAGAACTGTTTTCAGCCTGGTCTTAAACATTGTCAGAGTTGAGGCCTGTCTCACATTCTCTGGAAGACTGTTCCAGATTTTAGCTGCAGAAAACTGGAATGTAGCTATACCAAGCATTAAAATACCAAAGAGACCTTGGATGGGAAAAATGAACAATTTCTGCGGGTTCCTCATCAGAAATGATTGTGATCAACTGTAATAGCTGGAGTTGTAATTTATAGCGGACAGTTTGGCTCAATAGTTTGGTGTTGCGTATATTGTGCGTGACATTTTCTTTCATGCTTCTGGTGAAACTTTGCAAGCAATGCAGCTTTACTGATACAGCATCAAACCTTGTATTTGAACTCCTCTAACTCATAATGTAATGTTCAATGTCAGTATAAACACACTGTTGTGGGATGACATGGCTATAAAAAAATCAGTGCTTACTGAAATATTTTTAAAAAATATTCCTCTGGTGCGCTAGCAGAATTCACTGATTATTTTTCCTCTAACAAATATTAGTGTTGAATATTTGCCTGTTATCATAACTCAAACTATCATAGACCCTTTTTCATTGCAGATATATTGAAGTGAAAACATGTACAGGCACCAAGTCTCATAAGAATTCCCATGCTTTTTACCCATCTTACTCTTTGATGATGAAGAAACAAGGCAGGGCCAAACAGAACTTGACAAACTTGCAGCTCTATGGGATCTAAGGGACACATGGGTTCAGCGATTGCCTTTTCTTTACAATCCAGGCCCCACACATCACTGTGGGTGAATGTCTGGTTGCAGTTCATGGCACTTTTCTGTCACACAATCTATTCTGAATGTTTGAAATTGGGTTTGTTTTTACATTATGCCCACTGTCCTTGATAAGTATACGTGTGTGTGTTATTATATTATATCATTAATTTAAAAAGAGTGAAGAGTGTAGATAAGATACTTTCAGTTTTCATATGCACGGTTAAACAGAACTGTTTTCAGCCTGGTCTTAAACATTGTCAGTGTTGAGGCCTGTCTCACATTCTCTGGAAGACTGTTCCAGATTTTAGTTGTAGGTGAACAACAACAACAAATTAACAAGTTAGCACGGATGCGAACAAGTTAGCACAGATGTTAGCATGGATGCTAACAAGTTAGCACGGATGCTAACAAGTTAGCACGGATGTTAGCATGGATGTTAACAAGTTAGCATGGATGTTAACAAGTTAGCACGGATGCTAACAAGTTAGCACGGATGTTAGCAACAAGTTAGCACGGATGTTAGCACGGATGCTAACAAGTTAGCACGGATGTTAGCATGGATGCTAACAAGTTATGCTAACAGGTTAGCACGGATGCTAACAAGTTAGCACGGATGTTAACAAGTTATGCTAACAGGTTAGCACGGATGCTAACAAGTTAGCACGGATGTTAACAAGTTATGCTAACAGGTTAGCACGGATGCTAACAAGTTAGCACGGATGTTAGCACGGATGCTAACAAGTTAGCACGGATGTTAGCACGGATGTTAGCACGGATGTTAGCACGGATGCTAACAAGTTAGCACGGATGTTAGCACGGATGCTAACAAGTTAGCACAGATGTTAGCACGGATGCTAACGAGTTAGCACGGATGCTAATAAGTTATGCTAACAAGTTATGCTAACAAGTTAGCACGGATGCTAACAAGTTAGCACGGATGTTAGCACGGATGCTAACAAGTTAGCACGGATGTCAGCACGGATGCTAACAAGTTATGCTAACAGGTTAGCACGGATGTTAGCACGGATGCTAACAAGTTAGCACGGATGTTAACAAGTTATGCTAACAGGTTAGCACGGATGCTAACAAGTTAGCACGGATGTTAGCACGGATGCTAACAAGTTAGCACGGATGTTAGCACGGATGCTAACAAGTTAGCACGGATGTCAGCACGGATGCTAACAAGTTATGCTAACAGGTTAGCACGGATGTTAGCACGGATGCTAACAAGTTAGCACGGACGTTATCACGGATGCTAACAATTCAAAGTGCTTTACAGTTACACAAAATCACAAAAGGAGAGCAAAACATACATAAAATCACAAAAGGAAAATCATAAAACATAGAATTCATCATTAATTTAAAAAAGAGTGAAGAGTGTAGATAACATACTTCAGTTTTCATATGCACGGTTAAACAGAACTGTTTTTAGCCTGGTCTTAAACATTGTCAGAGTTGAGGCCTGTCTCACATTCTCTGGAAGACTGTTCCAGATTTTAGCTGCAGAAAACTGGAATGTAGCTATACCAAGCATTAAAATACCAAAGAGACCTTGGATGGGAAAAATGAACAATTTCTGCGGGTTCCTCATCAGAAATGATTGTGATCAACTGTAATAGCTGGAGTTGTAATTTATAGCGGACAGTTTGGCTCAATAGTTTGGTGTTGCGTATATTGTGCGTGACATTTTCTTTCATGCTTCTGGTGAAACTTTGCAAGCAATGCAGCTTTACTGGTACAGCATCAAACCTTGTATTTGAACTCCTCTAACTCATAATGTAATGTTCAATGTCAGTATAAACACACTGTTGTGGGATGACATGGCTATAAAAAAATCAGTGCTTACTGAAATATTTTTAAAAAATATTCCTCTGGTGCACTAGCAGAATTCACTGATTATTTTTCCTCTAACAAATATTAGTGTTGAATATTTGCCTGTTATCATAACTCAAACTATCATAGACCCTTTTTCATTGCAGATATATTGAAGTGAAAACCAACCTATGTGCTGCTACAGGTCTTTTATAACAGCCCTTTATATGTAACTGAAAAGAAAGAATCAATTTAAATTATTAAATAAAAGTAGTTGACAACCAAAACTGTTGTGTGGTGTACCAAAAAACTTTGTACCAGTTGTTTAACTCTGTTAAAGGTTTTGAAAACATGCTATCAACTACTAGTTTTGTATTGTCGGTGGATAAATATATTTAAATAATTCATCATTTTTTGGTTAAAACCTTTGACATTTTTTTGTCAAAATATCACAAAATCATGTTTTTTGTAAAAAGAAAAAAAAAAGATAAGTATAAAAAGAAATTATTTGCCACTGATCCATGTTTGTACTATATGTGTGATTGACATTATTAACATAACATAAACATAAACCTCACTGTAGTCACTCTGTCACTTTTTCACTGGTCACTTTTTCTCTTCACACACACCCTGCACCTTAAGTGTGCATTAGCTATGTATGTGTACATGTGGGTATGTGCGTGGATATGTATGTCCATATATATATATGCACTTTTTTCTTACTATTTATTAGCATTTTCTCTCCATTCTATGTCCATAATGCATACTGTGTATGCGGATCAACAAATTCTGCAAATTTGTACATTGTGTTGTGTTTTTTTATTTTTATTTTTTTTTATAGTTTTTTTATCTTCTTCAACTTTATTTTCTTCTCTGTAACGCTGCAGTAACACACACATTTCCCCGTTGTGGGATCAATAAAGTTTTTGATCTTATTGACCCAAGCCCCCTTAGATGATAAATACAGTTTCTATCTATCTATGAAATAGTGAACAGGTATTACCAATGACAGTAATTATGGTGCTGCTCCTCTTAAAGTAGCACTTCCCACTCATGCACCCTGAATGGAACCTTAATTAGTGTAATTGCTAACACCTGTGTTTACCTACTATTTCATGTCAATAAAGCTGCCTTGGAAAAGGTCTGATAGCTGCCTGTAATTGTTCGGCAACAAAAGGAAAGCGAAACAAAAAGAAGCTGCTACGTGACAGAGACGGCGTGGCGCACTTGTCCTCTTTCCCTTTTTTTTTTTTTGTCGAGTAGCCCATATCCCAGCATCCCTCCAGTACGTGCTGGGATGGCGTGACGCTCCTGACGTGACGTACGCGACGTCACATCGTCGCGGGGGGCGGCGCGAGGCGGCGACGTCACACGTCCTGAGAGCGGAATCGAATTGAATTTCCAAGCGACGGAGAGCGCCTACGGTACGTGCTAAAAGGTACAGAACTGCCCCCGTGTGTTGCGGCTTTTTGGCCCTGCTTTTTAATCTGTACTGTTCGCATATCTTGAATATAAATCTGAACATATCTGCCTCTTTTTTTCCCGCCGTGAGCGATTACTTGTGGATGATTAAGCAGGTATGCTGGGGAGTTCTTACATTCTGAAAAAAAATTGGTGTCACTTGTCCGACTTTCTCTTTGAAATGCACGTTAGGCTGATTTATTGTCAAGAATATACCCACATTTAATTGTTGAAATGTTTATAAGTTGTTTTTTTTCTGTTCGTGGTCACAGTGACTCTTTCTTTGTCAGAAGCTGATTTCAGGAAAATGGACCTGAAGGACAACAAGCAAACTGCGTCGTGCAGCAGGTGAGAAGTTCCAGTCTGACTGGAGCGACCCCTGCCATGTCATCTGTTTACGCCTTAGTGTTGCAATGAGGAAGCTGCAGGGTGTGACAGGAAACTGGCTATCAAAACAGTCTTTATACCGTTTATTAGGGCATTTATAACACTCCCATCTAGTCTGCCATGCATACATTCTGGCCTTGTAGGCTATTAAGTGATAATCTTCACAGTCATGAATTCAATATAAAATGGCAAATCAGTCATATTATCAGGCTAGAACTGACTCCTAATGTGTTATTTGATCCCCTTAAGCCGCGTTTGTGTGCACAACCCCCACCTGGATTCAATGAAAGATGACATCCTGTACCACTTCAGCCTGGGAACCGGCAGCCACAACCTGCCTGCCATGTTTGGTGATGTCAAAGTAATGATGGCTTGTTTTTGGAAAAAATATATCACTTCCATAATCATCTTTATGCAGGGATTACATCTGTTTTCTTTTGTGTGTGTGTGTGTTTCCTTTCAGTTTGTGTGTGTTGGAGGCAGTCCCTGGAGAATGAAATCATTCATTGAGTACATTGCTGCTGAGCTCCGTATGGAAGACCCCAAAGCAGAGTATCCAAATATCTGCGCTGGGACGGACCGCTATGCCATGTACAAAATTGGCCCTGTACTCTCTGTCAGTGTATGTAAGAAAACTATTTTCTATTATTTATTTTTATACATACAAATATCAAGCAAAGACAAGCTACATTGATTTGAACACTTTTGTGTTTTTTGACATGTCTGTGCCTTATTTTGCAGCATGGAATGGGCATCCCGTCTATTGCCATAATGTTGCATGAGCTGATAAAGCTACTCCACCATGCACATTGCACAGATGTTACCATCATACGCATTGGGACATCAGGTGGAATAGGTAAGTTTACTATTTGGATTTTAATGACCAGATTGCCTGATATTACATCATACCTGTTGCCCTGTGATTCTCTAAATGACGTTGACTCCCTGTCTTCACATGTCTTTGTCAGGAGATGGGTTAGTGTGCTCATGTTGGTAATTGTCCAGAAAGATGCCTTTTCTTACTTTTACCACAAGAGGGAGCTGTATGGATAAAGACTAGTGGTTAATTGGAGTAACTATGACTACATGGTAGCATCAGTCCAGGGATAGTTCAGTATGTCATTTAGAAAGCCTTTTTAACTAATAATCTAACTTGCATTTTTTCCTTTTTTTCTTTTTATAAAGACCTTGAACCCGGCACTGTTGTTGTTACCAAACAGTCGGTGGATGCCACCTTCCTGCCCAAATTTGAGCAGGTGATCCTGGGTAAGGTGGTGGTCAGGAACACTGATCTGGACCAAAGCCTGGCCCAGGAGCTGCTGCAGTGCAGCAAGGAGCTGAACCAGTTTGAGACAGTGATAGGGAACACCATGTGCACGCTGGATTTCTACGAAGGTAGCATCCATGTGTTGATCACGTTGTTCTCTGTCATGAACAAGCTTCACATGCAATAAGCACGTTTCTTTCTGTAACGTCCATCTAATAATTGACCCAGGTCAAGGCCGTTTGGATGGTGCTTTCTGCTCCTACACGGACAAGGATAAGCAGCAGTACCTCAACAAAGCCCGTGAAGCAGGAGTCTGCAATATTGAAATGGAGTCGTCTGTTTTTGCTGCCATGTGCAAGCTGAGCGGCCTCCGAGGTAAGAATCAACATCATCAGCTTTGTGTTACAAGCATAAACGTTTTCCAAAAGCAGATCTCTTATCTAAAATCTATTTCTTGTCCCTGTAAAGCGGCTGTCGTCTGCGTAACGTTACTGGATCGGCTGAAGGGGGATCAGCTGAGCAGCTCTCATGAAGTTCTTCACAGCTACCAGCAACGTCCTCAGATACTGGTTGGCCATTACATTAAGAAGCACTTGAAAGCCAACACAGTGGGTAGCTAAGTAGTGGGCATTTTTTCTTGAAACCTATAAAACACTGTGTTCTGCAGTAACTAAGCTCTAAACTAAGATGCATATAATATTTACTGCTCAACTGCAGTCTTAATGTCCAGAATAAAGACAAAATTTATGTTTTACACTACCTTCTCTTTGCCCAATAACACTGATTTTAGTCAATTGAATTTCACAACCACAATAAACCGTCAATCTCTGTGCATCACTTTTTCCCTTGCATCCTAATTTTGAAAATTTCCCTTATCTTCAAACGTATCATGCTAATCAGATTTTGGGCTACCTCTATTGTAACACTATATGTCAAGGGACTTTTCTATAAAATTTGTTCCATATCATGACAGTTTACATGTTTTTTTATGCTGATAATATGCTGTGTTTTCAAGATTAGGCTTTTGTGTGTATTTTTTTTTTTGGAAATTATATTCAAAACCAAAGCAACACTCTCACACTGTCAATCCTGTTGAGAAAAGCATGTTCCATAGATGTCTTATCATTACATCTTATCAATGTAGTACAACAAGGAAGGCAGGTTTCTATTCTGATATATATGAACTTATTTGCAGTATAAGTAGCTTAGAATAAAACTGTCACATCGAGACCAACATCCTGTTCGTTCATAATAATAAACATTGATATTATTGAAATCATGATGGGTCATTTCATTTGTACAGACTTAATGTTCAGCCCATATTATCAAAGCCATATTACTAAGCTTCTGTGTGTCAAAAAAGTCATCATTCAATCTAACTTCTAAAAAAAATAGTATATCATCTTTATAAAAACATTTCACACGCTATGATGCAGTATTACTAATAATCTCCACAAAGTATTTTGGTAAATTGGCTCCATATTATGAACTAAAACAATAAAATGCTTTTACATGTAGGCAATTTAAGGTAAAATAATCTAACAGTGTGGAATAGTGGTGATCCACCTTTAAATTCACTTTTAATACAATAATAAACCTGTGAAAATGAAAAACAAGCAAACATCAAAGTTTATTACTCTGCCCCCACATAGCCACTTTTTCTAAATTCTCATTTTAAAAAATTCATGATTTGCAAATTACTCAAAAATGCTCCCTGAGTCACTACAGAGGTTCTTTTCTGTATAATTTTGGGGCATGAAAGATCACATTTTTAATCAAACAAGTTGCAAAATGAATATAAAATATATTCAAGACACTGACAAGGTTAGAAATGATCATTTTCATTTGAAATAATAATTTTCTCCTTCAAACTTTGCATTTATTAAGAATGCTCCATCTAAGCAGCCAAACTGTTTTCAGCTGCACTAATATAAATGCACATGGGTTTTTTTAATCATCCATTAGCTACTAATGCAATTACCAAACAAAATGTACTATTAAATGGGCCTCTATACACCTATGTAGATATTGCATCAAAACCCAGACATCTGCATCTAGAATAGTCATTTACCAGATTATTGTATAGAGTGTATTTCTAATTAGTTTAATGTCTTTTTTATTGAAAAAACAATGCTTTTCTTTCAAAAACAAGGACATTTCCAAGTGACCCCAAACTTTTATACAGTATCTTAACAATTGCATGCACAACTAATACTTATATACTTAAACTTAATTAGGATTAGGAATGCAGGACTTTGACTTGAATGAGCATGAAACATTTTGACATTCTTCTCTTGATGCTGTCACTGAAATGAAGGAGGTGAGCTCTTCTTCCTCCCTGCTCTGGCCACAGTGGATAGGCTGCTGAAACCCGCGCTGCGCGCGCCCGGCGCCAGAGGAGGGTCCGTTTGCGCGCCCCCGCGTTCGTGCGTGCCCACCTCCCGTCTGCGAGCCCATCCTGCCCTGGTCTATTCGCTGACTCAGTGCCTTAAGCAGCATCAAGCATCACCTGAACGGAGCGACAGCATCCTCTGCGGACAAACACAGCAGCCATGAGCAAAACAGCGACCGGTAAGCACGTCCACAGGCCGGGGCACCGCTGCATGGAGGGGCGGGTGGATGGACGCGGTGATGGACGGACGCATCCTTTTCTGCGGGCTCTACAGACCCCCGCGTCGGCCCTGTGTAGTCTGCTCTACCGGCCGGTGCTCGTGCATGAAATATTGGCATATTAAATAAAAACGAATCAAGTGCCATCACCTCGCGCTGTATTCCCGTATATACCATTTATTCCCGTATTCAGGGATCCGGTAATCATGGAAGCGTCGAGCATCCTTCCGTCACGACGGGTTACCAAAACGCCCTTTATTACCCTCTCCTGTCTCAAAAAAGTGTCGGTGCTCGTTCGCTTTGATTTGATATGGTGGGCGGTGGGTACTTGGATGAGCGTCTTTATTTGCAGCGCTGCACCTGCGGTTCATGCTCCAGCGGCCCCTGCATGCAGCATAATGCAGACGGACCCCACCCAAGATGCTGAGCTGCCGACCATTCATCCGACAGCAGAGCTGAGCGGGCTCCATCGGTCTGACTGAAACCTGCACAGCTCGCCACTGCTTGTCGGTTTTTTGTTGTTTTATTGTGTTTTTTTTCTGTTCATATGTTCAAATATTTGCCACATTGCTCCTTTATTTATTTATTTTCTCATGTATTTTTTAAAATCATGTCTGCATCTTTCTTGCCAAGGTTGCACAAGCTGTGATAGATGTGCTGCAAAAAAAACAAAACAAATACAGCATTGTCAGGGTATATTAACATAATAAAAGGCTCCGATCCCAAACAATCGGGCCTAAGCGTTAACACACTGACCCATACGAACAGCCGGGCTCATTAGTCATCCCCTCTGGTGGACAGTTTCATCGTCGTTTCCATCATTTCGTTGTCATCTGTTTGTCGAGCCGTGTGAGGAATGTGTACGGCTCCTTTTTATTTTTTATTTTTTTATGAAGCGACCCCAACGCTGTGGTGTGCGGAACGGCTCCATCGGGGTCCGTTGTGTTGGCGGGGGCTGTAGCGGATGGGGACAGGTGTACGGCGAGGGTGGGAGGCAGGCCAGCCCTGCAGCAAGGGGGCCTGCTACACACACACACACACACACACACACACACATGCACATGCACACACCGGCCTTTGCAGCAGAAGGCTCAGCAGCACTGTGACAGCCTGTAGTCCTCCCAACAGCCAGGTGGGCACTCTGTCAACCACGGGCGCGGAAAAAGTGACGGAATTCAGTGGATGAGACTCAAAAGAGTCCTGGAACACACCTTACACCCATATCTATTTGAAAAAAAAGGAGGGCGGGGGGGTTATCCGTCAGCTGTATTCGACAGCTACAACACCAACAATCAGGACCATGACATGGGACGAACAGCTGAGAGACAGGAAATGAAACACCTCGACACACACGGGCCTTTTCCTCTCCATAACTCATCTGAGGATTGCTAGGGGGCAGTGACCAAGGCGTTTTTAAGATAAAAAGATGATGCACAAATGCAATGTTGTTATAAAGTGATGCTTGTTTCATCCCCCTAATGAAATTATCGTAGTTTAATCGTTGTGAACAGAATACATCCATTTCAATAAATTATAGAGCAAATGGGCAGTTTAGAATTCTAACGGATCATTATGCAGTGGTCACCACTGAGTGTTTTTTTTTTGTAATATCTCCAATTGGGACTAACTCAGATATATTTAATTATTCATGGTTTGTGCGGCTTTATGTGGCAGCGAGTTACACTAAGTGTTGCTTTGCATCTTTTGCTGCTTTAATCAGTGACACGCAGAGACTCACCTGGATGCTCGTTGTGTTTTTTGTCCCCACAGCATACAAAGAGAAGATGAAGGAGCTGTCCGTCCTCTCCCTCATCTGCTCCTGCTTCTACCCAGAGACGCGCAACAAACTCGTCTGTGAGTTCGAAGGTACGGATTCGTTCGCTCTTGGATCAAACCAATGTGCATTTCATCTGCCATGCAAACAGATATTAGTGGTAAGGACACATGATGGGGTGATCATTTGTAATTGTGTGATTTTTACAGACATGGAGGTGAAAGCTCTGAACAAGCGGGCCTCTGGCCAGGCCTTCGAGGTGATTCTCAAGCCTCTGTCGCCGGTGTCGGATGTAGCCCACAACCTCCCTTCACCCCCCAAGAAGGAAATCTCCTTGGAGGACATTGAGAAGAAACTGGAGGCGGCTGAAGATCGGAGGAAGGTGAGCACAATAAACCATACAAAAACAAATCAATCGGTCTGTTGTTTTTACTGTGTGTGTGACGTGTGTGTGTGTTGTTTTAGTACCAAGAAGCCCTGCTGCTGAGTGCTCTGGCGGAAAAGAGGGAGCACGAGAGGGACGTGTTGCTAAAGGCCATGGAGGAGAACAGCAACTTCAGCAAGATGGCCGAGGAGAAGCTCCAGATGAAAATGGAGCAGATCAAGGAGAACCGCGAGGCCCACCTGGCCGCCATGCTCGAGCGTCTTCAGGAGAAGGTGAGGAAAAGCACACAACACACGCACACACACATAAATGAAGCGGTAACTAACACTAACGCTCGCTGTTCACCAGGAGAGACATGCAGCTCTGGTGCGCAGGAACAAAGAGCTGAAGGAGGAGCTGACAGCATGAGCGTCTCACAAGTCCCGACTTCCACGGTCCATCTACGTCCCTCCATCCAGACCCCCCCCCAACCCCCCCAACCCCCGCCCAGGCCTGACCCTGAAAGCCCGAGAGGTGGAGGACCTCACCACCACATCACAACACACCACACCACAGTACTCCACACCACACCACTATCAGTATTATCAATGGATACAAACATAAGTAACACTCATCTTGAGAATTGAATGGATTTCATGATTTTAGAGAAAATGTGGGAATATGGTTATTATTTTGTAAATACTTGTTTTTCAAATCTTTCTATCTATCTATCTATCTATCTATCTATCTATCTATCTATCTATCTATCTATCTATCTATCTATCTATCTATCTATCTATCTATCTATCTATCTATCTATCTATCTATCTGGTAGGTGAAGTACATACAGATCTTGTAGTGTGCTGCACTGTACGATTCAAACATTTTGTTTGTAATTGATTGACGTTTCAGTTCTTGACGATTTCGACTCGACGACCATTTTTCTTGTGAAAAGCCCTTGGTGTTGTGAGTTGGCCGTAGACTGACATTTTCACGGTGTGTTTCCTGATGATGTCAATGATGATGATGATGATGTTTCTTTGTCTTTGTGAAGAATGACGGTCGGTGTATCTAGGCTGCAGACTCCTCAAGATTTCAACGTATTCCCCCCCCCCTCCTTCTACCACCTGTATCTTAATCAAGCACACCTACTCATTCTCGGCACGCACGCTTGGAATTTAAACAATACGCCAAAAAACCCACGGATTCAAAAAGTGTCCACTTCCTCCTGAAACCGAGCTCGATAATGAACTTGACAGGTGCTTTACTATTATAACTTAGAATGTCTATGCCCAGTGGGAGCAACTGTTTATACACTTGCAGATTTCCCACATACCCTGACAACACCATTTCTCGATGAATCCATCTTTAGCGGACTCGATCTCTCTGTTATGTACACAGTATTTGGGGATTAATCTCTTGAATGTTATGGCTCCGTGCTCGTACCACGCATGGTGTCTCGGACAGTGGAATGTGCCGTTGCTCCCACCTTGATATTGATAGCGTGAACATAACGTGTGTCTGCGTGGGTGTGTGTGAATGCGAATCCAACCATGAGGCATCATTAGCGTCTGCTCTCTGTAGGGGATTAGATAGAGAATGGATGCAGGATGCTTTACATTCAGCACACTGAACTAGTCTCTTTTTAATATACGGTACCACTGATATCTGCCTGCATCCCTTTGCTGCTTGTGTTTCTCCCTTCATATATTTCTCTGTGAAAGCTTTGCTGAATAAAGGTTTGGGGTTCTGTGAACATGGCATGCACCATCTTATAATTTTCTGTGCTAAAAGACGAGGGAAAATGTAAACTGCCAAATAAAAGAACAAGTTATCTAACGATCCTGAACGTCACGGTCTTCGACCCGGGCGATTTTTCATGTACGTTCTTCTGCGGTAACGTGAATGTAATGCTTGTTCGTTTTGAAAAGGTTCAGACTATCATGTAAAATGAACACATGCCGCCATCAGACATGCACAAGACAAACAAAAGATGCAGTGTTACACCAGCAGGTGGCAGTGACAGATTTAGATGGACTCAAGAAACCCTGTTGGAGCCTGTACCCACTGAAAGTAGGGCAAAAGTTCACACTTTACTACATACTGATGAAATATCATGGCAAAACATGCAGGAGCAATGGTCTGTTCATGAGAATCATGAGCATTTGGGGTAAAAATAGCCATAGCCACATTTTTAAGGATTGATCCCTTTATCAAGCACGAGGAAGCCATCACTTTAAGGTTCTTTAAATTGATGAAGACTTTAAATTGAGTTCTTGAAGGAAGACAATTCATTTTTAATAGATTAAGCCTTCGGGGGACAGAATCGACTGACTCCTACTCCGTGAAGCCCGAGGCGCTGCATGGATGGAGTCATTAAAACAATAAACCCCTTAAAAAAAACTGTCACTGGGATTTGAAGCAGCTCGGGGGCCGAGCGGTGATTTATTGGTCCAGCTGTCTGTGTTGCTGTTACTTTTTTACCGCTTTCCTCCAATGTCCCCATCCTGTTCACACTATTGTCTCCGTTTCAGACCAACCCAAGCTGGTGAGGTCAGGGCAACATTGTAAAGGATTTCCTCTGGGCTCTTAATGATTTCCTGGGTATTCATAAGGGTAACAATGCACTCGGATTCGGTTACTTACCTGGCACACAGTGAAGGAATTGCCTTTCAGTCAATAACCGGATCCTCATTAGCTCATTATTGACTTCTATGGGATCGCAGCAAAAAAAAAATGCACCTGCAGATTACAGCTCATTTGGGAAGATATGGTTTGAATCACTTGGAGTTTGTAGCACTGTTGAAAAACAGCGGCCTATTATACATCATGAACAAATAAAACTGAGAATCAAAGGTGCAAATGTAACAGAAACAAACACATTGGTGTAAATCTGCAGTTCATACTTTTAAACTCAATTTATTGATAGAAAAATATTACAAATAGATACAAAAAATGCAAATGTCGAATTATCAAGTAGTTAGTTTTCCAAATGTGGTGCATATGATATGCATATTCATTTTCATGTAGCTCTGAAGCAGGCCAAATCAGGTCATGACATGATGTTAAATACAGACATCCGAGCTCGACAAATGTAGAAGTTTCAATATCTGGTCTACGAAATATTACCCCTAATTTGTGCTTACAGTAAGTCCTCAACCTGGAGACAGTGCACGTTAGCTAAATTAGTTTTCAATTTCGACGAATAACATAAAAATCAGCCTTTCTTGGTGAGAACACGCTGAGAGAAGATAAAATCCTTCAGCCACCCCCCCCCCACTCATACTTCATTTTTTAATCAAATAAAATCAGTTCACTTTCAGTTCACCTGCGTTTCATTGCTATAAAAACAGATGAGGTCTGTGGTAGTGGGCACAGCTCAGCTGTTGCCTTCAGTCCAGTTGTTAGTTTTCAGAAGGCTCCAATCTCCGTGCCCCAAGGCCTGTACGGCTTCGACAGGGTGGAGGAGGGGGCCACCGTGCTCAGGGCCGAGGGGGAGACGAGGGGGAAGGCGCCGAAGGACAGGGGGAAGGCCGAAAGCGAGGAGAGGGACGACAGGAGCGGGGGTGAAAGCTTGGATGTTGGCACGGGCAGACTGAGGGGCAGCGAGCCGCTGGGGGGCACCCTGAGGGACTCCGCGGGGGGCAGGACACCGAGCCTGGACGTCCCAGACGCCTCGGCGGAGGAGGAGGAAGAGGAGGCTGTGGAGGAAGATGGCGACGATGACGAGGAGGAGGAAGGGGGGCTACTGTTGCTTCTGGAGGCAGGTGTCCTGCCCTGGGGGTGTTGTAGCAGGAGTGGGTGGGGGAGGTGGGCGTGGGCGGTCCCGTAGGCAGAGCCCCAGGCTAAGTGCTCCAGTCCGGTGTGCACCTCCCTCTGAGAGGCGTAGTTGCTCAGGTGGGACACCAGGCGCAGGCGGAGGGGGTCCGCGCTGTCCCGGCCCTCTATGATGCTCAGGAAGCGGGCCGTCTCCGCCAGGCACTCCCTGAAGCCCAGGCTGCGGTAATCCTTCGCCAGGGCGTGAGCCTCAAAGAAACCTGTCGGCGTGGGGGGGGGGGGGGGGGGAGAAGCCAGAGGGTCAGAAACACGTGCTTCACAGCAGACAACGTCATTGTGAACCAGTGCGATCAAAACCCAGGAACACGTCATCTCTCTTACCTTTGCCACCAGATGCATGAAGCATCTTCAAATGATCCACAGTCATCTGCAGTATTTCTGCCTTTTCCAATTTTGCTGATCCCTGAAAAAAAACAACATAAACATAAAGGGGGGAAAACATAATGTTACTTTCAATGATATTAATATGATATTCCAAATGAGGCAAGACTGAAGTAGGGTCATTTTACCTGTTTCTCAAAAGCACTTGGCACCAATCTCCTCAACTCTGACAGACTGTTATTGATCCGGTCACGTCGCCGTTTCTCAATTATCTGTTAGGTGAATAAAATAGATTATATTAAGTGAAAAATATGCATTATTTATTTCCTTTTAGAAATAGTTAGGGTTGATGGCAGCAGAGATAATGAAGTGACTTACCCCTCTGCGTCTCTTTCTGGCCTGAACTTGGGTTGTTGTAGAGGGGGACATCGAGCAGTGAGAGTCAAGCTGACTAAAAGAACAAAAAAAATGTAAATAAAAAATGCAAATAAAAAAAATAATAATTTGAGAATTGAATAATCCACAGCCAGTTTCCCTACACAGCCTACCAGGTTTCGTCGCCGCTGTCCTTCTCCACCTCCACGTTGTCGTCCAGGTCGCTCTCTGACGAGCTGTAATTGTGGCTTCGCTTCATCTTCGCTTCGAAAGTTAAAACGGGTCCTAATATCCAGGCAGGAAAAGGTCCGGATCGGCTCTGACGGCCCGGAGCCGCTGCGTGTTTATTTTCACACCGGGCGGAGGGGGGCGGGGCCTCTGCAGCGGGGTGGGCGGGGCCTGACGCGTCTTCAGCCTGTTAAAAATCGAGCCGGCGTTTGAGTGACGTGAGCCTTAAAAAGCTCCGAAAGAGGAAAGCTGGTGAAGGTGTGAAACTTGCTCTATCAAATTATTATTATAATTATTATTTTTTAAAATCTTGCTATCACTTTGTTTTCACAGATAATTTAAATTTACTTAAGCTATGATTAGTTATTAGTTGTTGTTTTTTTTTACTGTTTTTTAATGGTTAATAACTGGTTGCCAAACATTATTTGTGTTGTCATTTATGGATGGTCAAACTTTAATCAACAGTTATTAGTTATAAATTGGTTTGTAAAACACAGAAAAACATTATTTGTTATTCTGATGTTAATTACAGCATCTATAAAGATTATTATATTATGCATTATATATTATATTAGGGCGACACGGTGGAGCAGTGGGTAGCACTGTTGCCTCACAGCAAGAAGGTCGCAGGTTCAAGACCGCCTTGGGGCCTGGGTCTGGGACCTTTCTGTGTGGAGTTTGCATGTTCTCCCCGTGTCTGCGTGGGTTTTCACCGGGTACTCCGGTTTCCTCCCACAATACAAAACATGCTCAGGTTAATTGGCAAATCTAAATTGCCCATAGGTGTGAGTGTGTGTGTGAATGGTGTGTGAATGGTGTGTGTGCCCCACGATTGGCTGGCGACCATCTGGGGTGTATCCCCTGCCTCTCGCCATAAATGCGCTGGGATAGGCTCCAGCAGACCCCTGCGACCCTGAAAAGGAATAAGCGGGATAGAAAATGGATGGATGGATGGATATATTATATTATATATTATGCGTTATATATACATAATAATGATCCAATTATTAACCATGAGCACGCAGTAAAATATTATCACCAAAATTTCAAATATCTACACTGTAAAACAGTAAATATATTTACTGTACACTTACTGGCAGTAATCATCCATAAAGCTACTGCAATTATTTTTACAGTAGAAGTATTGAATTTCTGTTTACAGTATTATGTTATTAGTGTAAAATACTACTAATAAAAAAAATGAAATACTTAGATCTCAGTTGAGGTTACAGTATTAGGTCTATTCATTGAAAATTAAAGAGCAATTAAATACTGTGCCTTCAGCTGTTGGGTGATTAACTGTGTTATGACTCTTTTGACAACACTTATTTATTGTAAAATATACAGCTATTTGCTGTAATAATCATTTACAGTAATGTTTCTGTGTTAAACACGGTAAAAAACAGTATTATAAACTATTGATAGTTATCATTGTTATAATAGTGGTTAATAGAAGGTGTTACCAAAGACACTGTTTTTTTTTCCCTGTAGGAAAGATGGAGCCTGGTCCTTTTGGGGGTTGACAGCTAGACTCCTGGCCTCAGGTCCACAGTTTCCCTGCTGGGATCCCAGTCCATGAGCAACAGGCCCCATTATAGCGGGAGCCCTCTTCTTCTTTGGTGTTGTGGAGGACACACGGCCTATTAGCAGAGTGTGTTGTTCATTGTCTGCTGTCAGCTGTGTGGTTCCACAACAGCATTGATCAGCCGGGAGGCCCAACATTAGTCAGTCAGCGTTGCCAGGCTCTCCTAGGAAACCCCCACCTCCCCCCCACCACCACCGCCACCCTCCTCGCCAGTCACTGCAAACAGGTCAACTGACTGGCGCGGGGAGAGCTTCCCAGAGAATCATTCATCCGCTGCGGGTGAAAAACAGCGAACACCGGCGGGAAGAGAAACAGAAATGTTTTCAGAAGCTCGAGCTACATGCAACCGTAGATGAGTGTTTTGATTATGAGCTGCGTGAAAAAACATACAAACCTACTGTAGAGGTGGAAACGCTCGTCCTGCGCTAGACGTTGAGCAGGGGTGGTCTCAGCTGAAAGTGTGATCATTCTGACACCACTAATCTGCTGGGGTCAAAGGGCAAACTCTATAAAACACAGGAGGTTTCAATGTTTATGTTCCATTGTGTAGGCGATGTATTAAGGAGAAAGACACAGGAGACACATTTATTTCTGCCTATATATGTAAATATATACTCCTGCTTAAATAAAGCAAATGAACATGTGATTTAATGAGTTAAATCAGGCTGGGGAGTAATTAAGTACATTTGCTTTCCAGCCTGATTGAGTTTTGTTTTTAAGTTTAATTTGAAGGTACTTTATAGTATCGTATAGTATAGTCTTATTTCACTTAATTACATTTCAGAGGGAATTATTATACTTTCTACTGCTTTTATTTGACAGGTTTACTTACCTTTCAGATAAGGATTTTGATATTTAACTCAATAATAATAATAATATTGTCAGTCTTTTTTAATTGGCTGTGCACTTTGTGTGAAAACTGCCAGTGGTAATACTTCTGCACGTTTACTTCTGTAACATTTACAATCCAGAAAGATTATTTTTTGAATGGCTTTTGATGACAGTATTTCCACTTTCGACATCTAGTAAAGGATCGTAGCACTTTTGTCCACCAGTGGAGGTAAATCTGTAGATCTTTACACCCAATGAAAACAAAAATAGGCCACTAATGAAAACCAGTGTACAGTAGTGGGAAGTAACTAAGCACATTTATTCAAATTACTAATATTATAAATTAATAATATGCAACAAAACCCAAACAGAAACATACATTTATTTTATTATATACCATATACATATAAAGCTTTTAGACATGTTAATGCATATGTATATTATTATTTTTAATATACTATTTTAAATCCTGCTATAATTGTTTTCTTCTTTTGATACTACAAGTACATTATATTGCTAGTACTAGATATTTCTCACTGCCTTCACATTGAAATGCAAAAAAACACTACAGATAAATGCACAAAAGTCAATAAACTATACACACCGTCGGTATAAAAGCAGCAGCAAATGTTTTTTTCTCTTCTGTTATGATGAAAGGCCTGGGAAACCACAATGTTTGAGGCTGGGATAATTCCTGCATTGAGCCTGTCATGTCTGGTAAGGCCATCAGTGGGAGCGTGACCCCCCTCACCCCCCCCTGCTGTCTTCCATGTCTTCCATTCCAGTACCTTGTAGGAGAGCAGCTGTTTCTCTGCTCTTGTCCCTCAGGTCAGTTGTTAACTTGGTGCGTTTGGGAGCTCGACAAGTGCGGATGAAGAGCTTGATTCCAGGGAGCAACTGCAGGCCAACACGCTGTTCCCAGAATGTCAGAGGGGCTTCGGTGGTGACAGATATAATGTGCAAGCCTCAGTCATTCTGTTGACGCAGTGAGTGTGGGTGAACTTTCACGCCAACCCCCCGACACACAGATACACACTGTAGATCCCCACCTCCCCCTCCCTTCTTCCTGTCAGCGCACACATTCACTAAAAATCATGCCTACGTTCGCCCATTTCATGCATTTCCACACTCCTACGATTTATCGAATGTTAACATGTGCATAATCCGGCGCTGAAAAACACCCGAGGCCTGCATACTCCTCTCCTGGACAGTGTTTCTCACGTAGGCATCTATATTTCTCCTCCCTCCAGACACTTATGAGACAGATTCGGATACAAATTCCTAGCCAGATGAGCGTGAGCCCCTCTCTTTGCCCTTTAGCCCAGACTAAACCATGCGCGGCCTTTCCATGACTCTCTGCGGCGTGGCAGCACGAGTATATTTGGGATCACTTCAGCACTGTTTTTGATACTATTACGGTAATGGAGCTCTACAGTGCCACCAGCTCCAAAGGACAGGCCGCTTCATGTGGTCTCCATTATGCCGACACAAACCACTCTTCTCACACTTGACTGTCAAGGTCCTTCACATTAGCGCAGGCATTCCCTTCGCCCATTAAACCTAATTATGATTTTTCCTCCAAAAAAAACCTTGACATTTCACCTGTGGCATCGCGACATTTTCTCAGCCTCCATTTGACTTTTGGTGTTTTTATTTGACGTTTGAGCTCATGCGACTGGCATGTTTCCTCATGCGTTTCCTCGTGTCTTTACATTTAATAAATCGTACGGCATGCCAAACCGTGCCTGTTGACCATGGGCCTAACTCTGCACCAATTTAGAGAAACTACTCTCAAAACCGGTGCCAGGAAGCTAAGAGGTATAAGCAAGCATTTGTTTGAAACTGGCGTGTGCCCAGCTGCCTTCCTCAATCTTCCCTTAGGTTTCCCTTGGTGACTCTTTGTGTGCGAGAGTGCGGCCCGAGTGTGTGCTGGTGTGTCTGCATGTGTTTATGTGTGTGTGGCTGAGAGTGTGCGAGTGTGTTTAGGAGGTGCCGTTTCCCACAGCCCTGATCTAATTCCGTGGTAACTCAATCTCCGTGTGAGCGCTTCCCGGCGAGCGTTCTCCCACCCGTCGACAGTCTCTCTCTGGCTGGCTGAGTGGCTGAGTGTGTCTGACAGAGGCCGGCTCGGTCCCATTGGAGCGCCCACCCCACCCTCCGGCCCCCCCCCCCCCACGCCTCCGTCCTACCCACCCTCCCATCAGGATTGATTTACTATGTCAACCGTTGGGGCTGTCGGCAGCAGCGACGCTCGCAGCCGTGCCTGCATCCTGTGTGCACACCATCCTGACATCTTATACCTGTCATTCAACAACTGCTACGGAGAAGTTTGCATTTGTGTGTGTGCGTGCGTGTGTGTGCAGAGGGGCATCTGGGGAACATTTGTGTGTGTGGGGTCAGTTGCCCAAATTTTATTGAGATTAAGTGAAGGCGCACGTACAAAGGTGTTTTTTTTTTCCTTTTTTCGTTAAGACATTTTATGTAAGGAAGGAGAAAATGCCACACAGGCTGGTGGCCTAAATAACTTATCCCACTAAGGGAAATGTCTCCCAGACAGCTTCCATTCAACAATGTTATCCTATGGACTCCAGCTTCCTGCCTGTTCCCCCTGGTTCCAGTCGGCACCCAGGCGCTATATTGGGCAAGGACCCGACCAGGCCTGAGACCCATTCCCACTGTTTGAGCGTGGTACACCCGCCTTCTCATTCTTTACTTTCCTGCCTTTGTTGGCATGCATTCTCCCTGTGCCTTTTGGATAGGTAAAGTCGGGGAGGATGTGTCGACTTCCTTGTTTCTTTGTGTAGCAGGAGTTTAAAAAAAACAAAAAAAAAAAACAAAACAGCAAGAAAATAATTCCTCTTCTTAAGACAGGCCCTTAAATCACAATGGACACGAGGATCTCAGCAACGGCTGCAGATTACACATGTACAATTTTCACAAAAGATTCAAACAAGACTTAAAACTCTGATATGGACGGCCACTCCTGAATATGTAAAATCAATTTTCGCCCTCTTTTTTTTTTTCACAATGGCCGCGCTCCCTCGGTGGCGTCTAACAATCACATTGTCCCCGAGCTTTACCGATAGGCTTCCCCTTTACCAGTTAACTTATGCAAGTCCACAAAGGAGGGAAGGCAGATCACAAGACCCGCTTCCCGAGTAAGTGCATCAGGAGACAGCACGTGATGTCCACACAGAGAAAGGAAGACCACGGAGTGAGCTACTTTTAAGGCCACACATTGTGTTGCCACAGGAAAAACATTGTTTGCATATCAATGGAGTGTGTGCGCATGTGTGTGAGCGTGTGTGCGTGTGTGTGTGTGAGCGTGTGTGTGTGTGTGTGGGTGTTTGCAGCTCTAATTGAAATGTATCTCCTGGTTCATATCAAAGAGAACAGTCTCTGGCTGTGATCTAATAATATCAGTTATTAGTAAGTGAAGCTGTATAAAATAATGATCAATTCTTTCTATTGCTGTGTGCGTGTGTGTGTTTTCACTGTCTTGTAAGACATGATGAGTCACCGCCGGGAGGAAATCTATGTTTTAGAACAGGCCTGTCTATGTTATGAGTAATTCCTCCACATTACCTCAGATACCTATAGGCCAAGTCCTTTACGAGGCTAGCGGGGGAGTTTTGTACTCGCCCAGTGATACCTGGAATTAGATCTGACTAGCATAACCGCTAATGTTTTTAGACAGAATAGAGAAATAGAAAAGCACCAATTTATGGTGTGTCACAAGTTTATAGAAAAAAAAATCTGTCTTTTTTGCAAGCCGGCTCCTTTCCCAGTGGATGCTCTGTGCCAGCTGTCTGCGCAGCAGTAAAGTACTGCTTTCCCAAGCTCCGACCTGTGGGAAAATCTGTTGTGGCCAGTAATTGATTCCGCCCTGCCAGCCCCATTACTCTCCACTGCAGTCAAACTGCCAGTGATCTGCAGAAAGCCTGTTAGCACAGCCCCTTTACTCATTCTCTCTTTCCCTCCACTCACACAAGCATGCGTCAGAGTCCCAGCCCTACTGTTAATTCCATCGCTGTTTCTATCTGTCTCTGGACAGAACTTTTGCTGTAAGCATTTTTCCCCCTTGTTATCATATGCCTATATGATATCCGGTTAATTATGTGTTTGACATATAATACTTTAAAGGGGACATATTATGCACATTTACAGGTCTATATTTGTTATCTATAGGTTTATATTGGACTATATTCATATGAATTATTGTTAAAACATCTCCTTATTTAACTAATATTGATCTTTTTTACAGCACCTCAGTTCAGCCTCTGTCTGAAACAGGCCATTTTAGCTTCTTTGAGGCCCCTCTCCTGATGACTACTTTTTCTTGTTCTCTGCACAAAATGACAACTTATACTTATAAGTTTTTAGATGGTTGAACCTGAACCCGAGCCAGAGTGGACAATATAAACAGGACATTGACAAACCCGGGCAACGACCTTATGAACAAAGGTTATGGAAATGATGACTGTTTATGGGCAGCTGACATCAACTCGTTGGCCAGGTAGAAAAAAAACATTCCAGTTAAAATGTTCAGAGCATGACGAGTCTTGGGATTGGTTTGCAGGTTGTAACCTTAAATTTTGGAATTATGATCATGTTTAATATAGATATGCAATCATCACAGATTATAAATAGAAAGAAACTCTGATTGTGTGCACGTTTTTTTCTGCTAGTCCTACCAGTATTTATCAAAAAATGTTACACTTGTTACACGCATTTACTGCTATCCACAGTCATATGTCCTTGAGATCTAAAGATGATTCGAGTTGACAGGGAAAGGTTAGAGAGCACTTGCCAGTTTACCAGGGAGATGTCACAGATATTAATGATCTGTCATCGTCTTGAAAAGGGATGAATGCATTGGTTATTAGGTTACAGAACGGCGTCAGGGAGACCCCCTCCCCACCCCCCCACTACAAAGTTCATCATGAAATATTAAGTGCAGTCATCTGCTGAGATGGTTGAGTTGCTCGTCACGGCCTAACACTTACCACATGTCTAAATAAAGGTAAGTGCTTCCCTTTTCCAATTAATCTTCAATTAGGGGTTCTGCTCTGTGCCTTCGCATCTGTGTTTCCCAGTCTTGGCTCAGCAGGTGGGGCATGCGTCGTACTGTGTGTGTGTGTGTGCATGTGTGCGTGTGTGTTTGTGTGTGTGGGAGAGAAGAGGGGGATTATATGAGGATTATCAGGCTCTGGGGGCACACAGACCCGGGATATAAGGATGCTTTCTGACATACATATTCACCTGACAACTGTCGCGCAATTCCGTGACTGCCACTTCTCGCCACGTCACATGGCGACACTTTAAACGCCGTCTATATAAAGCGTTAGCCGAAAAAGACAAATCACACTGACCCATAGGAAATAATCGTCCCATGCGAGATGCAGAGACACATGAGAGGCCTCAAGCTGAGTGATTTATCAAGGATCTTCGTGACTCTGACGGGCTTTATATAACTACCAGCTGAAGAGTACACTTTCCCATGTTGTAAGGGGTCAGGAGGCCATCCTCTGAGCACTGTGGCAGTTGTTTTTCTCACAAGAATTCCAGCCCATTGTTGGGGGATCTAAGAGAGCATAAAAGAAGAGCAGAGAACTGTACAGTATGCATCACCACCACGCCGGTGGCTGTGCCCCATGGGCAGCTCTCCCTGTACCTCTCGCTGTATTGACAGAACAAGCGGTGTCTCTGTGAGAGGCAGTCAAACCCCCCCTCCCCTCCTCGCCCCCCCCGACCCTCCTCCCTCTGCAGCCCCGCCATCGGTGCGCTGCAAACCAGAAGCCTGAGGCGCAGGGAGCGTGTGGGATGAAGGGATGAGAGAGAAGATCAAAGCAGGAAGCATGAAAAAGCTCAAAGCACACAAGCAAGAGGCACCTCTCTGACCTCTGCCACACACACACACACACACACACACACACACACTCCCTCTCTCTTCAGCGCCCACCCCGGCCTCTAGATCCCCCGTCATCCAGTAGCCGCAGAAAAAGGCAAAAAGACGAGGGCACGACACCCAGGTCGTGTGATCGTCTCAGCAGATGGTTGAGACCTGCTGCGAGCCTGAGCTGAAGGGACGCCCCCTGTTGGCGTGCGAGGCGCGGCACATGCTAAACCCCGACTGGTCGCTCTGGGATGTCCAACATGGACAATTATTAATTAATTAATTATTTGGGCACATTTTATTGTAAAAGAAATTGATGAAACATGACAGACTGCATAAAAAACTTTTTTTTTAGTTAGTTAAAATTCTCTAGAACAATACTATATGTGGGATATGGTTTTGTATGATATATGATGTTGCATCTACTCTTTTTTCCTCAATAGAAACGGCAGATTCTATAAATATGTAAATCATTTTTGTTTAAATAATTGAACTGCTTGTCACAGGACGTCTCCAGCTTTAGATTTTCATATGACACTTTAATGAGTTGCACCTTGGACCGGGATTGGCACAAAACTTTTTGTGATGTCACAAATCATGTTTGTAGACATGCTATTTAAAGTCAGAGAAACTTTCCGCTTTTTTTAGCAGATGAATGTGAAAACAGCCTTCTCGTCTCAAGCTCTGCACATGCATCATTCTGCACAGCGAAGCTCAAACATCCAACTAAAAAAGGAAGGAAAAAAATGGTGGTGGTGGTGGGGGGGGGGGGCTTTAAAACTTTAAAAGTATGGTCCCACTCCAGCACATAAAATGCACTGCTAAAATGTGTCCAATGATCTCTGCATGGAAAAGATTTATCCCTTACCGCAGGCAAAGGCTTATCCGCTATGAAAAAGACTTTAAGGGGTTTATAAGGAGAGACTAAAATAATATTTACCCAAACACAATGTGATTTTGACAAGGATTCTGTGACCACAATATAGGCATAATTTTAACGCTGTGTTTTTATCACCATACTTTATGCAGCACCACTACATTCGATCACTGGCTGCAGAGGGTTTGCAGCAAAATTCCCCCCCGGTGCGATCAGCTGTTACCTGCCGCCATGCAAAGCCGTCGTTTAGGTTCAGAACGGGCCCGGTCGGACTTGCGAACTCCCCCTTGGCCCTGAGGATCCTCTCTCCATTATTCATGAGTCCTCAGGTTGGACCCTGGGAACAAGCTGAGCGAGGCCCTGTGTCAATACGAAACACTGGCCGCCACAATGGGCTCTGCCTCCAACTACACTGTTGACAGACATCAACACAAAGGAGCTGAAAGGGGTCCCCCTCCGTTCTCACACACACCGAAGAATGAGTCAGTGTGCTGCCGCTCAGAGCTGTGTTTGTACAGTATATACAGCTTTTGTCCACGGCCACTGTTCTCCCATCAATGGGGGTTGAAGTGTTGATGAAAACCAGGAGGAAAGGACTTCTCTGTGGCTGCCAGCGAGAGTTCATGTTCATTAGATGGGCTCTGCCTGCCGGGCGGCACCTGTATGCATGCAGAAAAGCCCCAGCCGAGGGAACAACAAGTAATCGGATCGGTAAACATCGCTCCGCCACGGCTCGGCCTATTCGACTGCCACATCATTCCTGCCATTGAAGTATATGAATGATTCATGCGTTTGGACCATGAAATCAAATATTGCAGGCATAAATGATTAAGTGCTGTGCGGCGTACGGCAGCTATAAGCGATCCCGGCTTCTCTGGCTTCATGAGACTTCAAATACAGATGTGATTAAAGGCTGAATCCACCTCAAAAGGGTTGTCACATACGTTAAATTATTAGACACTGGAAAAAATATCAATGCAAATGGCCAACGCTCTTCAAAAGCAGGAAACACTGGGTTATAATGGAGTGCAGAACCTGAAGCCACACTGCTAATGAAATGGATAAAATGTGCTCTCAGGGGACAGCGCGTCCTGTTCATCAGCAGCGATTTGCTTAATTATTATAAAATCAAAAGAGCTTTGCTATTTCATTCACTATGAATTATTTTTTGGATTAGATGGAATGTTTCCTACACCATCTCCATCCAACATTATACTTTTCTTTGCATGTTTCCTCATAACAATTATTACTCCATGCAGTGCATTTAAGAGCAGTAACAACTCAAATGATTGATGGGAAAAACTTGTTTCTTGTTGCAGATATTTAAACAATTCCCCCCCTGTTTGTAGACTGATGTAACAACTGTCTCCATCCGCTGGAGAGATGTGCCACAGGGCAATGATCAGAGTAGAGTCGGCTTTGCTCTCAGCATCTACAGTAGTTCATGTGTCTGCAGACTGCTTTGATCTGCTTCAGATATTCATCTGCAGCTCATTAACTCTCATCTGAACCTAACAGCACCCCCCCCAAAAACATCAGATCTACTACTTCTTACTACGGCTACTTTTCTTCATTTTATTGTTCGAGGAATACAAGTATGTAACATTCTAGCCTCATATCAGTTTAGGATTCTGTGTCTGTGTTTATTACTGCACATTGTGTGTGTGTGTGTGTGCATGTGTGTGTGTGTGTGTGTGTGTGTCTTATCTATATGTTTAGTTTTAACTGCACTTTGCAGACCGGTCAAACACAATTTCAATTTTTCTGTGCCAAGCCCTGTTGCAATAGATTTTTTGACAATAAAATATACTTTTCTAAGGTCCTACCAAATATAAGGCCCACTGTAGTGTAATATTAAAACCATTAGGAGGCAGCACATGACAGTCTGCCTTTTAGACAAAATCCACTGATATATGTGACAATGACAAAAAGGTCAGGTGGTGTAACCCTAAAAACTTGGTACCAGATGGTTTAACTCTCCTAAAATGGTTTTTACAATTTTAAAAACACATGCTATCAACTACTTGTATAGTCTAAGTGGGATATATATTTAAAATGTATCATCTTTACCATTTGACATTTTCTGTCAAAAATCACACGAATTTGTGCTTAAACTTTAATGACAAGAAACCCACATGAACTCAATATACATTTATAAAAGATCCGGTGAATGTTTTTTAAGATGTTTTTCTATGCTTTGATTTCTCTGTTGCTAAACATAATTTGTCATTGACTCTTTACTTTCTGCTTCTGTTGCCTGTTTTAAATGCATTTTACACTGTGACTCAAAATAAACACTCCACACTTTTTATGTCTGCTTATTTTTGTTGACTACTATTTGACTGTGCACGAAATAATTGCAAATGCCAGAATAAAGTTTGAAAACGAGTAGGAATGATATGTTAAGTGAGGAATGATACACTGCTAAACTTATTCAAAACTTGTGTGCTGAACCTTAACTACTTCATAGGCTTCTCACAGGCGCCATCTTCTGCTTAAAAAGCAGCAACTCACCATAGGAGGAGAAATGCTGTTTCAGGACAATACTCAGCCTGTAATGTGAAATGAAATTCTAGAGGGGAATAAAAATAAAAAATAGAAAAATACAGGAATGTATTTTCAATAAAACTAGGAATTCTGTTGCAATTGTGGGGAAATGTGTATATTACAACTATATTTGAATGTAACTTAACTTCATTCTTAATTCAACACAAAATGATTAATATTTCTTGCTCTGGTGTTTTGGACTTATGCATTATATTTATTGATTTTCTGAAAAGTAGACTAACAGTAGAGCTTCAGCATTAAAAACATAAAGACTTGAGTACAGTTTTGGGGTATTTGTACTTATTTCCATTTTCCACTCTGCTACAATGATTTGACAACTTTTCTGTTGAGTTTTATTGGTAAAACGCATGATCAGTTCATAAAACATACATTTATTTCATTTGAGTATCCAACAATACAAGATAACAATAGATTTACCTTTTCAGCATTTGAATGCACCCTAAATGTGAATAGGGATTAAAATTCCAATAATAAATATGCTGTTTGGATTATTTTAGCATAATGATTACTTGATTTTAATACTTAATTACACTTTGTTGATAATACTTCTGTACATTTTCAATTCAGTATTTATTCTCATGCTTAAATTTCAAGCAGAAAATGCTTTTCAGCTGTACAGTCGTTTGATAAATGAAGGAGAATAAAAACGTGTTCCTCCTGCAAACGGCGACCTGCCAACACTAAATCCTATCGAATTAATTCCATTTAATGCAACAGTTTTTTTTTGCCCCCCACCCCCAAACTTCTCTAAATAATGGTGCAATCAGCAAAACGGGACTAAACTCACAAGTTCACTCGCGTTGAACATATCAAAATCGGATTTGAGGACACGCCCCCTAATCCGATGATTTCCATGGCAACGGCGGCGTCCGCAGACGTGATTGGTGGACGGGAATCACGCAGGTGCGCGACCAGGCTTGAAATATGAAGTTTGCTGTGAGATTCAGTCTGTGTGTCCGCCACTCAGGAGCAGCTTGAGACTCTTTTTTTTGTTGTGTAGCAAGGCCGAACTAAAGCGTCTCCATCATGGCTGAGCAGTTTGTTGGCAGCTGGAAGTTGGCCTCCAGTGAGAACTTTGATGAATACATGAAGGCAATTGGTGAGTTTGAACCCAGACTAGTTTTTTTTTTTTTTAAATCATTGGCAATTTACCATTTATTATAACAGTCACTTTAACGTGAAATGTTAATTAAATGCATGTGTCACTAATGACTTTTCTCTGTAAATTGGAAGCTTTAATATAATTGGTAACACCTGTGAATTTGATTTATTCTCAATATCCCAATGTGTGACAGGTGTGAGCTTCACAACTCGTCAAATGGGCAACATGGCAAAACCTAACCTGGTCATCAGCGTAGGTGCTGACGGCTTCATCTCCATGAAGTCTCAGAGCACGTTCAAGACCACGGAGACCAGGTTCAAGCTCAACGAGGAGTTCGACGAGTTGACCGCGGACGACCGAAAAACTAGAGTGAGTCATCGTCTCTTCCTAGAGACGCTCTCTAGTTTGATCTTGAATGTACTAACAACCCAAATATGTTTTCAGACTATCTTCACTCTTGAAAATGGCAAACTTGTGCAAAAGCAGACGTGGGATGGGAAGACCACGACCTTGGAAAGGGAGATTCAGGATGGAAAACTAACAGCTGTGAGTAACTGATGCACATCTCAGTATGAAGTCTATGCATTGGAGTTGTATCTATGAATCATAACTTTAAACTCAAATTATTTCTATGCATCAACAGAAATGTGTCATGGACGACGTTGTTGCAGTAAGGACCTATGAGAAGGAGGCTTGAATCCTGCCTGTAGCCATCAGCGCAAATCCTGGACCTTTTTCCTATTCATTCCAACTTCCAAACATACTGAGCTGTTTCCAATAAAATCTAAATTGTGAAACTTGGGTCTGTGTAATTGTAGTTCTTGAAACATTATTTTAATATGCTGACACTTGCTCCTTTTTTCTTTTAGTGGTTGGTCTCTGGATTTTATTCAACAATTGAAGTCCTCACAGCTTTAAACGCTGCCGTAAACTAACAGGAATTCGGACGAGAACTTTCTCTGCCACTAAGATGTCGAACTAAACTGATCGTTATGGTCTGGGCTTGACTTCCAATACTTAAATAATGGGCACATCGGCATTGACATAAAATGACTCGGATACACGGCCAGTTGCCAACTAATAGTATTACAGAGCTTGTTAGAAGACAAAATGCTTGGTCTTGCAGTAAACTCCTGACCGGTTCAAAGTCATGTTTTCAAGCTATTGTGGAGGGGGGGTCAGGCGGGGGGGAGAGAGGCTTACAAAAGCCTCTTGTTCCAACAAAGGAAAGGCAACATGTCCCTACATTGGTGCAGGGTGACTGGGAGGTGATAAGGCCAAATCCCTGCTTGCAGTTAAAGTGGTGACCTCATTTGCGCCAGGCCTCTTGTCTGGGATGCACAGATGGGAAAGGGGGGGGGGGGGGTGACATTTGTTCTAATTAGGCTTCTTTGGGGCAGTAGGTTGGGGCCCACATTCTCCAAAAGATTTCCTGGCTTTTGTGAGGGACTGCTGCTCCGGGTGGTGATAAAGCCAAAATGAGTACTAATAAAAAGCTGAGCCATTGTCTCGACTGCCACATTAAACAAGTTCATGCCACATGCAGTTTTAGACATTTTGAATGTCCTAAATATCTTTATGGAACACAGAACTGAGATGTTTGTGCAGCCTCAAATTCTTCAAAACCCATTTAAATACCTTTTCATAAGGATTAAGCATTTCTAGGAATCTATGTGGTATAGGCTTTATGAAGCAGAGCTCCTTTTGAACTCGTTTGACCCCTTTAGTACGTTGCCATCATGTGCTAGTTAATTCTTATGAATGGCTGTGATTCAACTTGACTGAGTTTTATTAATCTCCAAAAAGAATCAGTCCATGCATACATACCGATGGTATCGTTAATACAAAGCATCTCTGCATTATCGGCTAATTTGAGTTATATGAACTCAATGACCTGTCACTGACTTTCAGGTTTACACTTTACACAGCACATCAGAATGAGATTGCATTGACTTATTGCAAAATAAATCATAAATTGTAAGAGTAAAAGAGAAAAATAAATAGGTAAAACTTATTTTAAAAAGGTAATAATATATATATTACATGTTTGTATTAAGTTTACTGCGGTTTCTAATTCGCAGCAATGCTGCC
This sequence comes from Eupleurogrammus muticus, assembly GCA_036785175.1. Lineage (NCBI taxonomy): Eukaryota > Metazoa > Chordata > Actinopteri > Scombriformes > Trichiuridae > Eupleurogrammus > Eupleurogrammus muticus. The sequence goes on from JAYKQN010000026.1 coordinate 5,713,436, forward strand.
CCCTGTGGTTGGTTAATAGTAATTGGACTATACCACTGCGTATACTGGGGGGGCGTCTTTAATCTTATATGGATTAATATAAACAGAAGTTTTGATTTTTTTTCTATCTTTAGAAAAAGGTTATTCAATTCTAAGGGAATAGCCAAAAACTATTTTCATGGATGTGTGACAGTATGTAATCTTCGACGTGGGAAGATTACATGGAACGATCCAACACGACGTACGTTGTCACGTGACAGTACGTGACGCGTCGCCATCATCAAACATGGCCGACGACGAAAACACAAACATGGGAGCTGACGAGGAAAACAGCAAGCCTCTGTCGAGTAAAGCCAAGCCGCCCGCCGACGACGTTTCCCGGAGGACGGGCAGCGGGAGCGGCGTCGGCGGCGAGAAACGCGCGGGAGAACTCGGCGCCACGGCGGAATATTGCGAGAAGCTGCAGGCGTGGATGTGGCAGTACTACACGGGTTACGCCAACTGGCAGAGCTGGCTGGCGGCGTCCGCCATGTCCTACCCGTGTTATCTGCAGTCGACCGGCGGCACGTCGACGGCGCTGATCGACTTTAACCCCCAGAGCTGGAACGCCGGCCCGTTCGGCCTCCCGCTAGCGCCTTACTCCGCTCCGCCTCCCGCCGCCGCGGCCTCACCGAGCAGCCGGCCAGGTGAGGCCGCCGCCGGGGCTGCGGCTGCCGCTCAGCCGCCGCAGGAGAACGGAAACGCGCAGAGAGCAGGTAAAAAAAAAAAAAAAACTACCTGCGGGTTATAACATTACTGCAATGATTAAACATTTTGTTAAAATGTTTAAACATTTATATGACACCGACGTCCTCATATACTCTGAGTACTTTTTACTCGTTATGAATATAGTCAGTAGTAAATGAAATATTATTATTATATAATCATCTTTTACTTGCATAAAATTATTAATGCCACAGCAAGTCCCGCATTAAAACATTGCTACAAGTATACTTTTGAAAATAATAGTTGCAGAATGTACTTGTATGTATTGCGAGTATAAGTACTCACACAGTTTTGTGTGCTGTTTTATGGGTCATTGATAAATCATGATTGTCGAGATGAGAAAGTCAAGCACTTTTTTTTAAATACAGTTTGAAGAAACATTTATCAGCCCTCTCAAAATGTGCCTTTTTGGTTTATATTAAATTTAAATATCTTTTTTTATCTATATTTTTTAAATCACAAATTTCTGAGAAAGGTCATACGGTGTAACTGAAAAAAAAGACAAAAGAAAACATTTTAAATGTTTATATTCTATATATTTGCATACTGCGTATAATAATATATAATGCATACTGTGTATGCGGATCAACAAATTATGCGAATTTGTACATTGTGTTGTGTGTTTTTTAATTTTTATTGTTTTATAGTTTTTTTTTTATCTTCTTCAGCTTTATTTTCTTCTCTTTATCTGTAACGCTGCAGTAACAGACCAATTTCCCTGTTGTGGGATCAATAAAGTTTTATCTTATCTTATCTTTAACTTACCTAAGATAGTTAAACAATCTGGTACCTAGTTTTCAGGGTAAATTTATCTGTTATTGAACAATATTGTATATTGTATACAGATGCACATGGCTGTATGAAAAAAAGAGTTTTAATCACTTTTGACATTTTTTATGTTTTTGTTGTTTTGGACTGTTCATGAAGTTCCTTTATGTCAAAATGAAAACGGATGCAAGTTAATTTAAAATATACAAATATATAACACATCATCTCTTTTGCATGTGATCTGGAATGTAACTATAGCTATGAAATCACTGTCATAGAGTGGAAAGTGCGATATTTCCCATTTAAATGTAGTGAAAGGAAAATATAAATTAGCATTAAATAGAAATACTCAAGTAAAGTTACTAAAAACAGTTCTATAGAGGAAGTATTAATACCACAGTAATATATTGATAATAAAGTTTGGAGTATAAAATTTAAAAATTATTTCTGATAAATCTGATGTTTATCAACTCAGGATTAATCAACTTATCGTTTCAATTGTGTAATGTTTGGGTATTTACGCACTCTTTGTACCTGTTTGACATTGTTTTTGCTTCTGTGTTTCCCAGGTCGGGAGTATAGTATTCCTTCACCCCTCCAAAGACTGTTAGCTGAAATGTTGGATTTCTTCGCTTTGTTTTTCATCAAAGCAACCATAATCATCATCATTATGCACTTGAGTGGAATCAAGTAAGTTTATTTCATGTCTTTATATACTGGCAGTGAAGCAATGATTAGATCGAGTGTTTTTATTTAATTTCCTATCTATGGGTGTGAATCATATCAACATATCCCCCATTGCTTTTCAGGGATGTTTCCAAGTTTGCCATGCATTTCATAGTGGAGGAAATAGATGAGGACACGTCGATGGAGGAGCTACAAAAAATGATGCTGGTTGCCCTGGTCTACCGGATATTAGTGTGTTTTTATGAGGTGAGAGGTCATATATTGGTTCCCAGTATAAGTAGAAATAGATGATACAGTCAAAATCATCATTGATGTACACCATGAAACGTCAAATCTCTGCATAAAACAATGAAACTAATATTGATTTTAGTAGCTCAGAATAATCTAATTCAATAAAAAACAATAATGACTCATTGCTTAGTATTTATGTGAATAATAACCTTCATTCAATTGTTTTTGTTTGTGTGCTGTAAGTTAATTCACCTACAACGTTATCCCGTCAGATTGTGTGCATATGGGGAGCAGGAGGAGCCACACCCGGGAAGTTTCTGGTAGGACTCCAAGTGGTTACGTGCGACTCATCAATTCTGGTTCATCCTAACAGGGTGCTCGTAGTGCCAGCGACCAACGTCTCCCTGTCAGCGTGAGTTGTTCATTTTTATCATTCTGTAGATTTTACGCACAGCTCCATCCCGCCTCTCTCTGGCTGAACCGTGCTCTCCGTCTTCCTCAACAGATCCACCGTCCGAGCTTTGAACAAGAACTTTTCCATTGCCTTCTTTTTCCCGGCCTTCATCACGCTCCTGTTCTTCCAGCACAACAGGACTGTGTATGACATGGTAGCTGGCACTATTGTCGTCAAGCGCTCCAGGGCCAGATGACGCCTTTCCCATGAGGAGAGTCCTGCAACCTTGAGCAGAGGCTGAGGGATGTTTGTGTGGAAAAAACGCTGCAGAACTCTGTACTTTCTTGTCAGAACAAGCAGGAGCATCGTGATCGTGGCGTTGAGGGTCCGAACTATTTCAGACCACTATGACCTGGGCTTGATTTGTCTCTGACACATACTGTACTCCTGCATGTGTGTCGACATGCTGCTTTCATATTTGTTCCTGTGCCAAACTTGTCTCTTTTAAAGACGGGGGGAAAAAAACAATGGTATTTGCTACCTTTTAATTAACACAAGATTTGCCTCTTATGAAAAGAAACTTCAAGATTCAGAGTGAATGTCTTGGATCACTCAGTATTTAAGTCACAGATCATGCATTTATGAGATGGTACCTTTGGTGTGTATCTCTTTGTATTAAAAGTTGTGCATTCAGATTTTCATTTTGTGATGCATCACGTTCAGCTGTTGCAGCTGCTCTAATACTGTTGTTTAAATGCACATTTAATGTATTGAAAAGAAATGTAAACCCAAACACAACAGTTCTTTCTTTCTTCTTGAAAGCATGTGTGTGTGACTGAAATGTTAATGTATTACACCTTTACTGTGATTAACCGTTTTTTGCATTTAATAATATTAAATGAAACACCACCACTAATTACCTGCATGATTGACATACCTGTATTTGAGTTGATATTTGTAGCTTATATCATCTTATGTTGTAACAATGCTGTGTTTCTACTCACTAGTCATCTGTATCTTAATGAGCACCTGATTGCAGCGCTCCCTGCAGCTTTGGTTCTAATACTATGTTTATATCTAACAACTGTTTGTATTTCAGCGTGTTAAATTAGAACAAATATACCCAACAGAGACAGATGAATGCAGATGATTTTATACAAGACGATTACAGTTACGATTACAGTAGTATGAAAGGATGAATTATTTGCTGTATCCTTCACATTCACCAGAACCTATATTGGTGATTTTAGACCAAATTTTTGTACAACACAACAAAATACAAATCAAGGCAGGTGAGCAAATACTTTTGGCAATGTAGTGTATGTCAAAATAGTTCTTTATTAGCATTGCAGAATATGAAATCTTGAAGGATGGGTCCCCAATGTTCAAAGAAATCCTTTGAAGAGAGTGATGAGGGCCAAAATCCACAATGTGACCATGGTCATTTCGTGCAATAATTAATTTAAAAGTTCATTTGAATATCATATGAGGCTTCAGCAGTCTGAGTTTGTCATTTCAAGTAGATTTTTGCAACATACAGTATCACTTTTAGTATAAGAAGAGTTGTCCCAATCTGTTTTTTGTTGAGATATAGTGGAAATAACAAATAAGGGAGTTGGTACTAAAAAATAAACCACTGTTAATTGATATCTACTTATTCTGGATGACTGAAGCTTCAACATAATTAAATGACTGAGGCAAGAAAAAACTATTTTTACTGTTTAATTGGGCACCAGACGTTTAGAGAAGGAAACATTCTTTTTAAGTATATAGGTTACTAGTGTCCACATTCTTCTTAGTTATGTGAATTCAGCTCCACCTAGTGTCTATTCATTGGTCCTGCAGGCATCAACATTGTGCTATGTTGATGTATTAGAGAGCATAAGCTTGCTGCACTGTCACCTGCACACAACATATCAAACAATCTGTGATCCTCATTAATCATAACAGAAAATAACCCCCCCCCCCTCAGCTCAGGCCCCAGTCTGCATCAAACTGCAAGAGAGTCAACTTGTTTCAAGACATTTCACCATTTTTTTCTGTGAATTTTTTTTTTCCTCTATCTCTCATGTCACGCTGCATAACGTAGTATATATCGGAGGGGGCCGCGGAGGCGCAAGTGTTGACATAGCGATTGCGTTAGGTTCACTACGTGGCACAGCTTCAGATGACAGGCACAGATGGTGCACCCAGATTACAGAGCACCCCCCCCACCCCCCCCCCCACACACACACACATGCTGCTGCCATGCACCATGCCATTACTGTGGCCAATGGAATAATATAACTCATAGTCTTGAAGGGCTTTATTGAGGACCATAAAAGCGTGGGCAGACACTACACACCACCACCATTAATGTACTGTGTACTGATGAGTGCAGCCCCATTTGGAGTTGAGGCGTGTGTTTGTAATCTATTTTTAAACCAACATGCTCTGGCTCCCGTCCAAAGAGAACGTGCAGTAAAAAAGACGTGAGAAGAGCTCATGGGGGACACTCATTACTTTTAATTTATGACACACCTTTGTGTGAACCACCTCATGTTGCAGTAAATCTACCAGTGAATTAACAAGTTGTAATTTTAATTAGATTAATTACACCAATCATGGCCTTAATGCTATTTATATATTAAATAGCCTAAATTATAATGTTTCTGCAAACTGGAGTAAGAAGACAAACTCAAAAAAGTGACTGTTATTCCGTGCAACAACGTTCTAGTCTACTTTTTCGTCCATATAGGGAGGTTTTCCCCTCCCAACATGTCTGTTGTTTGATGCCATGCTCGAACAATGCAGCTCGTTGCCGCCACATGGCGTGCCATACGGTATGGAGTTGGTGCAGTGTCCTGCCTGAGTTCCTGCCACCCTCTCTGGCTCTTTTAACGAGGGAGTCATCCACAGGCAACATGGAGGGCTCACAGCTTTCCCTGACAGCCATGTGTCTGCGTCTGAACGGAGCCACGCACGGGGGGCAGATGGGTATGGTAAACAGTCTGCGCTCACAAGATACTCTCCATGAAAAGTTTGTGTCCTCAAATGTCATCATTCATTCATTAGAGCTTCTAAAATATGGCAGCCGGTCGGCTCCAGGTGTGTTAGAGTCACCAGGGGGAAAAGGTGGTGTGTTGTAAAAAAAAAAAAACGCTGCTCGCTGCTGTTGTGCTGCTGCTGTGTTAGTGGGTCTGTGCCTGTTGGCATTCCTCTCAAGTGGAGTCAGTAATTACAGACTAGCTGGGTTCTGCCAGAGTAGACACGGCTGTTGATGAAGAGGAGACCTGTTGATGGGGGGGAGACACTAGAAATGCCAACGGGGGATGAGGGTAACATATTTTTTCACTCTTTTGAGGACCTTTCATCAGTGCAGTTTATACACACACAGACACACACACACACACAGCATTTGAATGTCCTGCCATTTACAATGCCAATACATTATGAATGAACTCGTTTCTATAGTGAATAAGAGTGAGCACGATAAGAATAATCTCATTTTCCAGAATAGTATTCCGCCTGTGTTGGAGTTCATTTTCCTGTTATAAAAATAGATATGAATACAAGGCGAGTGCATGCTCAGAGTGAGTGATGTGGAGGCATAAAGGGCCAGAGTGAGTGTATGTACACATTGACGAGCAGCATTCTGTTGCACTCAACATTCTTGCGATTTTCTATGACATAACAAGACAAACTGTATGTTTTCGAATACTTCCGATTTTTTTTTACTTTGAGGCAGTGAAAGCTTGAGTTGTCAAGACAACCATGGAGGCTGATTTTTTTTTTTTTTTTTTTTTTTACTGCAGGGAAATTCCACCTTTTCTTTCTCCTGTATAACGTTGTATTGCACGGTCTGGTGTACACTTGCGGGAATATAGAAATTGGTAAAAGAAAAAGGATGCATGCCCGCTGGTGCCGTCCTACAAGCTGCATGTGGAGTTCTGACTCGACTGCACTCTCCCTCATGTAAAGTCCCACAGACGTCACGGATCCACTTCCCACAGATTTTGACTAAAGATACGCTTGTGCATTTGCCTGGCAACACCTGCACCATTTACAAAATGAACTCCAGCACACGAAAAACCCTTATTTATAAAAAAAAAAAAAAAAAAAAAAGCCAATGAGACATACAAGTAGGTGGTGTCTGACCCACTTATTAGCTAGAAATAATTATGTAAAAACATTATTTCACCATTAAATGTTGTCCTACATACCAGAAGTAGGCCCAGGTGTTGTTCCATGTTCTGCTGTTATTCAATAAATGATTGTTGGGATTAAATATGCATTGAGACAGCTTTGCAAGTGCTTTTAAATGAAGCATCTTGTGATATATTATCTATTTTTAAAGGCTTTCATCGAGGTCACCAATGTCATTTAAGTGACGGCCTGTTTCCTCGCTTGAATACTCAGAATAGTAGAAACAGCACACATCCATGTTGAGAATGTGGACCTAAAGCTCTGTAATACGTGGCTTTCTAGGTCCAGACAACAACAACCTGAATGGAAAAGTAGGAATGTTTTGATTAGTATATAATTCAACCAAACTAGGAGTTGTTATCTTTTCTAAAAACTGTGCACTGTGCCTTTAAATGTAACATAATTTTCTTAAGAAGCTTTTCTTGGCTCATTTGTGTTTCCTGTCTTGGCTATTAACCCGTCCAACAAATCTCTGGTGAACATCATCGGAAACTAATGATTAAAAAAAACCTATGAATTTGTTTCCTGGCTGCACATTGAGCTCAGTTTCTTCACACAGTTTGTTTGGTTCATATATTTGGACCGACTCTCCCTTCAGTGGCTGTAGTCCTCCTCCGCAAATCACGCCCACCAAATCCTTCAGTTGCCTAAGTTGTTCTGGAGATGTGCGTAAGCAGCGACTTTCTATTTTCGGCTGAATGAAAAGAGTCCTGGCGCTTGGCCTCACAGGATGAAATCTGTTTTGTTCAACTGAAATTGGCTCTCGCCACATGCACAGTATCTGCATGTCACAGAGTTAAGGAATTTGGTTTAATTGTGTCCTACAGTAAAACCACAATCATTTGACTGACGCGTAATCTGTTTACTGCCTGTCATGCCAGAGGAATCCTTAGCAACACAAACTCAAACTGTAGCATTCAGAGGGCAGAAAAAATGCTTAATTTGCTAGAAGTTTGTTAGACTCCTGTAGAAATGACTTATAGTAATTGCTACCATCTTTACATAAAAGGTTGATTAAAGGGTTGTTGGTCTACTCACTCACATTAAGCAGCCACCGCCTCAGCTGTGTGTTGTAGTTAAATACATCAGATCCTAAAATGACAAAAAAACACACACACACACACATTTCCTAAACTTGGATGTAAAGTGGCAATAATCATTGTCCAGTTGTACATCGGAACCCGTTCGTCATAGGCTTTTGTATGTAACTATTTCCAGGAACATATGAAGAAAGGATCTTGACCTTACAATAACCTCAAAATAAGAAGGACAGTCTTTTGTTGCTTCTTCTTCTTTTTTTTCTTTTTTTTTTTAAGAACTAGAACATCATGTCCTTGTTTTTTGTTTGCACACCATGATATATTTATTCTTTACCTACAAGAACTTACTGTTCAAGGTCACTTAAGGTTAACACTCACTAATAGTAATTAATCAATTGCTCAATTGCAATTAAACAGATTGTAAACCCCTGATGCACAATCAGAACAGTGGATGTGTGCAGAGGTAAAAATCCAACACATAGGTAAGGTCAGTATTACCTGCCTGGTGGATTCGCTACCCTTTACTCTTTTCATTAACTGCTGAATTCACTGGCTTTCAATAGGCTCTTTCAGCGTGTCATGCTACACCACCATTGAGCTACAGCCACGTTGCCACCCATCTTTCTTAATAGGGACTGGAGACTGTGGAGCTGCCTTGTTGCCATGGCAGCAAGCGCTTTCACATTCTCCCCACATAGCGAGGAGTGTGCATGTTGTTCCTTCCAAACCGGAGCGCGCCACAGCAGACGCAGGTCTGCTCTCAGGCAGGACCTAGCCAGGGTTGTTTACCTCCCGCTCGGATACCAGATGCCCTCATAAACCCACCACCCACACTCCGCTTTCCATCCTCCTCGGTACTCACGCTGCGCGTCCCCCCCCCCCCGTCAGCTGCTGCCCGACGCTGAACTTTACTCACACACCGGCCTTTTGCAGTTTTGTTGCACCTGGTTTGAAACTATGTACATTTACCTCCAAATACAATTCGTAGGTGCTTGCATTTTGCTGTAATATTGTATATTGCATTTTCCTTTAGTTACAATTACTCAATATTTAGATTTTACTTGCAAAACATGATCAACCTCAATATAAACAGCATTCTCATAGATTATGACTATGCTACTATTGCATACTTTGTGTAATCAATGCTTTTACCTGTAATATTAGATATATGCAGTCAAACCCAGTGAACCCACACTCAATAGTGCAATATAAACGTGCAAAATAACCTTGTGCAATTTTTCACAATTATGTGCAATATACATTAAATAAAACACATATATTCTCTTATAAGTTATATATGTATATAGTAATATATGCTTATTTTACTTTTTCATATCTTTATACTATTTATTTCTTTTGGTATTTATCTTTAAACTGCACTGAAACAGGGAGATGCTTCAATTTTGTTATACATTTGATGTACAATCACAATAAAGGGTATTTTATTCTATTTATTTTATATGTTTTCATTATTTTTTACAAGTAATAAAGTATTTTTACCTTTTATTAATACCACTTAAAGGATCAGGATACCTCCTCCACCTATGATGCTCACTGTAACAAGGTCAAAACACAACAACGATTTTTCTAGAAGACCCTGGAACTACTGAACATCTTTATTATTTGTTATGTTCTGTCACACCACACTTTTAGCTGAGTCTCAAAATCAAATATCCAACTATGTCACTTACTCCAAATTCTAGTACATAGGCTTCATATTCTAAAGAAATACATGATAAGGCTACTTTATTATTATGTGTACATTAAATAATTAAATTGACACACAAGGCACCCACATTAGTTCATGAATGATAATTGACATTTTTCCTTTTTTACTGAATACTAGCTAATACACATCAGTCAATACAAAAACTATGTGAAGCTATCTCTTAGTTGGTTATATTTCGACTAAGATGTTTTTTTCTGCCACATTTGTCATTCAATCTGAATCACTATATAGCCATGTATGTGCTGTATATACTTTTAAAGCATCATTTTAACCTAATCTCACCTGTTTGACCCTAACCAATCCCACCCGGCTAAGGCAATGAGTTCTAGCCAATCAGAGGCAGATTAGGGCGGGTCTTCCCCCCACCCCCTTCCTCTCCCCCTCCCTCCTCTCCTCTGCCCTGCTTTGCTCTGCTCTGTTTACTGTTTTGCTTCCTGGTGGAAGTGAGGCGTCTGAACTCTGAAGCTTTTTTGCTGCACATGTTTACAGTGTTTGTGGCAAGAAAAATAATAAATGAATGAACAAGTTAATCAACGCACATTATTACCATTCCCCACACTTTAGGCTGCTGTTTGCACCATTTTTCTCCCTGACTTGTGTGTTTGTGGATCAGTCTTACATGTCTGGACATGTCTGCTGCATTAGAGGAGGATCACCAGCAGCAGTTAGTGTATAGTGAGGATGCAGAACTGAATGTGAGTAATCACGGCCTGGATAATTGTTTTCTGGACAACCCAAACCATTTCAAGGTAAAGTGATTTATATAACATATAGTTTATGTTTCTCCAGAAGTTTAACTTTCTGTGCAGAAAAGGTCACATAGATCCAGCAGCAGCTGGAACCCAGTGGAGTTATCATGGTGTTTTCTGCTGAAGGCTACTGTGAGTAAGAGAAATCACACTGAGAAGCAGTGTGCAGAGACAGCTGTGAGTTTAAAAGTGGAGGAATGTAAGCACAATGCAATGTGGTGTTGATCTGTTGAGACAATGGAGCGCTGCCGGTGCCAGTGCAATTACACATGATATTATTAGTTAACTACTTTTATTCCTGTGCAGTTTTACTTCTTCTTCTACTACTACTGCACAGATCTTCCTCTGGTTAATATTTGTACGTTGATAGATCTCATTATGTGTGCGCCGGCTAAAGAATGTAACGCTTGCTTGCAGCATAGCCAGTAGTGGTGTCTTCTCAGAATAAAAGAACACATGCAACTATATGCCAGCAAAACCCCTCAGATTGGACCACATTAATCACTCAGCATAGTATTCAGTAGAAGCTGACAGCAAAGATTTGACAGTTCTGTCCTCACGCACTTGGCCTATAGTGGATGTTTTTTTTTTTTGCTCCATGCAACTCCAGCCGGATTTGTGGATTCTCACAGGAAAGCTTATTTCAGCTCACTTGGCTGACATTAATATTGACCTTCAATTTAAAGCGGGCCGATTCACGGCGAGGAAAACCGTGAGCCCTCACAGATGCCCTCGTGGGCTCATGATGGGGTTCTGTCATGTTTCTTTCCATTCCCCGGGCCGTGGGGACTGTGCAGCTCCTGACGTTTGCATTAGCTTGGCAGCTTCTTTGAAGAAATAATGAGTCACAGTAGGGCGACGGGGCTGTAGCCCCTCGGCGAATGAGACACAGCACATGTTATTTTCTCAGGTTCAACAGCTGGGAAAACTGCTATCACTTCAGTGGTTCCCTCTCTCTCTTTCTGTGTGTGTGTGTTTGTTTGTGTGCTATTAGATCATATTTGCACCACATTATGTGTATTTGTCTCTGAGCTCGCTGCAGTTTACAGCAAACAGTGGCACAAAATTGAGAAATATATGCCAACAAGTACACCAGTACTGTATGTTCTTAACATAACCTGCATTTATGCGTGTGGTCTCTGTACACAACAAGTTCGCTGACAGCCACACTGGGAGGCTATCGATAAACAATACTTTAAAAGCTCCCATATTATAAACTTTTCTTAGCTTTTATTTGAAGTTTTGATACCCCTAACAGGATCTGTTTGTGGTTTTAAGAACCAAATATAATCTCTGTATAGTTTTACATCTCCTCTCTCAAGCTTCCTTCTGGATGCATTTATTCTTATAACGAATCATCCATTCGCATCTCACTTTCTATGTGAGATGAGCCGGTTTGATTGAAAATCCAAAGAAATTATGAACTCAATGCAACTTTTCGAATGTGCAGATTTGTCACTACTGCACAGAATTACCTCTGGCTGCATGCACATTACACTTACAGCTGCCCCAACACAGCACTCACCCACCTAAGAGTGTCTGTGGCTGTAGTACTATTCACGAAAGCGTGTTGTAGTAGCAGCATTGTGTGATTCCTTGTATTCTCTGCTGTCGAGGCTGCAGAGACGCTGCTCGTCCTGCGTGCAGAGCAGCAGATAGCCGACCTGTCTGCACCCCGGCTCTGTGCAGCCAACAGGATAAGGAGGAGGCCTTCAGGGTGAGGAGGGTGCAAAGTGGTTGGGTGGTGGTGGTGGTGGTGGTGGGGGTGGGTGTTTATCAGCACTGCCTGCATGCACAGAGGGAAATATCTCAGGGGTAGAGTGTGTGGGGGGGGGGGGGGGCACCTTGGGGGTTGGCGGGTTACTCCCAGTCACTCTCCAGCTGAATAGAGGGCCCAGACTCAGTTATTGCAGAGGCAGCTCATGGGGGGGGGGGCAGATTAGGAGATTTGCCTTCTATGGGTAAAAAAAAAAGAAATGCATATGAAAATGAACGAGAACACGGTGGCGCAGTAAAAACACGCCGAACAATTTAATCCTCTGTCGGTTTGTGCTGGGGCGCGTGTGTGTGTGTGTGTGCCAGTGTCTCCATGCAAATTGTGAATGCCCACAGTTATTCGCATTCATGCAGTATGTCTGTCTGAGCGAACCCTCTCTCTCCCCCCTCCCTCACCCTCGTCTGTTGCTCCCTCCCTCCCTCCCTCCCTCCCTCTCTCTGTGTGAGCGTAGTCTGGGCGCTGATCCAAGTAGAGTGTGTTTTTTTGAATGAATACCTGATGCGGCTGATGAGGCTGGCTGGGGGAGGAGCTGTGTCAGTGGAGTACTGAGAGAGAGGAGGGAGAGGAGGGAGGTAAAGAGAGAGAGAAACACTCAGAGAGAGCGAGAGAGGGAGAGAGAAAGAAGCAGCCAGGCAGAGAGGGAGCTGGCGGTCTGGTGGCCTTGCATAACACACGTTTGGAGCAGCCTCGCACGCAGGACTCGGTGTGAGCTCCAGCGGTGCTGCTGCTGCTGCTGCTGCTGCTGGTGGAGGAAGAAGGGGGGGTGGACTTCCTTCTACCGTCAGCCCGTTGCAGGGGCAGCGGAGCCCGAGGACTGGAGCCCCGAGCCCGGCGAGGAGAGAGGGCTGGAGCCGCTACAGCAGCAACGGGCTCCAGGAGAGAGAGAGAAGAGAGGAGAGAGCGGCACAAAGGAGAGATTCAGGAAGAGGAGACCCAGGAAATACACGTCTCCAACACACACACACACACACACGCGCGCGCGCACGCTGAGAGAGGCAGGAAGAATCCTTGGACATGCTCTGCAAGCAGTGGCTGTGGAGAGACTGGTGAGCTATTCTTAGTACTCTAACCAGAGGAGGAGGAGGAGAAGGAGGTGGGGGTGGGTGGGGGGTGTCTCTTTTCTTCTTGATTTGTGGCATAGTAGTATTTTCTGCCCTGCTACTACACTCATGCGCGCTCGCTGTCATTCTGAAGCCCCCCCCCTCCACCCCCCCGACCCCCCGGAGGCTACAGCCACAGCATCTGTCCGGAGTCACAGCTGCTGACCCCGCCGGGTTTCAGGGCTGCTCGCCGAGACGTAGAAGGAGGAGGAGGAGGGGGGGGCTGTGTTAGTGGAGGTGTTGTTAGTGTTGGTGTTGTGGGGGGGGGGGGGTGTACCGTGTGATCGGTGTGTGCCGAGCGGTGATGCAGAACTCTGGAGTCATTGTGAAGACAAACACTGGACCCAGCGCCTGTTCCTCCTGTCTGCTCCAGTCTATCACACCGGTCCGCCTCTTAAAGGGACAGCTGCACGGGCTGGGGGGGGGGGGGGCAGGAAAATGGCTCTTTTGGATATTATGGGGGGGGGGGCATTGCACAGTATCGATCTGCTTTGTGGTCAAAGCAGCCACGTCTCCACCGGGTGGGGGGGGGGGTGAGGACCTATTTATATGCAGCTAATCATGCATACAGGCACAAACATTGTCTTCCACCATTCGCCCCCCTCCTCCCCCTCCCCTGCTTCATGCCACTGCTCGGATTGATAATGATGTTTTTGTTTTCTATATATAGCCGTATGCTGTGCACGGGTTTGCGCTGTGTAGCTATGACGGGTCGAGCAGGTGAAATATGATGAACAGCCGTATTGACATCACCCCCCCCCCACCCGGGGGTGTGGGGGTAAAAGGGATGGGGGGGTGGGGGTTAGTTAATGCATTGCATTGCATTGCTTTTTTGTGGGAATCCTTTGCATAGGAAGCAGCCACAGTGTTGGCTGCCATGTCACTGAGTGATGTTGCTGTTGCTCCGCTGCAGAGTAATGTTGTTGCTATGAGGCGCTGGATCAATGCGAGGAGTTAATAGTGGGTCCGGGGGCATGCGTGAGGAGGGGGGGGGGTGACTGCTGCGTAAGAGTGTGTATGTGTGTAAGTGTGTGTGGGGGGGGGCTCACCTGGAGACAACACACCGTCTCAATTTGCGCTCCCAGAGCGCACGGCGCCTGTTTCCTGTACTTGTTGTTGTTGTGTGGGAGTGTGTACAAAAAGAGGATCACATGTATGGCTGGATGAGCTGAAAAGCATCAGTGTGATAAGCGGAACAGAGAGCGGCCTGTCCCCCCCCCACTCCCTCCCTCCCTCCACCCTCCACCACCAGCTCTGTTGTCATCCCTCCATCCGCGTCTCAGAGGTGACGGCTCGGGGCCAGCGCACTGAGTCAGGGCTCCGCTGCCGTCTGGCTCACGGGTGTCACAGTCACGTCTTGAAAGCTCGCCTTTGTTTCCCCAAAAAAGTCTGTTTGCCGGTGTCAGTCTTCTAATAATAGGAAGAACGCTGGAAAATCCAGGGAGGCGTTTTTTTTATTTTGCTGCGTGCGTGCGTGCGTGCGTGCGCCCATGTGCGGGGAGCGCAGGTCATATGAGGAAAGACGCCTTCTTTAGGAGCATCCTCTGTTTATCTGTTGGCAGCAATGGTGCATGTGTGTGTGTATATGTGTGTGTTTTCTGTTTGCACTTGCTTTTGTCTCTGCTGCTGTTAATGCTGCTGCTGCTGCTGCTGCTGCTGTTAATGCTGCTGCTGCTGCTGCTGCTGTTAATGCTGCTGCTGCTGCTGCTGCTGCTGGCACCACAGGCAGCGGCGCTCCTGACGTGATGTCATTACGGTGTTGACACGGTGTTGCTGAGGCGGGGTTGATGCCGCCGTGGCGATGCTGCGCAGCGTACAGCTCGTTGCTGATCCGGGGGGTGGGGGGGAAGTGTGTGTGTGTGAGGGGGGGGGGGCTATGGCGCTCTGATGCTGCAGGCTGCTCGATGTGGGTCAGGAGAAGCAGCACCGTCTTCTCCCCCCATTCCCCCATTCTCCCTCCCTCCTTTTTCATTCCTCATCATCTTTTTCCCTCTCTCTCTCTCCCTATCTCTTTCTATCTCACCCCCTCCCCTCCTCACTCCCTTTCTTCTTCCACCTATCTGTGATCTTACATTCCCCCCCCCCTTCGCTCTTCTCTTTTTCTGTTTCTGTTTCTCTTTGGCTCTGCTGCTTCTCCTCCTTTGTTACCCCTGGTGGCTCTAACCGGGCTCCATGGTGAGACACATAGCACACAGTTTTTTCTCCCTTTCTTTTGCTGCTTTTGAATGCAGTGACCTTGTCAGAGCCAGCGTTGGAGGTAGATGCATCTAAATAGAAACTGACCAAGCCTTCTGATTATCTTCCCCGCTCCCTTTCTCTTTATGTAACATGTCTGTTGCTGCCTGCCTGTTGTGAGCCTCCCTAATACAAAAACACAAATACTGCTACTCTGAATGGGAACGTAGAGGGAGAAGAATGAAGTGATGTATGCATGCATGTGTGTGTGTGTCATACATTACATCTCCGTGGTGGCTAACGGACAACACGGGAGTCCTGTGACCTGACCCACAGTTAAGCCTGCAGGAAAGAACAGTCAGTCGGAGAAATGGGGGGAAGAAGATGAGCTAATGGGAAGCAACAATACAGCGTGTTGCTTAATTGGAGGATGCATGTCAGGCATTATGATATAGGTGTGTGTGTTTTAGAGCTGCCTGAGCATGCATCATGGCGGTCTAGCCATGCAGTCAAAACACTGATAGTGTGTCTGCTGGCATAGTTGTGTACCTTTTAGTAACTTTGTCATTATCATTCGTGTAGACCTCCTAGCTGTGAACAACGACCTGGTTCCAGTCTGCCTCTCGCAGATACGAAACTCCGAGAGGTCCCACTCATTCATTGTCTGCCGTCCACTTTGGTATTCCCTTGAACCTTGAGTCGCCATTCAAAAGGCATACAGCGGAAAGTCATTGTTGAAATATTTTGAAACACTTCAGCAAGGCAACAAAAGGCCCACTTATGGTGCTTTAGGAATGTTCCTCCGTAAAATTTCAGCCCGTATTGTTTTTCCCCTTCATTCGTCTGGCGGTGCCCACTGACCCAGAGTTCCTGTCTTGAGGTGGATGTTGTGTATATACAGTAGCACCACTGACTCAACACAAGACCTGGGAGTGTTAAAACAAAGACCGAAAAAAAAAAAATGCAAGTTCCTCTCAGGCTGTTGCTCTGTACCAGGGGCCTGGAGCGAAATAACAGCAGCAGATACGCCTAACCTGCACTCCAGCTCACACACAGACACACACACACACATACACACACACACACACACTCTCACGCTCAGACAAACAAATGCTGCAGTTCAGGAAACTCCTGCTCGGTGCTGAAAACATGAAAGTGCCTTTCCCGTGTTGTGTAAATGATGACACGCGACGGCGTGCTGCACTTTCCTGTACATCGTCCATCGTTGCTCATGGAAAAGCTGTTTTTTTGACAGGTGTGACCATGCAGGTCCTTGTGGAGAATACGTAGAGTTGGCTCTATGCGCACAGTGGCCTGCGACAAACACAAATGGGATCAGGAGTTATACCATTTTGCCGCCAGGCGTTGTGGAGAAACAGCGAACAACTCCTTCACAAACAGGAAAGCAGGGTTATTTTTAAAATGAAAGCCACTCGAAAATGTGTTTTTCCTGCTTGTTCCTGCAGTTG
This sequence comes from Eupleurogrammus muticus, assembly GCA_036785175.1. Taxonomy (NCBI): domain Eukaryota; kingdom Metazoa; phylum Chordata; class Actinopteri; order Scombriformes; family Trichiuridae; genus Eupleurogrammus; species Eupleurogrammus muticus. The sequence goes on from JAYKQN010000026.1 coordinate 5,730,484, forward strand.
TGTGTTCGAGCTTCGCTCTGCAGAGTGATGTAGGTGCAGAGTTTGGAACTGGAAGGAAAAAAGTGGAGAGTTTTTCAGCCAATCCTGGCCTAACATTCAATTAGCACATGAGGATTTACTCAACGGTGAAAGAGGAGACATCTTCTTTATGGAATTCATTTGCATATTTATAAATCTTGAGTTCCTAATGAGGGAGAAGGTGTAGATTTTAAGGTTTTTTAACACAGTGATAACATTTTTGGGGAAAAACCTGAGGGGATATTCAAGAGTGAACAATCATGGAGTTTTACCTTTTTTGCATTAGCAGCCCTGCAGGAGCTCTCTAAGTGAATATCATTCATAAACACTCATTCTGCAGTCCTAGACTTACCAGGGTGGGATTTGAAACATGCATTGCATCTGATTTGTGCTTCTTAAGTTTAATTTTACGTGACAGAGTATCTGATTCTGAACTTCTCTCTGCCACCAGATTCCCACCGACATCGTGGAAGTGGTAAAATCGTTCAGAGATGATTCCTCATGAAGTCTATGGAGCTCATTTTGTGAGCTGGAGCGACTCCATCGTCTCTCGTCTCAGACCTGGAGCTGTCTCCCAGTGAAGGACTCGGAGCCACGTGGCGTACAGAGAGCCCCGCCCCCTGCACGTCACCGCCGACAAGGCCCGACTCAGGAGAACGTAGAAGCACTGTTTATATCCAAACCAGGCCGCCACAATGAAGTCCAACCAAGAGCGGAGTAATGGATGCCTGCCTCCTAAGAAGCGTGAGATCCTGGCTCTGGAGCAGAGGCCGGTGGTGGTTGCCACGGCGACGCCCCCAGCCACCGCCGTTGCCGCCGACAGACCCCAAACGGAGAACCTGGCGTGGCTGGCGAGCGTGGCCAGCGAGCGCTGCAAATCCAGGGACACGGAGAGCCCGAGGTGTCCCGCCTCTTCGGCATCCTCCTTCTCCCCTCCTGCCTCCGTCCCATCTGCAGCGGCGCCGCTGTCGGCGGTGCCGTTGGCCTCCCTGCCGGCGGTTTACCCCGCCGCCCTCCCCCAGCACGCCGGGACCATCCAGTTCGCTCAGCTGGGGCCCAACGTCCAGTTCATCAGCTCAGGGCCCTACGCCGGCTACATCTCCTCCCACATCATCACCACCAACGCCAGTTCGGCACCCAGCAGCGCCTCCATCGTGGCGCAGCGCCCCCACCTGGACGGCTACACCACCGCCCTCATCTCCCCCACCACCAAAGGGGAGCAGCAGTTCCAAATAGGCCTCTCTCCTACAGAACTGGCCCCCGTGTCGCTGCCGAGCTCCCCACAGGTCGCAGGCCAGTACTTCCACCTGGACGGCAGGACGCCGCTGGCTGTTGGCGGCGGCGCAGTCACCTCGCCGGCGACCCACCTCCAGCTCCACCCCCACGCCGCCGTCCTCCCCCAAACGCTCACGCTCGCTCCCTCCCAGCTGGTGGTTCAGTACGCGGACGGGCCGGCGGCGAAGAAGCCGGACGGGCACGTCAAGGGTGCGTTGAATGGGGAGGTGGACGCGGTCAAACAGACCAAAGGAGGCGGGCAGCCGGCCAACCACCAGCAGGTTCAGAGCTACGAGGCCAGGCACATCCTCCTGCCCGCGGACTACGGCCAGAACCCCTCAGGACTCCAGACCTCCTTGGTGCTGGTGGCCCAACCCAACCACGGGGGGGCGGAGCACGAAGCGGGCTCCAACAAGATCTCCCTGGTCCAGACTGAGAAGGGAGGCATCTGTCTGGGGAAACCAGTGTCCAGATCTCCCTCCTTCACCTCCCTCGCTTTGCCGGAGGTCATGAAGTCCGTGGCCCCCCACACGGTCATCCAGACCACCCTCCCCCACGAGGAGCTGCCAGCCAGCCTCTACTCCTCCACGCAGCCGCCCATCATCGGCTACATCACCAGCGCCAACCAGCACGCCGTCAGCTACCACGCCGCGCTGCCCCAGCACCTGGTCATCCCCAGCGGCCAGTCCCTCCTGATCCCGGTCAGCGGCGCCAACAACGGCACGGAGATGGAGGCGAGCCGCGCCGTGGGCGCCCTGACGGCCAGCACCACGCCCCAGATATCCACCGCCATGCCCCACGCCTACCTGGCCACAGCCCTGTCCAAGTGCGAGGCGCTGGGGCCGGACGGGAATCAACCGCCCCCTGCCGTCGCCCAGGCCCCAGTGCTGCCGGTCCTGCCCCCCAACCCACCCCCTGCGGCAGCGGCGGCCCCCTCCCCGGCCCCTGCTCCTCCCGCCCCTGCCCCTGCCCCCGCCCCGGCCCCCGTTTCCATCCAGGCCTCCCCCTCCATCTCCTCCTCCTCGTCCCCCGTGGCGCTGCCTCCGTTCTTCATGCGGGGCTCCATCATCCAGCTGGCCGACGGCGAGCTGAAGCGCGTGGAGGACCTGAAGACCGAGGACTTCATCCAGAGCGCCGAGATCAGCAGCGAGCTGAAGATCGACTCCAGCACGGTGGAGCGGATCGACAGCGGACAGACCCCCAACGCTGTGGTCATTCAGTTCTCTGTGGGAGAGCTCAAAGCCCAGGTAAGACGTCCCTGATACATCAGTCCCATGTGATGTAGCATGAGCTTTATTGAAGAAATAAATAAATAACACTGTGTAATGTTTGAAATACCAAGTCTTTGGTGCCACCTAGTGGCAGAATGAGTAACAGGCTCACTGGTAATATAAATATGTATATAGCAACTAGATATTGGACATGAAATATTCTGGAATTTCTAAAAAAAAGTTTTTGGTGAAGTGGTTTGATTTTTTTTCACCACACAGTAAAACCGGCAAAACTGAGAGAACTCAGGACATAGTATCCTTTAAAATATGTTTATTAATTAACAACATACATATTCACAGCAACATAAATCATTGCATTTAACATTTCAGTTATTTTCTCTGCAGCCTTGATTTAAAACAACCTGAGGGCTGCAGAAAGCTGCCTCTCATACAGTTTTATATTAGCACACACCACATTGTAGAGTATGCAAAGCAGCGAAATGAAACCCAGGCTCCCAGCAGGGGAGGCTGCGCATTACTGTAGAAACAACATAAATAAATAACCGATGGTATTTTGACATGAGACTTTGAACAGAACACTGCTATCTTGAGATATAATGATACATTGAAAATCAGCCAAAGCCTTTCAGGATGGAGAGAATTTCTCTGGTATTTTTTTCAACGCAAACTGGTCATGCAAAGAATTTCTTGCTTTTCCCATGCAGACATACATAGGACATAGACAATACGACATATAGACATTAAAGTGCATGACAAGAAAACAGTAGACGTGTATAAGAACATAAATGATAACAATCAATTTATGCAAGGATCCTGAAACTGAAGCATCTAAAAGGAATCCAGCTACACATATTCTACATATGGTGGTTGTGTTGTGTGTGTGTTTTATGTTGAATTAGTTGATAGCGTGAAGCTAACTGACTGCTCCTGTCCAGGTGTGTGTGGAGGTTCTGGTGGAGTACCCGTTCTTCGTGTTCGGGCAGGGCTGGTCATCCTGCTGCCCGGACCGGACCACCCAGCTGTTCGAGCTGTCCTGCGCCAAGCTGTGCGTGGGCGACGTGTGCGTGTCGCTGACCCTGCGGGGCCTGAGGAACGGCCCGGCGTCAGACGGCCAGGCCCCGGGGGCGCGACCCAGGGGCAGCCACCCCCCCGACCCCTGTCACAACCCGGATGCCGCCGCCAGGAACGGCGCGAGGCCGAGCGCTGCGGGCAGTCACGGTGGCCTCCTCATGAAGGCGTCCGGCGCCGACAGGCCGGAGAAGGAGCAGACATCCGGGCCGGGATCAGGACCCGAGCTACCATCTGGACTGGGATTAATCCCGGGATCGGGGGAGGGGATGTACGGTTCTGGGTCTGTGCGGGAATCGGCCAAAACGGACGCGCCCGCTCTGTCTAAAACACAATGCGGCGATCCGGACAGACCCTCGGTCCGCAAGAGACGCTGGTCCGCTCCGGAGCGGGACCAGACGGACAAAGCCGAGGAGGAGCCTCCTCTGACTCTGCCCAAACCCTCGTTCATCCCTCAGGAGGTCAAAATCAGCATAGAGGGCCACTCCAGTGCCGGGAGTGAAAGGTGCTTGAACAAAAGAGTAGACTGCTGAGAGGAAGTGTGAATCAGCTGTGGTTTGTGTTGTGTTTTAATCCCGTTCTCTTTTTTCTCTCTATCCAGACTACTGTAACATAGGCAGAGTTTACACAGTATTTACTTTTTCTTTCACATGCGTCCGATATCTACGATGAAGCACGGGACGAGCGCCTTCATGAGTGGTATCACGCCCGAGATCAGTGCAATCATTTGCTGGAAGCAAAAATTAATGCAGCGTGAATGTTGAGTATGAGTGGCAGTCCCACGCCTCGCGTGTCACCTGTCATAAGCTGGATTCTACTATTTTTTATTTTATTTTAAACCATGTTGCTTAAACCTACTGGATTCAGACCAATCAACCATTCCTGTTACCACACAAACAAGCACACACTCGGTTTCGGCGTGTAGAGAAGGGAGGGGGGGGGTCGTTGCACTTTTGACTCGCATCCTGCTTGTTGACCGTTTCTTTCGGTTTGCAGCGACATTACGAGCGATAGCACAAGTTGGAGTCAGAGAGAGAGAGAGAGAGAGAGAGAGACCACTGTTAGTTTCTACAACAATTCTCACTTGCCACTAATCATCATGGCTGTGATTTTTGCTGCCTTGTGTTTCCTGATGAGGTTTTGAATAGTTTTTATTTTATTACTCTGTGTTTCATTTCCTACCATTATATCTATATATCTATATATGTGTGTGTGTGTGTGTGTGTGTGTGTGTGTGTGTGTGTGTGTGTGTGTGTGTGTGTGTGTGTGTGTGTGTGTCCTCTGACAGGCGGCCTTGATAGAATTAAATCTGTCCAGATATTGAAATTTAAAAGCCACTGAATTTATTTGCACATAAATTGTGTAATTGTTAGCCTGTGAATTAACCTCTTTAAATGTTTCAGTGTTCACAAATTTACTATATATATGTATATATGTATATGTGTATGTATATATATGTATATATGTATATGTGTATGTATATATATGTATATGTATATATATATGTATATATATATGTATATATATATGTATATGTATATATATATATATATATATATATATATATATATATATATATATATATGTATATATATATATATATATATATATATATGTATATGTATATATATGTATGTATATATGTATATGTATATATATATATATATATATATATATGTATATATATATGTGTGTATATATATATATATATATATATATATATATATATATATATATATGTATATATGTATATGTATATATATGTATATATATGTGTATATATATATATGTGTATATATATATATATATATATATATATATATGTATATATATATACAGAGAGAGAGTAATATCGTGAAAGGTTGATCTCATGCAGGACAGTTTCCAACCACTTATTAATTCTACTGTGTATGGGGAATTAACACAATGCAGTCTTTCTCCAGGTAGGTCCTCCAGAGAAGTAGCGTCATCCCAACCGTCCACGGTGTTTCTCCAGGAGCGTGAAGCCACCAGCATGTTTATTTAGCGTGGTGGAGCAGTGGGCAGAGATGTTGCCTCATAGCAAGAAGGTTGCAGGTTCAAGGATCTTTCTATGTGGAACGTGCATGTTCCCCCTGTGTTTGGTGGGTTTTCTCCACGTTCTCTGGTTTCCTCCTTTCCAAAAACATGCTTAGGTTGATCACAGACTCTAAATAAGAGTGTGTGTGCATACTACACTGGCTAATGTGCTGGGTTTAGCTCCAGCAGACCCCTGTGACCCCAGTATACCGGTATAGAAAATGATATTTTCCATCCTGAATGTGGATACATTTTAAAAAATACAAGCGAAAAACAAGGTATTGAAAATTGGAAAATTGAGTTGAATTCAGAGGCTAAAAAATCATTTGCATAATTTCAATGGAAGAAAAAAAAACACACCAGACCTTGAAATTCAATGGCTTTTTAATTAGGAAATAAATGTGGTAGACAGATTTGCTTCTATAGCCTTGTCACTTGTCTACATGTGTGTGTGTGTGTGTGTGTGTTTGAGCGTTTTCTGTGTGGCTGGCAGACAGATCACAGTGTGTGTGTGTGTGTGTGTGTGTGTTTGGAAGCCTCACTGTCAATGCAGCCTGCAAATATCAAGACTGAAAAGGCCTGAATGTAAAACCACTGAATTCATCCTCAATACCGACTCACTACAACATTCTCGTGCTGTTTGCGACATCGACGCCGATCATGTGCTGAGAATCCGTTACCGAGCCTTTTTTTCTGTGGGTGACAGCAGTTGCACATGGATTCATTCCTTTTGATTGGTCGAAAAAAAAAAAAAAAGTTCACAATTTCTTTCTAGGACAGCATGTATCATCGGGTTATATTTGGGATGTCTCCATCCCTGGTTGCTATGTGCAGCATCTAAATACGTACAAAAAAGGGAAAATCAAGCAATCATCTAATGCCTCTGAATGAGATTTTATTTGGCCAACAATCAAATAGAAAAATTGTCATTGAGTATTAGAACCTTTAAACTTTAGCCTTATTTACACATCGGCTGCGTTGCTGGCGGCCTGATGAATGTAAGTCCAATCTGTTTTCAGCCTTTTTTTCCTCGTCCGTGCTCCTCCGTGTTCACCAGCTCGTCTCTTGACTTGGGAAAAAGAAAAAAAAAAAAAACTGAAACAGGCAAAGTAGTGGGCAGTAGAACCAAAACGATAAGCTGAAAGACCCTAAAATGTAAAATGCAGCGTGCATTTGAGTAACATCCCTTTTTCCCCCCAATCCTTCGTTAAATAGCAAAAATATTGATCAGAGCAGCTGTAAATGCAAACACGTGATTAAAAAAAAAAAAAACAGAAACCTGGAGTAATATTTACTTATTGACAAAATGATGAATATTTACAGAATCAATGGCCTTAGATATATGCAACTACTACAATACACTGCAGCACATGTTTATTTTTATTTTACACCATTGAAACCTCTTCTCCTCAATGAATATGTGTTTCTGACTTCCAAACTTGTCATATCCGATAACTGCTGTTTGATTGAAAACAGCTTAGTTTAAAAAAACAAAAAAACAAAAAAAGAGTAATTTCTTTCTTAGACTATAGCCAAAATAAATATTCTACAGTTCATACTCAGGAACAGTGTGTATCTGTGCAGTGTATGTGTATAGGCCTGAGACAATACATGCGTGTGTGTGTGTGTGTGTGTGTGTGTGTGTGTGTGTGTTCTGAGCAGCAGCACTTTGATGAAGCATCCAGCGGTGGATGGTGGTGGTGTTTTAGATATTTTGAGAATAATCAACCGACTGTTTTTTCGTCGCACCATGTCCTTCACGTGTATCATTGACAGAAAACACGAGACAGAGAGAGAGAGAGAGAGAGAGAGGAAAAAAAATAAAAATTTCTTTACCGGGGGCAGGGAATGTAAACGCACGCGGGGCGAATTATCTCAACTTTATTTTTTGATGATTTATAGAGATACTATTAAGAGAAAGGAAAGCGAGCGGCGTAGAGTGAACTAGCCAGCTGGTGTTGACCATGTACAGTGAATTGTATCCTAGAGCGTGTACAGTGTGTGTATAGATATTCTATCCCCTTACGTAGCCGATGTACTGTATGTGCCACAGCGCCTCCTCCTTCAATCATTCCATCAGCTCACCCACATCCAGTGGCCCCTGCCATGTTCCTTTTTTTTCTCTGTCAGTTCAGGTATTGATCAAATGTTCATGAATGTGCAGATTCTTCGGGGAAACATCCGCGTGATTCAGCCCAGTCCTCGAAAAACGTTTGATTTGACTCCGATCATGTGTTAATAAAAACTCCATCGTAACAGCCACGAACCTTTTTCTAACTCCTGGACGGTGTTTTATTGTAAAACGAGTAACTAGACTGTTCTCTTCTGTTTTGTGTTTGACTGCTCAGGCTAAACACTGCCCAGTGACTGTTCTCCAAAAAAAAACTCTGTGGTGTTATATTCTTCTTTCACTTGTTAGAGCTACTGTTTCATCGGTTTTGTCTTTCTAGCCATGTTCCTCTCCGTGAGCCTGGACTTTGTTGGAACCCCCCCCCCCACCCCACCCCACCCCACCCCTCTTTTTTTTTTTTTTTTTTTTTTTTTGCAAATACCAACCCGAAATGACATCGTCAGATCTGGATGCAAAAATCGACATAATGGAAAATGTGCTTGTTTGCTTTATTGCCGAGAGTTAGATGAGAACAAGGAAAACCACGGACGCCGCGCCGAGCGCAAAGACTGGAAACAGGCGGGAAACAGCTGGCTTAGTTCTGTTTAAACGCTCACTAACACAATATATACATATTGTTTTTAATCTCTACAAAAGCTGAATTGTTGCCATGTTGTTGCAGTTCCAGTAGACTATGTGCTATATGACTATATTGTACAGATTAAACACACAAGATGCAACCGGTAGCCGAGCTTCGTCGTTTCCTTTCTGTTTCCCGGCCTTGTGCTGAGCTAATCAGCGGTAGCATCAGACTCACGCAGTGGTATAGTCTTCTCACCAGAGTCTTTGCAAGAAGCCGAATGAATGTATTTCCCAATGAGAAAAAAGGCCCAGCGAGCACACACACACATAGTTATTACTCTGGCTCATTAGACCTCGGCTCAGGTTGAAGTTAGAACTCCATTAACTTACATGTAAAAGATGTCAATCAAGCACACGTGCTGAGAGGTCTAATCAAGAATTAAAGCGTTAATTAAAAGCATCTAAGTGAATAAATCTACAGGTTTTGGTAGATCAGTCTCTAGGAAAAAAAGGCTCAATAGTACTTTTCCCCTTTAATCAGAAATATGCTTAAACCAGGCTCCCTTTAGAAATACGTATATTCCCGAGCCCTCCTAAATAATATCTCAAATGACGTATAAGCTTTGAATTGCACTTTGCCATGTGGGGTGTTAGTCTGACTAATACACAGAAGTAATGTACAGCGTGCCTGAGATGACACTGACCGTGCAACGTCTCAGCGATTTGTAAATAGCCAAAGTCTTCCATTATTGCCAGTGGAGAGGAAAAAAAAAACTGATCCCCATGTACAGACCTTGGAAGTTATGTTTAGTTTTAAAAATAATAATATTAAAAATAATAAATACACCATTTATTTAACATACATGCAGGATATCGCTTCACCTAAGATATTTTCTTTTGCACCAGCTCAAAAACCCAGGAAATGATCGGAGTATAAGACTTTTAAAAGAAAGAAAAAAAAAAAAAGGGATTTTGTAATTCGGGTCTGTTTGTTGAATAAATCGCAGCTAGGATAACGTATGTCCTACGTACAGTAAATAGTAAGTATCAATAATGTTTCCTTATTTTGATGGTGTCGAGGTTTGCTAGTCAGAAACTGTTAAATCTTTACTTCAAATGTTTGATTTTAAATTTGATCAAATATATTCAAAGGAATAAAGAGTCTAAAGAAATGTGCTGTCTCGTTCTTTTTATTTGACTTTTTATTCTTTTTGTGAGTTCACGTATTAATCTCATGTAAACCCTTCAGGATTTACATGAGATTTCCCAATTAGTTAAATCTCCATTTACTGTTTATTTAACAAATAGGTTTAGAACTATTGTACACTCTGTGTAGAAGAGGCTTTACACATGCATGTGTTTAAGAGGAGCCATCTGGTCTGTTAAGTGTTAGAAGACATCTCCTATGAGCTGCATGATTTTTTGCATATTGCTGAAACTGCTCGAGCCAACGTCGGCTATTGTTTTGCATGAAGTGGCTCCTAATCAAAGGTCTCATCCTGCATGTGCCTCGTATTATGTTAAATATACACAAACAGGCCCGGGAAGAATAGCGACTAGATTAATCACTCGCTTTTGTGTTTTGTGGCCGAACTGCTAATGAAGAATAATGCAAATTAACTTTTTAATAACTCATCAATAAAAGAATGGTGTCTAGATTCATGCAATTATGGAAAGATGAAATTAATTAAATTTCCTAGACGTGCAGGGTTTTCGTGCATAATGAGGATCCATGCTTTTATTTGCAAACTAGACATTATATTATAAGATGGCCTAATTTAACCCACAGCCCCCATAGACTTGTAATATACTGAACAGATATAACAACATTTAATCCAACATCATTATCTCTCTTTCTTGCTCAGGTTATGATCTGTTAGTTATGGTTGTGCAGTGTCTGTCCAGAAAATACTTGAGTATTTATTAAAAACTATTAACATTGAATTTTGCTGTAAAGATGTGGATGGAGATTTATCGCTGCAGGATTATGCCTCGTGACTGAAAACGCTACCAGAAAACACATCTCCATGCATTCAGACAAACAGATTTAATACAGACTGTACTAATTTTGCACAAATTATGTTCTCAGTCGACTGAGACATCCTGTCGCGGATGTAATTTAACTGATAAACAAAGTCGTAGATGCTTTTATAGTGTCACATGAAGTGAAGATAACAAATGACTTGAAAATGCTGCCAAAAGGAAAAAAAAACAGACAACTTGCTTCTATTAAAAAACATCCTTGCAACAATCCAAATGTGCAGCACTTACAAGTGTCGGCCACCAGAGGGCGCTGTCCTGCCTTGTGTTTGCATTGGACTCATCCCTGGTCTTTGTGAACCACCTGGGGGGAGCTGGGTATTAAACACAGAGCTGTTCACAGCTTTGTTTGCTTCAGATACAACAAAAAAAACCTCAAAATCTAATTTTCCTGTATTGTGATTTCATTTACAAAATGAAACAACCGAAACGTAATAAAACATGCAGTTTAAATCAACTCATGTCAAAGCGAAACAATAAGATTGGAACACATTGGCATGAGGTTATGTATTCCATCAAATCGATGCACAAATCTAGCGTTTTTTCTCTGTTTTGGAACCTGTCTGCGTGATTCAAACTCACTAATATTGGATATCTGATATGCAAACTCTGACCAGAAGTTGCACTGTTGGCTTCACCTTTTTTACGTCATGCTGATGACAGTCAAACTTATAGTAAATACAAAACAACATTAAAGAGAAACGGGTAATCAAACAACATTTTATTCAGTATTCTGATAAAATTTCACACTTGATACAAAAACAAATATGACTCAGAACATGTGACGGAATTAAACTTTGACCTTCTTTATGCCTGTCTGTGCATTATATCGAATAAAGGACTTAGACTGTGTTGTGTTTTTGATTTGTCTTTGGAAGTAGTTTTTGTAGTCCTGTTAGAAAAAAAAAATGCTCCAAATTAAACAACAAAAACGCATTAAGCAAAACCTTGAATTTACAAGTTTGCTGCAAGGAATATGAATCTTGAGAGATAACATTCTACAGCTGTTCTATTAAGACAATAAGTTAACTGTGTCTGCGCGTTGCCCCCGCCTCAAAATGATTTCGTTGGGGCATAAATCAAAATGCTTTTGTTCTTCAGCAAAACTAATATCTATCAAACCGATGGATCACATACAGTATATACATATACAATGGGAACATTAAGCTCTAATAAAATAATGCCAGTGTAAACAAGCTTCAGTATCACGCAACGCCCAAATATTGCACATACATTCATAAATATACACACCGACCTTGTGCCCTTTGTGTTTTATGCACGCGGCTGCATCTGCACGTGTGTGATATATCAGTACACAGCCCACATTTAGGAAAACTGGGATGAATTAGGAAGATGACGGCTGAATCAGAGGATGACACAAGAGGCTGCTAATAGACACACGCACGCACACACACACACACACACACAAGCACTTGTGCATTGTCTCTGTGACTCAGTTACACAGACATACTAAAAAAAAAAAGAAATGTTCAGTTACAGAAACATTGTTCTCACAACAAGGTCCATTCTGTCTTCAGTTCTGGTGCTTTATGCCAATGGATAAACAATGGACATGTGTGTGTGTGTGTGTGTGTGTGTGTGTGTGTGACTGAGCCTATTAATTGTGTGTTTGGTCCCACTCTGCAGTGTTTGAACCTCGTTCTTTGGTCCCAGTCTGTGTGGCGCTGCAGTCTTTTTCAGTCTGGTTTGTTAACGCGGAGCCAGAAGACCTCGGGCCAACGGGGAACTACAGACCTCAGCTCAGGATTTAAGTTACTTCAGAAGGTGCACACCCCTCCAAAAACCCCACAGTCCTCCAACCAGGAGCTTTCACGTGTCCCCCACTAAGCATCTGCCGTCTGATCAGATGTCAGCTGCTCCTGGTCGGAGACGTTGTCGTCCGCCGGTGGCCGCGCCCGGTCAAAGAAACCGCACTGGAGAATAAAGTTTAACCGTCAGTGTCGTATGCTGAGGATGGAGGATAATATGTGTGTGTGTGTGTGTGTGTGTGTACCTTCCACATGGCTAGTGTTAGCATGGCCAGCACCAGCAGCCCCAGCAGGATGGCCAGGATGATGACCCAGAGTGGAACAGCAAACGACACGTCGGGAGTCCCCCATAACACCAGAGTCCCCATCTGCACCGCACAAAGAGGAACGGTTTCTATTTAGATGCCACACACACACACACACACACACACACACACACGCACACACACACACACACACACACTAAACCATCACTTCCTCTGTCTTACCGAGGTGGTGTGTTGGGGCAGGGTGGAGGGTTGGATGCGGTACGGCATGGCCGTCACCAGGAAGGACACAGTGGAGTTGAGAATGTAGGGATCATTACGCCGCTGTAAGACAAATATGTAAATTATTATTTAAACGAGTATATATATATATATATGCACAGGCTAAGTGCATCTTTTTTCCCCGTTAAAGGTTTTTTTGGGGAGTTTTACCTTGTACTATGTAAGATTCTAAGGACAAGGAATGTTATGTTGCTTTTGTACAAACTATGATTTGTGATTCTGGGCTATACTAATAAAATTGAATTGAATTGAATATATTTTTTGGTAGCATATAAAGGAAAAGAGACAGGGAAGAAGCCTCCCGATGCAGGATTTAAACTGTGACCTTTGCTGCTCTATGACTTTGCCACACGAGTGATCACAATCTTATTCATGCTTTTATTTTGACGAGGTCCGTATGGACATCCAAATATAAGGTGCTAACTTGATCTGCTGATGGAGATCAGATGCTATGAGCAGAAGTTGCACAATGACGAAGCCAGGGTAATAAACACTAGACACTGACCTGCAGGAACGTGTGCGCCCAGAGTCTGGAGCGGACTTTAACCACTGCGCTCTGCCCCCGATCCAAACGGCCGACAACACACAGGATCCTCAGGCAGGAGATGTTGGTGCAGTTCTGCACAGAAAGACATTACGCATTGTTTCATGGTACAGCGCCAGTCAGAAGTCTGTTCACACAGTCCTGTTCCTGTTCAAAAACGGTGCATCTCACCAGGGTTTTGCCGCTGTAGTTTTGCGCGGCGTTGGCGGCTCGTTTGCGGCGGTGAGGAGGAGCGCTGACGTTCCTCAGGAAGCCCAGTAACTCAGGTGTGTCCTGGAGAGAGGAAATCTGACAAAATAAAAAGAGGGTCAGCTTTTTCAAAACATGAATTTCCATTCATACAACATAACAAACACATATATTCTTTATATATACTATAATATTTCAGCCTATTTATGTTTGCAATTAAGTCAAAGCTGAGCTATTTGGTGTGTATGAGGTTATAGATTTGAACCTTATGGAATAAAATCAAAAGTTTCTGGCGAATGTGAGATGAAACAGAACACAAAGGAAAACGCTAAGTCGTTCCAATGTCCATATTTATTTTTTTTTTAACACTGCAGCGCATGTGTTTGGGCCTTTTGAAGCCCGTTATTTGTCAGAACATACGTGGCGGCGGCCTGCACTGCACATGGGCTCCGAAAGCAGCACCGATGGATTCTAAAAGGAGCGATACACAGCGGGTTCAAAGAGGTTTTAAGAGATGTCATAAAGAATAACACCTGTCACCGGCCGTGGGAGCAAATGGGAATTTAAGTGTTTAGGAAAATGACGACGGACTGACAAATGGGAGCGAACGTTTTCAAGCCGCAGCAAACGAGTAACAGGTACAGAGGAGGGTTTTGTTCCTGTAATGACTAACTGGCCTTAAACCAACTTCAAACGGAACAAAACATAGAATAACACGTGTGAGACGTGATTTATTCCTCTCAACTATTCTCTGGAAGCGCTACATAGCAACAGCAATATTCATGTTCATATTTTGGCAATAACGGACCCGTAGATGTTTTCCTGTCTCTCAGATACATGTTACTGAATGTCATCTTGTTCGCTTTTTACAAGTTTACAAGGCGTCCGCGTGGCACAGGGGCAAACATGATGTTCCGTTTCCACGAGAGAAAACTGGCTTTAAGATAAGATAAGATAAGATAAGATAAGATAAGATAAGACTTTATTGATCCCACAACGGGGAAATTTGTCTGTTACTGCAGCGTACAGAGTAAAAACAAGAAAATAAAAACTAAAGAAGATAAAAGCTATAAAAATACACAACACTGTGTACAAAATTCGTAGAATTTGTTGATGATCCGCATACACAGTATGCATTATGGACATAAGAATGGAGAAAAAATACTGATAAGTTGCAAAAGAAAAAAGTATGCATAAGCAAAGCATATACACATACATACATGCACGTACACACATATGTACACATTTGCATATATATACGCACATACACACATGTACACATACATAGCTAATGCATACTTCTCTTATCTTATCTTATCTTAAATGAATCAATTAATTGATTTTGCAATAATAACTTAATTGATTGACGGATGGAGAAAGTAGCATGAAGCTTTATACATGTAGACTCTATAAATAGCATGTAAAAAATACCCATCCCCTGTGTGTATTGATCACAGTAGTCGACGCTGTCCTCAGGCAAACATCAAGTTAAGTGCAAATTTTATTGAATTTTTTCAGGTGTTATTACATTTTTGGTAAATTATACCATTATTGGGTGCTACGGGGACGCTGGTGGAAACCTGGGGGGACTCGCATTACAGCAAATTATTAGGAAAACGAAAGAAAAAAAGTGGCCTTTACGCTTCACGTGTTCTATATTTGACTAACTTTGTTACCATAGATGATTACAGCTCGCAGCGTTTCACATTCAGGCGTAATTGTGCACTTTCTGAAATAACCGCTGTGTTTTCTTTTGGGCTCTTTGATGATATCATAGAGCACAGAGCGACTCCGGCTCTAATTTCTACTAATAAGCAGGATTCTTGATCCTCCCCGTTTTTGAGCCAACTCGCAAAGGACGTGGAGCGCGGCCAGAACACCGGGTGGGATTATGATTTAAATGAGCGGGTATGAAGGATGGAGCCGCGGATTGATGGATAGGCCGCTCGCAAAACAATAAATCAACGGTGGAGTCGCAGTATGACCAGGGGGTTTGGTAGTGTGCAGTCATCGTGATTCATTCAAGAAACGGGCAAGACATTAACCCTCTATTGCATTTTAACATAAATTGCCTAAATAATAGATTTTTTATTTGGTGAACATTTTCTCAACCTCATTTGTGAGACAATAATGCTCATGTGACAATTGTCTAACTGGTCATGTGACTTCCTGAATTGTAGGTCCTTCAAAAATAAAAGCTTTAGTGTTAAAATATATATTTTATATCACATCTTTAAAAAAAAACAGAAACAAAGCATAAAGCAAAATCATGCAATAGGGCGTTAATGTGTTTTTGTGAATTTATTCCAGCGTTACCTCCAGGCCCAGCGGGTTGAGGCTGGTGTTCGTGCGGCAGCTGATTGGTCCGTCCGTGTGGATCTCCATGGCGTACAGCAGGTTCTCGTCACGGAAACGGGAAGGCCAGCCCACCTGGAGCTCGGCTTCCCGAATGCTGCTGGGACCCGAGTTATGGAGCTGAAAAAGGGGGGGGAGGAGGAAAAAAAACATCAGGTTTTTGCGCTCTCCTCCGTCTTATTAGTAGGTCTCCAGCGGCCGAGGCTATAATTAGGTTATCATAACTGTGGGATGATGACACAGGCCACCTGTGTTCTAGTGGAGATAATACTAACGTGGCCTTCAGCCACCGGGGACTGAAACGACAGACAAGTGAAACCCACAGCGTCACCTGGCTCATCTCTCTGCTTTAAAAAATTAGGATCAATGAATTATGAGCTTAAATGAACCATCAATTCCATAAATCCTCTTTTTTTTTTAACCCTGACCTGTGTGTACTCTTTGCCTCTCTCACACACACACACACATAAGCACACGTGGTCATTAACACTGAGGCAAGTCATCCAAACAGGACATGATCCTTGTGCTGCGGGGCAGGAATTCTGCAAGAGTAAAAAAAAAAAAAAAAAAAACTCCTCTTGTCCTCTCTAACTAGAAGCAGCTGCCAACTGGGAAAAGTACCGCAAATGAAAATCATTATCAGCTGCAGGACAGGCCAGACACGGCTGCACTCCGGTTCAATGAAGCAGCCGTCCCCTAGAAACAGAAAGCAATCACATGTATAGCACAAACACACACACACACACACACACACACTTATGCCCCTATTGTAAACTGTCGCCAGTCTGTCTGCCATCCACCTCCTTCTATCTGTACCTCTGTTTGACCTTGTTTTCCCTCTCGACAATTATCACTCATTACTCTATGTCCAGACAAGCCTCCCCTCCTCCTCCTCCTCACTTCTTGCCTTCCTCCATGTTCCCCCCTTCTTTCTCTCCCTTCTTTTCCCGCCTTCACAGCAGTAATTAACTCCCGAGCTGGAAACCTTTGATCAGCCAGACCTCAATTCTTTATAGAGCTACTGGTTTTCCTGTGTGTGTGTGTGTGTGTGTGTGTGTGTGTGCTACACCCACACCCACCCCCCCTTCTTGCTGTAGCCTAATTTACACTTTTTCCAACACTCTTTTTTTTTCCTCCTGTACAGCGGACTGGCCGACACATCCTACGGTAAAACGTCCGTCCTCTCACCTCGTAGATGTGTGTGACCTGCGGCCCCACGTCGTCCTCCTTGACAGGCTTCTCTTTGGGCTCCCAGCGTGGGAACGGCAGCACCACCTGAGAGGGATGAGACACCCTGTGGGGGGGGGGACAGGTGGGGTCACCTCTGCTGTCAAATCATACAGTCGACACACATAGAGCTCTGTAAACCTTTATTCTAACAGGACAATGACTTTAGGAAGAAGCTGCTTGATTTGGTCTAAAATAATTATGCAGCGTTTAACTGTGGCGTGCAATTTTTACACAGAAAAAAAAGCTGTGACACAACCTTTTTTTTTATTTCTTTTTCACAATAATAATCGTGAATTATCTCATTCCTGTGGTGACTTTTTGTCATAATTTACCTTTTCATTTCCTAATTTGGATTTTTTTTCTTATTCTAATTAGCTCATATTCATGACAATTTATTGATTTTTTTTCTTTTTAGCTCATACCTCTAACTTTGTAGTTCAACATTGTTATTATCAATGCATCAATCTTGATTTTTTGACTAATATCAATAAAAAAAAAAATCTCTAAAAGAATAAGACACAACAGTCCTACTCAATATTAGATGATTTTTACCAAATACAATATATTTTCAACAATATTTATATTTTTCAGTTTACAGTGGCCAATGTGTATTTTAAATTAATGTACATACAGGTATTGAGAACAATGGTAAGAATCCACCATATATGCACGAGACATCATGATTTTTCTGTATGTTTTTAGTGAGAAATTACACAAAAATAGATTTTGATAATCAGTTTTATATATTTATATTATTATTATTAATAATATTGCATGAACTGACCTTGATGTGGGAATTTAACTAGGACATATCTGAAGATTTACACTGAAAAAACTGAAATCTGAACAAGTGAAAAGCATCTTTTGGTGCATTTAGTTCAACATTAGTAGAATTATGTCGTTCCCCTGGCAGACAATTTAGCTTACTTGTTTTTTTTTTGTTGGTTTTAGTCAATTTAATCTTTGTTGCTTTGTCAAAACCAGCCTGACATGACCAGCCCAGCTCTCACCGATCCACTTTGTCTGTAATAGCCACTCACGGCCTCATTTAGGGATTCACATATGAAATGTTGTTATTGAACGCAGCAGAAGTGGGACGGGGTCACAGGAACCTGCATATCCTGGTCCCCCCCCCCCCATGGGCCCTCCTGTGTTTGTGTGTACAGCCGACCACACCCAAACACAAACGCTTTGAAGCGTACGCGTGTTTGCGTGTGTGTCACTCGGCATATGGGCATCCGCGGACACGTCAAAGGCTGGTAAGTGGCCTCATGTGCGCGCGATTACCTCAAATCTATCCCCCAAAAAATGTGTTTTCATGCTGTTTTCCGCCCCGTGTGTAAACACAATCCGCCAAATTTAAACAAGCAGGAAAGCAGCGGTGATATCCCTGCAAACACCGAAAGGAAACCGGATCGGCCGGAGTCTCCGGTGGGCAGCGCAGCACCGCACACTCAACAACAAAGGATGTTTGCCGCCGTTTGTTCCGGGGGGAGACGCCACGCTCTCACATGGAGGACTCACCCACGCAGGCTGAGCTGAGCCTTGGCAGCGATGGACAGATTCAGGCTGACCAGGTTGCTGTCCGAGTTGTCTTTGTTGGAGCTGTGGAGGGAAAAAAAAAAAATCAAAATCACACGAGATAAAACACAAATGCATGTGTCACATAACGTCTGGTAATAAGGCTGTATTCTTATGTTTCAACAGGCCTGGAAACAATAATCACTGGCCCGCGTTTAACAGTCTGTGCCCTTGTCTCATGACGTGATTTATCCAAATCACCAGGAGGAGGAACAGTGGAGATGTTGTGTGGCGCTCGCCTCCTCCGTGGAGTTCCTCTGGGCCGTCTGTCTTGTTTTGTCTCTGTGGTTTAAGTTCCTCACGCCGCAGACAGTGACAGGACCAGGCCAGACACAGGACGCATTTACATGGCTAGGACAAACAGACTCTTTGTCTGTGTGTGTGTGTGTGTGTGTGTGTGTCACCTGTGTATCTGCAGCTCAAAGCTGATCTTCGGTCCGGCATCTTCCAGCCTTTGGACGGAGAACCGCAAACCGACAGATAGCTGGGAAAGAGAAAATGCAAATAAGAAAAAATTTGAAAAAAACACATGACAGGAAAAAGAGGATCACACTTATAGAGAGATGACACGGAGAAAATTAAGATAATTAAATTGGGCCTGCACATCAAAAGGCCACATCATGCCTAAGTGGGCAGTAATACAGAAAACCCCCTAATTAGGCCTTCTAGGGTTATTACTCCACAGGCAGAAGTTCACTTTGTGTGTTGACGGCCGCGCAAATCTCCAATCGGAGAGAATCCAGACAACACGCAGGGACCCCCCCCTCCCCTCACCACCACCGGTTTAAACCCAAAGTCCTCCAGGCTAACGCGGAACAACTGCACAACTACCGAACAACAGGTCTAACACATGGAGGGAAAATGAGAGCGTGCGGGCTGGCGGTGACACTTCAAGGGGCCGGGCCGGCTTTGTAGTCAGAACCGTCTTCATGGGACACATTAGTGAGCCTGGGGGGGGGGGGGGGAGAGATCTGAGGAGACAGACCCCAAACCAGCACGAGAGGACGTCACTATCTGCTGCGAGAGGGGGGGGGTTACATCAAAAGTCAGAAATGGAAAGGAGCCCGGCGATTACTCCTAAAACCATTAAAAGGTGGGTTCAGCCTCACACAAATCACCATACATCCTCCTCTTGTGATGTAGTTACATTCCCACTTGTTCATATGTACATTTAATTTATTCCAAACTATTATTGGTATAGCTGCAGTATCACCAAATATGTTTCTGTGCAGCGCTAATTCCTCCCTGATGGAAGCCATATATCTTTAATTATCAATATTCTGGCTTATCATTTGAAAACAAAAGGAGCTGAAGTGATGGGTGATATAAAGGAAACCCGATACATCACGAACTTTCCGAGATTGGATCGGGAAATGAAATCCTCAAAACACGTTCACAGCTTGGAGTGCCTGGGATCATGGGGAACATCGGATGGAAAATGCGAAACAGACACGAAGGAAAGTATCGCGACGGCGAAGAAAAAATATTTACAGAAACGAGAAACATGCGTGTCGCAAAATGATAACCCAGCGTATCGTGTTCCTTGTGATAGGATTTCATGCAGTAGACAGACAATGAAAACAAATTACGCCTAAAAAGAGGTGCCTTCATGTCATAATTGTTAACAAACGCACGCTAAAGTGCCCCTTTAAATATCTACGTGTGACTAAAGTGCCTTTTTTAAACATCTGAACATGCACTAAAGTAAAGTTTTATTTACCTAAATGTGCACCTGAGTGCCCTTTTAAATGTCTAAACATAAACGCTTAAATGCTGTTTTAAATGCCTAAATGTGCGTTAAGTGTCATTTGGGGTAAAAACACACGTTCTCCAGATTCCACTGGGACCAAGAAAATCTAGAAAACTACTACTACTGTAATTACATTTTTATTGGACCCGTTTTTGCAACTTAGATTTTGAGGCAAAACTGCAACTCGGCTGACATAGTGTTAAAATGCAATGGAATAAAGGAGAAGTCAGCAACTTTCGAAGGATCCACCGCCCACAGAACTATTTTCTTCTTGCATCCATGTCTCTGTGTGAACTGATCATTACTACCTTGAATAGACAAGTGAGATTAAGTTTTAACATACAAATAATACATAATCTACATGAAACATATTGTAGGTTTCCTTTTTTTCTCTCCTCCTGCCTCTGCTCCGTCGTAATTTAACTTTTAGCTCTCAGGTTTATCTAGACGTGCAGGTCAGTGTGAGGTTTGCAGCATCAACAAAAACTGACTCCAGAGCAAACATTTATTTAATTTCCAGGATCTCTGTTGGACGGTGTCCACTGCTGGATAATCAGCCTCGTTAAAAGTACAGCTGCTATAAGTAGTCGACATACAATAAAACTCACTGTTTTGAGCATCAAATAGTTGTTTTAGTAATTCTTTTGAGGAAAAATGCCAAGAATTTGGCGGTTATAATAATGCAATGTGAAATGTTTATTTGTCAAGCCGAATACTTTTGGATTATGAACAAAACAAACACGGCAAAGACATGTGAAGACGTCCCAATGTGCTTTTCAGACACTTCTCTTTATGACATTTTATGGGCAAAACAGCTGATCGAATAAGTGAGGAAATAATCTGCATATTAATAGATAATAAAATTAAACACTTGCAGCCATAGTTGAAGGAGTCAAAAATTGGAACAGGATGTGGTTTGTTTAAAATCATAATTGCTGCAGATGGACGGTTTTCCCTGAAGCATGTACCTTGCTCATGAAGTCACTACAGCTGCATCACGAGACACGAGAAATGAACCCCAGCGATGAGAAACATTGGGTTGCACGATGCAACAAGAGTCCGTACGGCGTGTAGGGAAGTATGTTCTGCATAAGCTCACGGATTCCTGAGTGTCCAGCGGGGCAAGGGTAGAGTTAAATATGGGAAACATCTGGATGGTGGGGGGGTGCATGCACACACACACACACACACACACACGCACACACACAGGCACATGCCTCTTGTCCCTTTCACATGCCTCGTTATGCTCTCCTCCCCCAACGGTGAAACATGACCACATAATTGATTTATCAGAATGCTGTGTGTGTGCCACCTCCAGCGTGTCGGCCTCGACACCTTTGGCGAAGTCCTGCATTCACAGTAAGAAACACACACACACACACACACACACACTGAAACACATGAGACAGGCTTGGTGGGACACACACACACCAACACGATTGGATTTCAAGTCGGAAAGAACCACTCTTTGCTTCCTGACAGCCGTCTAATAAGCTGAATGTGTCTTTATTGTTATTAAACGCTGATGCACACACACACACAGACACACACACACACCCACACCCACACACACACACACATACACACATACACACACATTGAGTTGAGAGTGGAAACCATCAATCAGGGTGAGTTAAACCTGAGGAGTAACATTTGCAGCTTCTTAGTGCGGACATCCGAGAGGTAGTTTCAGAGAAACCTTTGCTTTTTTTGACTTTTCCAAGCGGCGATAACTCACCTCGGCTCCGGCCGCCATCGGATTCCCGAGGTCGCACACCACCATGCGGGACTCATTGACCATCTTGTACTCGCAGTTTAACTGAGACAGCGACTGGGGGTGGAAGAAGAGAGGAGAGGAGATGATGCAAAGGGAGAAGAAACGGTTTGACAAAATGAATGAGGATGACAAATAGGGAGCGGCGAGAGTCAAGAGGAAAAAACATGAACGAGAGAGGGGGACGAAGGACAAACTCAAACAGGGGGGAAGGGAGAGAAAATGTGAAGGAGGGCAGCAGAGGAAGAGTGATGAATGCTCTGACAGTAACAACCTCATCAATCAAACTGCTCTATTACACACTCATTAGTGCACACACGCCTGCATACACACACACACACACACACACACAGCAGTTGACCCGATCCATTTCCGTGGCCACTAATGCAGCTTGTAAATCATAATAGGGGCTTTTGGGCTGTTGCCAGTTAAGCGTACACTCCTGATAAACCTCGACCTTAATCACTCTAAACAAACACACGCCGCAAAGACACAACAGGATGTGATGTCACGATAACTGCGCCTAGAATTAGCTCACTTGCTACTCGCTTATGGTCACTCAGCACATGCTCGAGTTGTGTGAATCAGAATCAGAATCCACCCTAGTGTCTCCACATCAAACCAGGTTCAGTGATTTCAGGCAACTCTGTATGCACTGTGTGTGTGTGTGTGTGTGTGTGTGTGTGTGTGTGTGTGTGTGTGTGTGTGTGTGTGTGTGTGTGTGTGTGTATGTGTGTGTGTGTGTTTACCTCGATCTTCCTCTCCACCCCTATGTAGTCGGCCTCTGCTGGTATCAGGGTGTGAAGCTCTGTCTCGTAGGCTCCCTCGCCACGGTTCACCGCACTGATGGTCAACATCACCAGATTGTCATCACCAATCACCAGCTCCGAGCGGTCCCTGTGAGTGTGTGTGTGTGTGTGTGTGTGTGTGTGTGTGTGTGTATCATTACAGAAGGAACAGAACAGAGAGAAGACATCATTTGAGTCGTGTAGTGACCACAGATCATAAAGCCTCTTATAATTTGTTGGAATTGGAATCTTGCTTCAATCTGCTCATCTGCATGGAATGCAATACCCGTGACCCCAGTATATGTGTGTGTGTGTCAGAGTGTGTGTGTGTGTGTGTCAGTCAGTAGAGGGTGACAGGATGTTTGTATAACGCTGCCATGGAGATATCATGCAGCTGGAAACACTACAGAGAGCAGGCTGATTCGCATATGAACACACATACCACACGGTAAATGAAACTATAATGTGTGCAACTTGGATGTAAACTTCGCTCATTGTGTGAAGAATAACAGACATGGTTTTCATTGGTTTATCTGCGCGTTCGTGCCTGTGTGTGTGTGTCTGTGTTTGGTCGTTTGAAGTGTCGAGTGTTTACAGGTCGGGGTCAAAGGGCGCGGGCCCCTGTCACTCTTACATGCTGGCAGAGAGCTGGAGGTCGGGGATGCAAATGTTGTCGTCGCCGCAGTCCAGCAGAATGTAGGCCTGAGAGGAGGAGATGGTCACGAGGAAAATGTTCAGTGATCGCCATCGAACTGCAAACTGGGACACACCAGGATGCAAATGCTGTACACATGCACACACTGGAGTTCTCCTCAACACCTAAACTCATTCTGGGGCAGCAGAATGAGTTTAGGTGCGTGAAAAAGTGAAAAGTTTATCCCCAAAATACCACTTCTTCAGTGAGCTATCATATTGTATAATCCATGATTATTCATTAAAACAGGTCAGCATTGAAATCAAGGAAGAAGACAGGTCTCGGTACAGATCAAACACTTGGAAAAAGTGAGCAACATACGCTGCTTACTTTTCATAAGGCTTGCTTGTTAGACAAATAACCGAGAATTTATAAGATGTGTTTTTTTGGTGTCCAGCATTTTTTTCCCTGTTGCATTCCCTTTGTCTGACTAGCGAGTTCTTCATCCTAAGAGTGTTTGATCTGTAGTTAGTTTGGCTGGAAATAAATGTCCGAGTTGACCACCCATGTTCATCCGCCCTGCACTTTAACAAGGCAAAGTCAAGCTTCGTGTCAAATAACGAGTTAGAGGTAAAAGGGAAGTCATTTTTCACTTCATGAGAAAGTGACTAAATTACCATGAGGCCAGTTTGGATTTGGGACTGGTGTTCTACCTACATGTTCTTGCAGGAAGGTGCTGCTGTAGCGGTTGAGGACGGGTGGGAGCTCTTGGCCGCGGGGAGGGGCCAGGCTGTAGTTCAGAGCCAGCGAGATGGGAGTTAATTTGTCCCTGAACTCATCCTCCTCCTGAAAATAAATAACAGAAAGAGGGAATGTTAGGGAAATTTTCTGCTTCTGGTGAAGAAATGAAATATTAGACGGTGCCGGCTGCATCCAGGATTTCTAGATGGGGAAAGGACCCAGATGGCATTTAAACAGACGTATTTATACGTCGAGCATGAAGCATAAATAAGTATGCATTAGACCTGTCTCTGCCCCCCTGGGGGGGACGTTCACAACATCCTGTCTAAGTCTGTGTCTGCCACAGTTAAAAAGATATGAGTTTAAAACACATAGCATTGCCTCTGCAGGGAAGAAAAATCCACTTTTTTTTTGGTTTGAAATAACAGCAAATCCTTTGTAACATGGTGCACAATGCTGTGTGCAAAACACATGTTTATTTCTGCATGTTTGCTGCATGCGTTGCTCACTTTCAGGTAAATGGTGTAGCTCAGGCACGAGTGTGGACGGTTGTGTCCGAGCCGGAGGAGCCCGGTGTGGTGCGGCTGCTGGGTGTCCAGGAAGAGGACTCTCTTGACTCCGCCCCTGGTGCCTTTCAGCCAATCCAGCTGCAGCTCGGCTCTCAGGTCTGAGGAGGGGGTGACGGAGATGTGGAGGAGGATGCAGGAAAAGATGAGTGACAATAACAATAATCCAAGCAAACAGACAAGCCTTAACTGCTGCTGAATCCATGTGTATGTGTATGTGTGTGTGTGTGTGTGTGTGGCTTTCTATTACTGAAAGGAGCCATTTGTGGGCGTTTTTACTCCACAGAGCATCATTAGACAGTGGAAACAATGCACTTCACACCTCCACTGTCTGTGTCTGCCTCTCCCGCCCTTGTCCACCGCCCCTGTCTTTGTTGTTTCTTCGCTCCGCACGGCGCAGCCGCTTCCCAGCGTGAAAACTTTAATGAGACGTTGGAAAATACCCGACTCCGTCTACTGACCCGCCCACCTCACTTTTCCCTTTTGACTCTCTCTCCCACACACACTTACACATACACACATTGTGTACAGCTGCTTACCTACGGAGCTAGGGATCCCCACACCACTGATTGCTGCACACACATCCACGTTGAGACTGAAGAGAAGAGAGAATGTGGAGGATAGAGAGAGAAAGGGGGGGGAGAAGGAGAAGGATTTGATTTAGTAACTCTTGAAATATCTGGATTATTACAATTAAATATCTAAATGGATGAACGTCTTCATGCGTGCAAAATGATTTTATTAGTATACATTCTACTGTGAAGATCTGATATTCTGAATTGCATAAATTGTCTAATTCTTTGCTTTAAGAGTTTTTGCAGCGTCATTCCAAAAAATGTACACGTTGCATTCTGAGTGTGGTTTATGGTAATTTGTAGCGCTGGGAAGAAAAGACGACTGCACACTAAGCTCCAAATGTTGTATTAATTCATCGATTATGCATGGTTAACCGCAGCCTCCCCGCCATATGCATGACAAAATCATAAAAAAATAACTATATCAACAACAAACTAGACATCTCAATAAGTATCTAACTAATTTGATCCACTCCACTGCCAATAGGAATTTATCCCTTCCTGTACTCTGGGGAGGTGGGTGGGGGGGCAGTGGGAAATCCTGCTGGGGGCCCTGTGAGCCCCTCTATTAGACACACAGACATGGGAGACTGAGAAACAATTCTGCTTTTCCTCCATGTATGTGTTTATGATTGTATGTTGTGTGTGTGTGTGTTTGTGTCTTATCACCTCTTTAATCAAGACCAGGAAAGTGACTCCCACACAGGGAACTCTGCACTGTTAATAACCACTAATCTAAGGAAGCCTGCAGACATAATGCGCCTGATTCTCCACTAAAGGCCGAGCAATGTGCAATATGAGGTAAATGACTTCATGGGATTTTTCGTTTGTTTGGTTTTAGTTCACAGATCTACGGTGGCCGACAGGGGCAAGCATGCCGCCCAGAACTAAAAGCATAGTACAAGTGCTAAACAAATTCACAGAAATGAAGCTGTAGGAAAGACTTTTTAATCCACAAAACAAATGCAAAAGAGAAATGCTGCAAATGCCATAAAAACACACAAAACCCCAAAACAACTGCAAGACAGAAACTCATACATGCTCCACACTTACCCTCTTTTTTCTTTTCCTTGCCATTGGCTCCACCTAACATTACAAGTCCAATATACCAGTAAGTGAAAACCAGTGGTGTAATGTAACTAAGTATTTTTTACTTTGTTACTTTTTTTTGTATTTGTACTTGACTAAAGTTAAAATAATAATGCACTTTTTCTTTTACTCCCAAACATTGTGTAGTAATTATCTGTGCTTTCTACTCCTTACATTCCGGAAAATGACCTCATTACTCATTATCATCATATTAACAGGGCGACACGGTGGAGCAGTGGGTAGCACTGTTGCCTCACAGCAAGAAGGTCGCAGGTTCAAGACCGCCTTGGGGCCTGGGTCTGGGACCTTTCTGTGTGGAGTTTGCATGTTCTCCCCGTGTCTGCGTGGGTTTTCACCGGGTACTCCGGCTTCCTCCCACAATACAAAACATGCTCAGGTTAATTGGCAAATCTAAATTGCCCATAGGTGTGAGTGTGTGTGTGAATGGTGTGTGAATGGTGTGTGTGCCCCACGATTGGCTGGCGACCATCTGGGGTGTATCCCCCTGCCTCTCGCCATAAAATGCGCTGGGATAGGCTCCAGCAGACCCCTGCGACCCCGAAAGGGAATAAGCGGGATAGAAGATGGATGGATGGATCATATTAACATATATTCGTCTAAATCTTGCATGAAAAATTGCCTCCTAAGTGCCTTGCAGTGTTGTTTGCAACTTTTAACCAATCAGGTAGTTCCCTGTTATTTAAGACACGCCCACTAGTTGAGTGGGCGTGTCCCAAACAACAGGGGCAAAACGCGGCTAATTTACGGCGCCAAGCAGGTTTAAACGCTCAAATTTGTGAGATTTCGCTTTATATAGAATAATTTTTTTAATAAAAAAAGGGGGCAACGGACATAACAGTTTCGGGAGGAATCACGGATATGCGCAAACATTTGCGCACAGAACATGGAATAACGGAAAAAAGGAGCGTCGTGTTTTTGACGAAGCTAATCACCTCTGGTAAGTAGCCAGCTACGCCTACAACATTCTACAACATTAGCGCTAGGCTAACAAACCAATTCCTTTTGTTTAACATTTATTTACATGACAGTGACGAGAGAGGCTGTTTGTTCTGAGTTTGTTACGTCTTGACTTCCAAGTAAAAAAACTTGATGCTAATCAAACTTTTCTTCGAAATATAGAATCGATAGAGAATAATGAAATATAAAAATTGTCAATTCCCATTACTACTTGTGAATACTCAGCAGTGACATTGGCAGAGGCAGAAATTGTATATATATATATATATATATATATATATGTATATATATACACACACATAATGACACAGACCTGTGTACCTGTAACTGTACCTGTACTTTTACATGAATAAATATTTTGCAGGATATTGGTATTTTTACTTAACTACCGAACTTAAGTACTTCCTCCACCTATGAAAACTATGGTTAAATCAAATTAAAAAAACATAAACCATAACTATGCTGCTCTTTTATGATAATGTAAAAGATGATGGGCCAGAGTTTACGATGAATATAAAGGAAAACTGTGTGTTTGTTGATATTTGCAGCATTTCTTCTACTGCATTTGTATTGTGGGTTTGTAAGTCTTTGCTTCCGAATGATTTCTGTAACTGCAGGATTTTTCTACTGCAGCTTTTTTTTTTGGCATCTACTTTAATGTGTTTTTGGTTTTGCGTCATTTCTGTGTTTGCGGTGTCTTTCCGTCTGCGGCTTGCTGCCCCTGTCGGCCACCGTAACAGCCCAAAAAAAACCAACAAAAAAACGCAGATGTTGTGGATGCTCGTTTGTTAATAATTAGGAACCTCAGTTAAATGACACAGTCACACTGAGCGGGTTTTCCTCTTTTAAAAGAGTGCGATGCAGATGTGAGTTTATGTGTGTGAGTGTGATAAATACCAGTTCCTATTTTTAAAAAGTCGCTCCCCAAAGTTATCTCCAACTCTCCAGGTGGTTCCATGCGTGTTTAATATGTGCTGTAAGCATGTGTGTTTTCGTGTTTTTGGGTGGGAGCGCTCAAGTGTGATTCTAATAAGCAGTGTGTGTCAAACTTAAGTGTATGCAGTAAGGAAATGACCCCTATTTTACTGACAACAGTGCCAGTGCTTGGTTAGTCATTACTGTATGTAATTTTCCACCCAAAATGCATCTGTGCTATATACACACACACACACACACAGCCTGCTAACCCTCCCTGCAAACATGCACACACAAATCCCCTTCACAACCCCCGGATCTGCTTAACAAGAAAGAACGTTCAATTTAAGCCTGGCCATTAAGTAGCTGTCCCTCCTTTTCCTCCACTCCTTCATCCTCCCCTCTCCCGCCCCAGATTGTGCCTTTTATGTATTATCACATCAGCCGAATCATAGTTAAACTTTCTGATTTCCTTAGTAAAAATCGTGTAGATCTTTGCAAAGCCACAAGGGTTTCAGTAAAATCTGTTTTCCTTTGGCTACTCAGGGGTGGCAAAAAACTATCTGCGAACGCAAAACTGATTAATATTATTGCTTTTTTTATGTCGGACGCATTAGCACGTGGTTGCTTGATATATTATTCATTTGAATCTGAATTGCTGGCCATCTGATGCGGTTAAATCCAACATTCACTCTCGTTTTACCTACGATTCATCAGCCCCTGAGGGAAATATCTTGGCTCTTCAGCTGCTAAATGTTCCCACATTTATCTCTCTTCTGTTTGAGCAGTTTGCAATTCTTTACTGAAGCTTGCTCCTTGAGCATTTCCAGACTACTTTTTTTTATGGATCAGGAGCTATGGTTGCATTTTGAGAAGTTTGTCATTTTTTTCTCACACAACAGAAAGAAATATCCTTTATCCAGATGGTGGGAAGAATCTTTGAGGATTCTGGAAATACCTGAAGATTTCAAAGATCGCTGAAATCAGACGCACAGGCTTGATTTGATTTGAATGTTATTGTAATACATGAGAGGCACAAACTGGGCCTTTCTCCCGCTCCCACTGCAGAAGAAATAACCGCAATGTTTAAAAAAAAAAAATCCTCACCCCTTAAAACATCCCTTAATTTTACGAGCTGCCGTTCTTGTGAGTCCTATTTCCGATCCGATTCCATACCTCCGACCAAAACATTACGGCGGTTTATTTGAATAAGCTGAGTTTTGTTTTGACAGCGGTCCACACTAGTACTTTTTGTCAATCTGACTCAAACCATGTTCCCCCCCTATTTTTTTTTTTTTTCCCGGCCGCCGCCAACACTCACACACTTCCACACACACGCAGACACCGCAGTGGCAGCCGGCCGAATGCGCCTCTCCCGTCCAAATAGTCCCACGGCGCTTCAGGACCAACAATAGACTGTGGCGAGGCGGCAGGAGCTTTTAGACCCGTTCCCCTCCACTAAACTCGCCCCAGACCGTTCAGAAAGCCAGCGTGCTACCCGCAGGAACAACAACGCAGTCTAAATAGAATTACAGAGTTTAAAATTAATTGCAGAGTCCCATAAATCCGTATTGCGAGGTTATACGAGCATGTCATGCTTTATCCAGCGTGGAGTTAAATCACTGCATTAGACCCACAGACCTTGGCTGATGGCAGACGTCTGGACCACAGGGGTGAAGTATTTGTCATATCTGTCAGTGTGTGTGATTTTTGATTGTGTATATTTTATGCTGCATACCATTTTAAAATACAGTATAAGCTGCAGGATTTCTGGTGCAGATCTGGGTTTTACTGCAGCTGTGGAGCTCATTTAAGTCTTGATCCCTGTTTTTGCTTATATTCACCTGCAGTGTCTCCCATGCTGAACTAGATTATGTACAGAGGTTTACAGTCGAAAACTGACTAAATTAAGTATACTCAATTATGTCACTTTTCGTTTTTGTTAAATTTTCAGTGTGGTGACGTTGAGGGCCCGCTATCTTTCCCACAATGCAATGCCTAACAGTGGAGTGGAGCTGCACACAGCTGGAAGAGATTTGGCCTGTGGTGGAGAGCTGGAGGAACATCTCAGCTAAAAAAGCAAGTATAATTTTGTTGGGAAAACATTTTGCTTGTTTAATTGTCAGCGGTGTTCCGAATCATTTGTCAGCTGGTTAATGTTCAGTATCAAAGATCACTTTTATTTATTAGACACTCAGTGGGGAAAAAAAATGACACTGAGATGATTACTAGATTCACTGTAGTAGACAGTAGAATCAGATTGTGAGTGACTTTCCCTAGGGTGCAGTTTTTCAACATTATTCCAATAATAATGGTTAAGAACAAGACGGCATTGCTAAAAAGAGTATAGGAAACATCCAGTTTACTTAAAAGAAAGTCAAACGCATCCTTTTGGAGCAAACATTGCTTTCAATAATTGCATCCATCTGACAATTTCCAGTTGTTCCATTGTTAAAAAAGCTTTTTGGTAAAACTTTATAATACCCATGATCTATAAAGGGTAAATTGAGTCTATTAAACGTATTAGTTATTAGTTATTTTTCTGCATTTGGATGGCTATTATGAAGTTTGAACTGATCATTAAATAGTTTAATAACTAGTTTTTAGAGCATCTTTAAACATTATTTAGATAGTTAACATTCAACAGAATTAAATTGAGAATAAAAAAGTGGGGTTTCATTACGTATTAACAATCTATGTAATTACAAATGCTTTACCAAGTATTTATCAAGCATTAACAACAGTATTAACACAGTTAACACAGTATTATAATCATCAATCACAACTATAGCCATTCAAGTAAAGGTTTATGAACTAATTATTACAAATAACATTTTTCTTTACATCTATGTGCTTGATTATCTCTTTCATAATGAGTCTTTGTAGTTTTTTTGTGATATCTGAGGTGCATAATGCCTGTAGATGTCATTTGCCTGAAGAAAACAATAAAATAATGTAATAAAAACAAACAAATAGTGAAATAAATATTATTGCAGATAGTAATTAACTACCAAATTGGTACCATTCAGTTATTATTAAGTGTTACCACCTTTTATGTATGCTATGTATCTGAGCATGCTCTTCCTACCAGGTAACCATGGTGTCAGTGTTGTGCAGGGAACACTGTCGGTCATCAGGGTTCAGGATTCTGGGAGTCAGGATCATTGAGGCTTCCACAGACACTACGGATCGGGCCCTGTGCACAAAAACACAAATGCTTGACCCGACTGAATGGAGATAACAGGACTTGGGAGTATCATGGAGTTCCAGGGAAGGAGGGGGGAAAAAAAGAGAGGCAAGTTTAGGAAACATCACATTCTTACCTGTACACGGACACCTCGCCTGAGCCAAAAGCCCCAACGATCAGATCTGCAGAGAGCGAGAGAGAGAGGGGGGAGAGAGGGAGAGACGGGAAATAGGGAGCTTCAAAGACTGCCACAGATGGGACTGATTTCAAGGTCTCCAGCAATCTTCATCAAACACAGACTTCTCACATTTAACACACAGACACACACACACATGCACACAATGATACTGCACTGACATTCTGGTACATTAAAGCTTTATCTTTCTCTTCCGTTCACATATGACTCGGTTGAGATGACAGAACATG
Source organism: Eupleurogrammus muticus (assembly GCA_036785175.1). Lineage (NCBI taxonomy): Eukaryota > Metazoa > Chordata > Actinopteri > Scombriformes > Trichiuridae > Eupleurogrammus > Eupleurogrammus muticus. Next base: position 5,762,506 of record JAYKQN010000026.1, read on the forward strand.
TGTTGATTTGTTCATTATATGAGTGTGTGTGTGTGTGTGTGTGTGTGTGTGTGTGTGTGTGTGTGTGCACGCATGCGCGCACATCAGTACAAGACGGGGACCCCACACTGCATTCCAGCGCCATTAAAAACTTCACTTCAATCACATTCTGCTTAACAACAGCGTTTTCCCAACAGCCCACGTAGCGACGCAATGGCTCTTAATTATAACCAGCAGATTTTGATTTGTTTTCATGACTTTTGTGATGAATACACACTTTTAATTGGCTTTCAGAGTTCTAAAATAGAACTGGCATTTAATAGCTGCGGTGAGGGGACACATACCGAAAGGAAAGCCGCACGTAGACAAAAGGCGCAGCCTACACACATGCACTTATACAAGTGCTGATTAAAACAATCTGAAACTGCAGAGAGGCACTTAATGGATACAAGCACCACTACCAGATGCAGCCAAACTAAGTTATGAGATCCTTAAGAAGACGTAATAACCTCATGCTGCTCACGGAGAGGCGGCTAATGACTATTTTCATTATTTATACAATTAACTGATTAACTGCCTGGTCTATAAAATATTAGAATTTAGTGTAAAAAGCCAATCATGGTTGTTCCAATTGCCTTTTCCCCTTCTGATTGATCTTGAAAAGGCATCAAATTTGCACATTTTCAAAAGCTGGAAGCCGGCGAATGTTTTGAATTTGAACATTTCTCAAATCATTTTCGCCTCCTGTCAGCTGAGAGACTAATCTATTGATAATTCTGTCATTGTTCTGAGCAGCGCCCAGTGGAAACTGCTGTGGTGACCTGCTGCTGCTGTGGGGGGGGGACACAGCGTTCCCGGCGAGTGGACGTGTCCTTTGGCAGACTTCGTCTTCGTCATTTGGTGTCTCTCCCCTTCTGCGTATTCAAGAAGAAGAGGACTAATTGAATCTGAGTGAGTCACATCTGTTTCTGCCTTTGGCTTCAGTCAGTGAGTCCCCCTGAAACCACAACATTAAACATTTAGGCCCTGTCCCTCTTTCCCCCCAGGGTGCCCGATGTGACTGTGTGTGTGTGTGTGTGTGTCGTGTATCAGAAAAGCCCGCGACGGAAAAGGACCTCAAGATGTGGCTTTTGTGGGGCAATTGGAGAGGTATGGAGACAGGGGGGAAAAAGAGTGCATGAGAAAGGGAGAAGGGTTGCAGCAGATTTTACACTTGGCCTATAAGATCACATTCTGTGTTTTCAACAGATGGAGAGAGATGAGAGACGAGAGAGAGAGGGATGTTCTCTTTTCCTTTTCCAAAATTCCACCGTCCATCCAAGCTGTTGGGAGTAGTGCAACCTGGAAATCCAACTCCACTCCTCACCATAAGTGGGTACACGGTTCTAGTTTTACAGTAGATAGTAAAAAGAGTAGTGGCTGTCTGTTTCCTGCAGGTCTGATTTGAGGATAGGGCCTTTAGGGGGGGGGGTTAAGTGCGTGTGCGCTCGCATGGCTGCACAGAGGCTTAAATCAAATAACGCCCCATTTGCCGTTCCATGTCAATCCCATTTCCTCGCGCGCACACACACAGGAAAGCCTGCCTGCCGCTGCTGATTTGAGCCTTCGCTACGCGGTATGCAGGCGCTCAGTGACGGCAGGTATCCGTCCGGTAACTGGGCTGCCAGCGTCCATCTTGGGCTGTGAAAACACGGCTTCCATCCAGAGTTTAGACGGACTGTCAGGCTGTCGCTGTTCTACTGCCTCTTAGGCTGCAGGGGACAGGCCTCCATCCATGAAATGTCAGAGGTCAATGAAACTCCATGGGAAAAAAAAGAAAATTAGGCAGTTTCAAGAGAGATTTCTTCATTCTTGCATGTCTGGGTGGGATTTTCAGGCCTTTCTAGTTATGAAACATTGTACAGCATCAGCTCATTTTTACACTACAGGAAATGGGGATAAGGCTTGAAAACTGTGGAGGATTTTGGAAGAGTTGTCAAATAAAATAATGTTTTATTAAATGCTGTTTCATGAGTCATCCGGGGGGTGAGTAGCAATACTTCTGATGGAACAATAAATTTGCAAAAACTTATCCTATAAATGCTCTACTTATCCTATAAATGCATTTTTTTTAGATTGTGGAAGCCCCCTCATAAATTTTATTCCTACTTCCTAAGCCAAATGACTGACCTAATGACCCACTCATTACAACGCGACACAACGCAAATCCAAATCAACGACGCTGATGTTTTTCTCTGTAACTCCTGGCGAGCCGCGTGATTGACAAGTAAAACATTGTCAGTTTTTGACCCCCGACCCCTTTGCCTGGACCTAAAATGCACCCTGAGGGAATCTGACCCCAACCTTAACTTTCAGCCTCCAGCATCAGTGAAACATGAACTCGGCGCTGCTTATTTGGCGTTTGCCGTGGCTTAATTAGGCTTAATTCCGAGCAGCAGCGCTTTAGTTCCTGCTTTGCCCACTTTGCAGGATTCTTTAGCTTCCCACTGTAAACTACCACATAAACACAAATAGATGACGTTATCCTCAGAGAAATAGCGAGTTAAAGCTGAAGGTGGCGCCTAATCGCCCCCCCCTTCCCTCTTCTGTGATCCTGCAGCGATGTAATGACGTTGGACGCCTGTGCAGTCCTCTCATAACGCTGATCAAACATCTCCAGGCTCCTTTGAACAGTGTGACTTTACTACCCTGCTAACGACACGCCGTGTGCGCGTGTGTGTGTGTGTGTGTCACTTCCGTCGGGCCAACTCTCTAATGACAGACGACGTGAGGCAGTGCTCGGCAGGCTTGCGCGCATGTTTACGGTGTGTGTGTGTGTGTGTGTGTGTGTGTGTGTGTGTGTGTGTGTGTGTGTGTGTGTGTGTGTGTTGGCTGACAGTTCTGCCACCCAGAGTTTCTACTCCACTTCCTTCTCCCAAAGGGCCTCCGCCAGCCTAAGTTTCAACTCAACCCTGTAGGCCCGTGTGTGTGTGTATTTACTGTAGTGTTATTTTATTATTAATCCGGGATCTCTTGATTTTTTGCGGCGGCCCTGCAAATGGTTGTAGCTCTGAACCCGGGGCCTGGCACATGCTCAACACACACACACACACACACTGAACCGGTGAAAACGGATCACGGGTCCACACATGTGACCCCTCTGTGCAGTATTTCGTTTGATATCCTGTTTGCGGAGTGAATGAATATGTTGTTATAGTGGGATGAAAAAGGGGGGAAAAGGGGAAAGGGAGCAGGCACAAGGAGAAGAGAAGAAAAGAAAAGGTAAAACTAAACACAGGATCTGTTTCAGGCTAATCTGTGTAAGCTCAAAAAAAAAAAGCGAGACCAGAGGGGTTTTAAATTGAGGGGAAAACAAGGTAGTAAAACAGTGGTTTTACAGACCTGCTTTGTTTCAAATGGCTTTTTTGAGCGTGTGTGTGTGTGTGTATAAACAGCTTCACACTCATTTAAAAAGTGCTCAGATTCTGTTGTATGCTCGGACATCAAAGCCGAAGGTGTCGGGTAAAGTAAGTAGGTGGCACATGGAGCAGGGACCTGCTACTTGTAATCCGATTTGAACACTGCTTCTTCTGTTTTACAGTTTGAGGAATACGGTCTGAGGCTCAACTGTCTGGCAGGCTGCTGAACATGCGGATAATGTATTATTACGCTTTTTTCTCTCTCTCTCTCCATCTCATGTTTTCTCTCCTTCTTGAGTGCTGCAAATCCCAGAAGAATGGATGCAACAGCGGTCAATTGGCACTCATCCCTGTACCCCCTCTCTTTTTTTTCTGACTGATGACTTTACCAGAGTATAGTGGAGGAAAGCAAAGAACATGGGGATGGTAGTGAAGGGGGGGGGGGGTGGCGATGAAATGTGGAGGTCAAGAATGATGAAGAGGGAGGCGGTAATGAGAGGAGCTGGAAGGAAAGTGGAGAAGTGAAGGAATGCAAGTCAGAGGAGGAATTTTGATTATAACGTGGGGAGTTGAGCCGAAATCGCCGCTTTTTAGTAAAATCGTCGAAGCGCGAGTGTTTACCGGGGTACTGGTTGTTGTCCAGGTCCTGGCCTCCTCTAAGAGTGAACCCGTATCCGGGTAGGCTGCCGCCGGAGTGGCCGCTCGCTCTCAGCTCCTGGCTCAGCGTCAGACCCTGTGTGGCCACGTCCCTGTTGCCGTTGAAGATCAATACTCGGCCTCCGCGCTCCTCTCCCCCGAACGGGCAGCCAACCGCCACGTCTGAGGGATGACACACACACACACACACACACACAAGCGCATGGTTTAGACATCAACGAGATTAAGGCCCCTCTGAGATAGAAGCAAGAGGAAAACTTACAGGTAGAGGGGAAGACACAAGAAGGAAAAGAGCTTGACCTCCCTTTACCTGCACCGGGGGATCATGTCAGCATGATCGCTTACTTTACTCTTGAATTTCCCCCCTGTTTAACTTTATCTAACTTAAATCGAGTCTCTCTGTATTTTGGGCACTATTTAAGCTATTGCTCTAATTCTTGGTTACTTAGTCTTCTTGTTCCTGTATAGTGTCCTTTTTCTGTTTTATTTGACATTGTAATAGTCCTAATAAGATATATTTGGGGTTTCTCTCTAGAAAGAACAGGTTGTGTCTTTCTCGTTAATCTCAATGAGCCTCTCCTCTGATTGGCTGTGAAGGGATTGTGGCTGGGAAGTCCTCACAGCTCGTTTTAAGGACTGCATGCAATTCTCTGTGGATTGACGGTTTTCCAATGTGGGACTGCATTTATGTTTGGCTATATAACACCATTATTATGGGCTGACGTTGAAACTATAAAAATACCTGTAGAGTTTGGGAGACTGTTAAAGGTTGGCCATGTTACACAAATGATTTGTTCCAATCTTTCTCGAGAAACCTGTTGAGATTCTCATGATGTGTTCCAAATATGGGCGTCCTCTGAACGCTGCCTCTTTGTCTTTGGTATGCATTGACTCCAATTCAAAGAATTTCAGAACAAAGTAGAACATCCCTGTTTTAAACTTACCAGTGTCTCCAAAATGTTTATTTTAGAAACACCAAATCACACACACCTTGTTATAAAAGATCATATTATTGATGTTTAATATGAAACTACAGGCAGATAGCTTCGCTTATTATAAAGACTGGGAGGGAACTTAATCTGCCTCAGTAAAAAAAAAAATCAGTCAACTAGCACATCTGAGGAAGTCGCTGAATTTCGTTTCCTCATCAATTTGTGGTTAGTCTAACTCTAACCTGAGCCAGGACATATCCCTCATCCCAATCAGTTTTCTCCGCAACGTCTAATAATAGCCTAAACCAAAGCCCTGAACAGAATGAGAAAGGGAAACAGACTCCGACAGAGTGCAGCCAAAAACCTGTTGCGGCACGCAACTCCAAATGAATCCAGACCTTATCTATCTATCTTTCTTTTTTTTTTTTTGCACTCCTGTTTAAGCAAACGCTCTATAGCATGTTAATAACGTTTGTTTTCATTTTCACGGCAGACAGGGCCAGGTTGGACAGAAACAGGGGTGGTATCAATCTTCTCATCTAGCTCTTGGCGAAGAGGCAATGAGCATATTTCCACAGAATGTTGAATTCTTTAGGTATGCAGGCGTTCAGTAAGTGGAGAAACAGAACACCCACACAAACAAAGGAAAACACAAATAAATAACAGTACTGCAGGCACCTGTCCTCACGGGAAAAGTGCTGGTTTCACTATATAATATGAAGATATATGCGTATGTTTACCCTTTAACCTTGTAACACCATGCCCATTTGCAGTGTCCTACACAACAGTGTCCTCCGGTACTGTACTGTCCAAACACCTCTAGACATCCTGTTTGTCTCTGGACCCCCTCTCCTTCAGTCTAAACAACTAGGTACACATGAAGCAGATTGTGGGGTAGAGGAGATAAATGCAACCATGTGTGCATGCAAGTGTATGAGCCTTTGTGTCTGTGAGTCTGTATGTGGATGCGTGGGCATGTGTACATAGCTGAATAGCTGTGCAAAATGAAGAAAAAACACCCTTTTGCTTTAAAGAAGTGTCCTAAAATAATGTGAAAGTTACTCGTGAACATCCCCCACACTGCAGATATTCACATGGAACACCCACTTCGATCCCCAACACCAACACTATACAAGACTTTTTACTGGCAGGGCGACACTTGAATGATGGTGACAGCGAGCCACCGTTGAGTGAAGGGATTTGAAAAAAACCAAGACAGCCACATGGTGAAGTAAATTAAGGTTCCCCATCGCTGACACTGGGCAGATGATGAGGGGAAATATGAGGCTTTTTATGAAGGATTTGGAAACGGAGTGATGAGGTCTACGCTAAAGGAGGAGGCTCAGTGTCATCATCGCATAGAAAAAAAAAAGGATCTGCCAGTGATTATACACAGACAAAAAAAAGGGGGGCGCAGGTATTACACACACACACAGCGGTTTGACGTTAGCCGCTGAAAACCCTGATGACGACGTTTCCATGGCGACCCAACGATGTAATAGCGAATAATGAAATCATGCGCGAATACGGACGCGTCCTCATTAGATTAGCTCTCAGCAAGTCACCGGTAAGGGTTCCATCTCCTCTGAAGGCCACGTCACCGCCCCTCAGAGACTGTCACAGTCCCGACAGGCAGCCTGGCGTGATTTACGATTCAGGCCAGAGAAAGCTTTAGTATTGATCCACCGGTTATTGATCAGGTGGTTTGAAGGGTTTAACGGGGCGGAAAACACATTTACAAACGCTGCTCATGAATAAATAAAGCATAAATCAGTGGGACTCATAACATACAAGGGCCAGATGTGCATCCGTTCATTCATTTTTTAAGGCAGTAGTCAGTCATGGTTTGTGTGTGTATGTGTGTGTGTGTGTTTGTGTGTGTGTGTGTCTCCAATCAATATGAGGATAAAACAAACACAGAAGTGAAACGAGCTCTGTGCCGCAGGACAGAAACTCCCAGATGATTTTATCTCAGGGCACATCTGGAGAGTTAAAAATAACCCTTTGACACATGCACACGCCCCCTACACACACACACACACACACACACACACACACACACATACACACAGGCTTAACCCAGATCAACACAGGAGGAAACAAGTTCACACAGACAACCTTTCATCGTTGCACTTCCTGATTGGCTGAAGAGCTTTAGGTTTTCTCATGCAGGAGCATCTGATAGGATTTCCCTCAGCCGCAGAAGAAAACAGTCCACAAGGCACAGGAAACACAGCCAAAAGTTTGTCTGTCATCGGTTTTACCTAAAACGCCCCCCCCGCCCCTCTCCCATCTGCATCTGGTAAAGTACAGAAGGAAGAGATTCAAAAAATATATGAAAGGATCCTGATAATTTCCTCTTATCTTTCTTCTTCCCGTCATCTCTCCTTTGTCTCTCGCTCTCATCTTGCATATTTTTGTAGCTCAGATTACTGTAGTCCCCCCCCCCCTCCCGGGCTCAATTGTTGCTTAATCTTTTCTTTTTCCATTCCCTCATCCTCTCTGTGTTACCGTTGTATCCGTCCTGGTTGATGTCTCCCAGCGGCGCTATGGCCGTGCCGAAGCGCCCGAAGGTGTGCGTGCCGGTGAGGGCGACGGGCTTGGAGAAAACCAGCGGGGCCATCTGCAGGTACAGGTAGACCCTCCCCACCTCCCTGGGCTTGCTCTCCATCTCCCGCTCCATGTAGAGGGGCGCCCCGACCAGAGCGTCGTCTGTGCTGTACACACAGGTTCATAACTATTAGTAGCGATCCTTAGAGACAGAAAGAGACAAATGTGTGTGTCTAGAAAGTAACAGGTTTTATACTAACCCGTCTCCATTCAGATCAGTGACAGCCACAGAGTAGCCGAAGTAGGAGGCCATCTGACAGAAGAAAGAAAGGAACGCGTTAACATCAGTAACAGGTAGAGCTGGATGGTATATACATATATGAATTTTTTATATACCCCAATATACAGAGTTACCCCCCAGGACATTGTTTGGGATGGGGCCCATTTTAGAGCAACAAGCTGCATGCAGCTTCGTGGGAGAGCACAGCTTGTGTGTGTGTGTGCTGAGCGGTGAACATGTCGCACACTCAGAGGACCTTATAATAAGTGGAGGGATGGTTCAGCTTTAAAAAATCTGATGCCGATCAACTATAATCTGTAAATGTTGTTGTGCTAGGAGGTCACGAAACATGTCCTATAATATGGAGAATGCATGAAACTAAGATCTGCATCCTCCTCCGTATCTGCAGGTCACATTAACGTTGGCACTGCAACAAAAAATGTGAGTCAGACGTCACTCAAACACCATTTTGTGACCATTCAAACCCGTGTTAATACTAGTCTGGTCATTTGAAGCCAATTTACAGCAGTAATTTTTCACTAAGTCATTATAGAATAGGGTTAATGTCTATTCATTCATGAAAAATACTGTCTGACATAATTTTGATAAATACTGTGATATAAATTTTCATTGTCATACCGCCCAGCTCTAGTAACAGAAAAAAAGATGATTGACTGGGATGTGCTGATGCTCCTACCTGTTCCCCAGTGAAGTTCTGAATGAACGTCAGATTGGTGGAGTTGATCAGTACCACCTAAAACACAGCGGATATACGGTCAGATAAAAATAGGCCACGACTAATTAAACACAGGTCTTTTTATCCTTGCAGCACACCAGGAGTAAACATGACCAAGCGATCTGACAACCAGGCACATGAAGAATGCAGGAAAAAAAAAAGTCAGAAACCACATTAAAAAAAAAAGCTTTTACTCAACTGAAACCCCTTCTCTTTCCCTGCCCTCCCCCCTACCATCACCCTTTTTGTGCCTTTACCATTCCCCCCCTCATCGTTCTCCCATTCCCTCCCCTCACTAACCCCGGTCGTGGGGAGAGACTGAGGGGGGGTGGGGGGTGGGGGGAGGCTGAGAATTCCTTCATAAGACCTAAAATAACAACCACATGGAGAGAGCCGGGGGCTAAACGCGCACACGCACGGACACAACGACGCACGAGGAACACAGATGTTTCAAAGACGCACTAAACGGGGATAGACTTACGAACAGATACAGACGAAGACGTGTAAACACAAACCACCAGCTCGAGTGTTAAAGTTTTGCACGCTCTGGAGTTGTCAGATTGGTCACAGACGCAACCTGATCAGGCCCGACAGGTCCTGTAACACGGTCTACCTGCGTCACCTCACAACGGGATCCCGCCTCATTTCACACATGCAGCGATGCAGCGCGCCCCTCCGTACAGGAAGGAGCGCTCTCTCCTCTCGCCACGATGTCCAGACATAAAACACACACTGTTGAGAGTGTGTGTGTGTGTGTGTGTGTGTGCGCGCGCTGTGGTGAGCCCTGTGGTCGCGCCGCAGGTTAGGGGTTGTGTCTGCGTGGAGAAAGGTTAGCGAGGTTAGGTGGGGTCACCGCCCTTCACATGCAGCGGAAGCCGGGTGTCATTAGGGAGGATTGACACAGGCGGCCCCTGGGACGCGTTCCCATAGGAGAACACGCTGCAGTTTAGCATGGAGTCACATACTGTAACTGTCACAGCTGCCTGTACACACACTAAATGCTGCAATCCTGTATGAAATGTGTTATGTGTGTGGACAAGGCATTAATGCATATTGACATATTGCCAAAGCAACAAAAAAGTAAAATGCAATTCAATAATAAATGATATGTAGATGATGCTGCATTACAAGCAGTGGTGGGGGTAACATGTTGCAGTTATTTGAGGCATTACATAAAAACTTCCTAATATTTTACTCGTAAATACTTTAATATGGTAATATTTCTTTATTCGGTACAAATATCAGTAACCGTGTGTTACAATGCATTTTTTTAATATACAAATTCACTAAAATACGCTCATTATTTTACATTTTGGTGAAAAATAAGGAAAATATTGTGTTTAGGTGTAATGCAGTAATGTATGGCATTAAAAAATGGTAATATTCTGCACGGTTCAAATATCAGTAACATGCATTGCAATGCATTTTTTTAACCTAAATTAAAGTGGTGGGTTTTTTGTTTTTCTTCATACAAATTAACCAAAATCACTGGGCACAGGTTCATTATTTTACATTTGGCGAAAAATAAGGATTTGAGGAACACCGTTCTTTGTGTGCTAAACCTAAAGAAGTGTCCACTTGTGCAGCACCAGTAACTTGAATTAACATTTACAGAGAGGCCATAATAACCTGAAGTTAGCAGTAACAGTCAGAATGATGTTCTCCAGGGGTTATTGAAGATTGAGAATGTTACTGCTTTCCTCAGTGGGAATCGACAGCTTTACGAAAACTTGTCAGCAAGATCCCTATTGTGGCTAATAGGTATTTTCCATTTATTTTTGGTTAGAATAGAGTTTAGAATGGGGTTTACCCATCCTTCGTTCTATACAAATTCACTTTGCTGTGAAAATCATTCTGGACACCAAGAACCTAATTTCCCGTCATCTAGGGAGCCAGTGATGGAACAGGGGGGAGGGTGCAGCGAGAAAATGACGAAACACAGGAGCGACAGGAGCTTTGTTGATGACTGTGGATCCAACATGGTGGCTGACGGTTAATTCATCATTCAATACAGCCTTAGAAAGTGTTTTTATTTTGAAAAATGAGTAACTTTTATCGCTGAACTATTTCACCGTCATTGGGTATGTGTGATACATCCCTCTGGGGTTTAATAAACTACACCTCCAATATGAACAGATGGTTCCCAGACCATATATCAGTCTACATTTTTTGAGGTGTTAGCTAGGCTATAAAAGTAATACAATAGTAGTGTAATGCTTTACATTGTAAATACAGTTATGTTGTAATGTAAGAAGTAATAAATAATGAAAAACGATGACTACAGGGAACTGAAAGAGGGACAGCGTGGCCTGCTGTGACCCCTTCTCTGCTCCAGAAAACCAAGGCCAACCTCAACAGTTGCGACATCCACGCAGCATCTCGGGGAGGATACTGTTGCTGACGGGGACAGATGGAGGGAACTGAGTCACACGAAGCGTCCACGCCGTCAGAACAGACGACAGCGGCGTCCGTCCAAGACGAAGGGAGACCACAGAAAAATGTGAACCCCCCCCCCCCCCCCCCCCTTGACACGGGTATCGAATTCCCTGCGGTGTCTGGAACGCTGTGTGGGACGGGACGCTGCTCCCACATGACGAGCCTTACTAACGGCTAATAACTACTTCATCATCTCCATCATCATACGCAAGCATGCAGTATGTTTTACACAAGGAAAAAAAAACAACATATTTTGTGCTGCACTCCCTTTTCAGTCTTATTTGGATGGTTCTATCATGGGAAATTTCCATTGGGTCGCAAACATAGTTGTAGATGGCTTTCAAGCAGCTATCTCCTGACCCCATTCTTCAATTAGCTTGTGCATGGTGTCCATCAATGACCCTCTGCTGCCTCTCCGTACGGTGTGCCCTTAAGGGGTCAGTAAGGTGTTGAATCCCAACTATCTGACAGAGCTTAATGCTCTTAAGCCTATGTGGAATCTACGAGTTACTGGAACTCTACAGGAGGAATGAACACCGGCCTTCCAAAAAGACATTCCCTCATTTGGTGTTCTGCTGATGGAGGTCACTCATGTCAGCGTTCAACTGGGTTCAGATCTCGTGACAGTGAAATCACATCTTTTTCACCCCTCTGTGACCAGCCCCCCCTCCCACCCTCATTTAATCAGGTCTTTACTGGTGGTGGTGTTGTTGCTGAAAGAACAAACAAACATGTGCCTTTTTGTCAGATTTGCTCGACAGTCTGTACTCACGTATCCAAAGTTCTGCGCTCCTCTGGGGACTCCAGCTATCAGCTCTAGAAAACAGGAAAACAAAGAGAGACTCATGATTAGCGTGTGTGTGTGTGTGTGTGTGTGTGTGTGTGTGTGTGTGTGTGTGTGTGTGTGGCTCAACAGAGGTTTACCAAACCCCTAAAACTGCCCACCCTACTCCATCGGGACAGTGGAGCGTGGCTGAGAACACACTGAGTGATCTGCTTGTGCATTGATTGATGAGTGCGGAGACGTGAAGATCCAGGGACGATCTGAGAGACCCACCCAGAGAGAGAAGACAGAAGTCGTCCCCCCCTCCCTCCACCCTCCCACCCCCCCTCCCCCCTCCCCCCCCCCCCAACACTTCCTGCCCTGCAGCTCTACCCAACAGGCTCTACCACCAGTCTATAAACCAGCGCATCCAAGCTCCATCTTCACTTAGAACTCCCCAGTTACGACCAGTTCTCCGATCTGAAGTGGGGGAACGAGCCCACAACAAGCTCTGCACCACAACACAACACACCAGCACGCATATGCAACCTCTTATAGCTCACTTTAAGACTCTCTGACATGTGTTGTGCCGGAGGGGGTTCAGGGCCTTTGCAGGGGTTGCGATGGGGGTATGTCAACGCGAGGTTGTCCCTTTAAGATGCAGCTAAATGCCGATTAGCTGCTGATAGACAGGAAATTATGAATGGAAGTTCTTCTGGATGCAATGACATGGGGGGTAGGGGGGGTGCGGGGGTTGTGCTTGTGTCAGAGAAGCAGAACAGAGCTGGTGTGTTTTGAAGAGGATGCAATTAAAACAGTTTAAAAGAGGGGGGTGCATGGCTTGGCTGTGGTTGAGCAACATTTAGATTTCCTTCATATTTGAGCTCAAACTGCTTGCATTTCTCTAGTGTCAGTGGTCGCTGGCAAAGCAACGGCGTGTAATACATGCATCAGGTTGAAAATGAACTCCATATCCATGTTTTTCAGCACCTTTTTCTGAATAATTTTATTTGGCTGCTTTTTCTTGGAGTACTTGACAAGTGATTTAAAGATAATTGCAAGAGTATTTCCATCACACCTTACACCTAACAGAAAAAGACTCTGGACCTGCTCAAGACCTTAACACGTCTGTTGGCTCTGCCTCTAATCATTCTAATCAGTCAAAAAATAGCAGAGAGGAAATCCCTTTATCAGGGCTTCCAGAAGTCCTGTCCCCACTCGGGGTCGTGACCCAGACATACAGAGACAGTTCTCATTACTGCCGATTCCCTGCGGCTCACACCCTTCAATACGGAGTCCAGACGTGAGGGTGTAAAGCAGGAGGTCACCAACCCTGGTCCTGGAGGGCTACTGTGGCTGCAGGTTTTTGTTCCAACCAGGCAGTAACACACCTGATTCTAGTAATGAAGGTCCCCTGCAAGGGTTTTATTGGTTGATTAGTAGAATCAGGTGTGTTACTGCTTGGTTGGAACAAAAAACCTCCACCCATAGTGGCTTCCAGGTCCAGGGGTGGAGACCCCTACTGCCTGCTGGTGTTGTGAGTGCACCGAGGGATTCCTCTAGTGCTGCATGTGGTTCGATGGAATGGAATCGTCAGCGTTCTCACCTTGTTCTGAGTCTCCAGTAAACTCTCCCACTGCCACAGAATAACCTGGATAGAACATATGGGCGAAATTAACACAAGCCCCCATGTGTGTGTGTGCAGTGCATGTATTGCGATTACTGTTTAGTGAAGATCGGGTCGACATGATTTTGTAAGCGTGTGTTTTGATGTGTGTGTGCATGGGTTACCAAGGTAACTGTCGTCATGGGTGTCTTCGGCGGCGATCGTGTGCTTCTCTCCTGGAACTCGTCTCAGCACTGCCTTCAAAGAGTAGCCGTTCAGTATCTCGGCTATCCCTGCTGTCATCACCTGACCTGCACACACAGATGCACGCATGCACAAACACACACACACACACACACACACACATATGCACGCACACCCACGCAGACACACAGAGATGGATAGATCAAGAAAAAACAAACAACCGGGGTGAGAGAGTCACACATCTGTTCACGGATGGCGGTTTTCAGATCGGACCCCGTGGTGGGGGCCATGCCGCCCTGTGCTACACAAAAAGCTGTGTGAGTGATGGAGCCGGAGAACCCCCCACCCCCCACCCAAGGACAGAGCTAAAACACATTGTTAGCAGAGAAATAGCTTAAAAAATCCTCCAAAGTTCCCTGAGAAAACATCCGTCTTCCCGGCGCCGAGGACAACTGAATTATAGGTGCACGCACACAAATAACACCCTTCCCCTGCCGTTGAACAAGAGGTCAAACAAACAAATGATTTTATCTTCGGGTCGTCCTTAAACTTTCATAAATCTTACTTAATGTGTGTGCACGTGTGCGCACTGACAGGGAGGAAAATGTGCCCTCTGATCCCTCCCTCGCCGCCCTTCTCCTCTTCCCTGTCACTGTGCTGTAAGTTTATCTCCCAGGATATATCGCCGTATCGGCTCATTATTAAGTCTCACTTTGATTCATGAGACGTCGGGTCACCAAACTGTTAACGCATAAGTCACCGCTGCTAATTCAAAGCGCCCTTTACATGCGGAGATAATGCGACCGTATATGAAAAGGATTCTTTATGGTGACTCAGGCTGAAGGTTGAAGATAATCGTTGTATATTAGAGGCCGTAAAATCCAGGCTGAGTGCTTTTATAAACATCGGGGGGAACTCGGGGTGGCCAGCCTTGCCAGGCTGAGGGCAACGGAGAGCGGGAGCGGTCTATTAGGCTGTCTGTCCGTGCCTGTCGCCTGTAAGCTCCTGCACACTGGAGCGTTCAAGTATTTAACCATATGAAACAACACAACAACTGCCAAACAATAACCCCAAATCATGTGGATTTGTGGTGCAGTTTTGAAAAATGCATCTGATTTCTCTCTGGCCTCTCCATTCGCTGCAGCTTTCTGGTTTTAAATAAACTAGTGCTGTGCCTGTAGGAAGTATGTGTTCCTGTAGAAAAGTGGAACCTTAAGTAGATTTCTAATGCTTGGCGGACTTATGATGAATCTCTTACTTAGTACTTGTTCCTGTATATACAGTAGAGACCTGGGCATGTTGCTGTTTCTGTTCTTTTAGGTGATAGTGCTGGGATTTCCTGAGGGTCTCTGAAAGCATCTTGGAGCAAGATGCTGCAGCTTGTGTGTCAAAGAAGTACTCGTGAACTTTTCTTATAATTTTGCATAGTAATACTTTTATTAAGCCGGCTGCAGCATTGGTGCAGAAAGTAAAAAAACGGAGCTTTGAATTTTAACTAAAGCGCTGGGAAGCAACATGAGGAGGAGCCGTGATACAAAGCTTTGCAGTGTAACTGCTGTGATATGCAAGTGTACGGGAGTTTTAACTTTTAATGATAATAATGTTTTTCCAAAAAAAAATCCATAAAAAGAGGATGCATTCCATCATGGCATGCACAAACTATCTGAAAGCTAAAGCTGATCTGAGAAACAGTCAGGGAGATGCGTGAGCCAGACACACAGACACTACTTTCTTTATAGTTAGAAAAACTGCTGTTGAGTGACAGGGAAAAAGAAACTGATCAGTAACTGTCCCCTTAAAAAACCATCTGCAGAACAAAGTTTTTCTTTTTCTAAATCAGGATAAGTAGGGAGTAAAGGAGGGAAAGAGAGCGGCGGGGGAGTAGTGCTACACTTCCAACAGCTGAACCCTAACACACACGAGCCGTGTCCACCAATTACGACACCTCATCCCTCTGCTTTGTCTGTTTCTGCACGTCCAGCGGGCGAGCTGTCCTCACTTTTATCGAGCAGGGGATCCATCTTTCTCACTCTTCGACTCGTCACCCCCCTCCTCTTGCTTCTTTCTCTCTCTCCCCCCCCTGGCGCGGAATGTTTACATCATCTCCTTAACAATCCGGTTTCGCTCCCGCTGTCCTCCCCTGCTCGCTTTTCTTATCAGTTTTTTTTCACATTCTCCCCACCTTTTCTCTGTCCTCCTCAACCATCGCACCCTGCCCACGAGCCTGTTCCCTCTCCTCGAAGATTTCCAAGCCCTTTGTGCCTCACCACGGGACAGTTCCTCCACACTCCATTACCCCCCCTGCCCCCAATCCGATCAGCTCATTACGGAGCCCAAACACCGACTTCCTGTTACACTATTCAGACATGAAGCAAAAAAAGCGAGGGAGGGAAAGAAGGAGATGGAAAGAGAGAGTGAGAGAGAGACCCTTCTTTCCATCACCTTCTCCTACGTAAGAGCCCATAGTTGAAACTGCAGATTTAGCGAGTGTGTGTGTGTGTGTGTGTGTATATGTGGGCTGTTTTGACTGTTAAACTCATCTCTACTCTTTTTTTCCTCTTTTCTGCACACCCTTCCATCTATGAAATCATTGCGAAAAAGAGGAGAAACGCAGGTTTACCTTGCCAGTAAAAGCTTCCAGGTCCGCCCACCACCAGCGTTCCTTCCTGGAATAAATGCAATTAAGTCTGGGTCAGTCATGTGAAGGGAAATTTGTCAGTGAAATTGTGCGTGTGAGTTTTTCAGTTGCGATGTAACATGTGTGTGTATGTGTGTGCGAACGCATAATATCCCAGCTGTCATGCCTGTTGACATCCTGCGGAGAATGACAGCTTCCTGTACAGGAGGGTAGAGTTGGACCGTGAGACAAGAGGTCGGAGTTCACGTTGACTGTGCGCTGAAAGAATGTATATGTGCGCGTGTTTAGTCTATTGTGTTAAGAGGCGATGGGTCACATCGGGAGTGGGGGCTCCTCTGGGGACAGATGTTCTCTCATCTTCTCCATGCCTATAAATCTCTGACGGGAGTCCCGTGTTTGAAGGAAACTCTCGGTGTTCAGGGAAGTGGGGGGGGGGGTGCAGGACGTGTGCAGGGGGTCGCCTCAGCGATAATGTACGGCCGTTGCTGTGGTTTTTTTACCTTTGTGAAATCCACACTGAAGCCGGCTTGGCAGAACCCCTGTCCCTCCGGGTCCGGGTCATCTGAAAACCACATTAAGCACACGCTTGAAACATGCCTTTGCAATGCAAGAACCACTAAATTGTTTTAATTATCTTGCATTTTATAACACAATTTTCTCCTCAACCCCTGGTATGGAGCGCATTCCTTTACTTAGGTTAAACTATTTCGCGACAAAAATAAAGAAAATAGAGAAAAACGTTAGATAGTTTGCGTAATTACGCAGAACCAATGAGGTGTGCTCTTTGTTTAAATTGCTATATCTAACTGTGCATGAACCTAGCAAACTCGTGTACGTATTGTTCTCCACCTCAGAGGCACCCCGAGGTGAAGCTTAATGATGTGTAACTACACACGTGCATGCATAAACAAAAGTGTGAGTTATAGCGTGCAGTCAGAGGAGAAAAAAAAATAAAAAAAGTTACTGGAGGCTGAAGAAAACGGACTTAGACATGTGATAAAAACACCATGCAGCATTATTCCCCCCTTGAGAACAATTGAGTTTACTATGTGATTACGCTTGTCTTGATTAGTCGGTACGGACATAAACAACAAAATCTAAAACAAGCAGCGACTGCAGGGAGTTTAAGTGTATGTGAGTGGTGGGTTTCTCTTTTTTTAATGCAGAGAGGGCGATAAGGGCTGTGTTTGATCTGCTGTGTATGATGTGCCACATGATAGCCTCGGTCGGTCCTTATCTCCACTCCGCTGGTGCCTCGTGTCACTGTACAGGGTTCAGAGGGGTCGCAGGAGTGAAGTGGGAGAGAAAGGTGGGATGGAGGGGGTGGAGTAACAGGAAAATCCCATGAATCCCATTTACAGAAAGAAACAGATAAACTGTCAGTGAGACGGATTGCTTTACTGCGTTCTTGTTGCTGTGGCAACTTGTGAAATACGGGCAAGGTGAAACCGTGCCGCTTCCTGGTCAAATCACCCGAATGAAGCCGGGAGCAGAGAAGTCTTGTTTTATGTGATGTGGGTGGACGGAGCCTTTTAAACTCAGGCTCAGGGCTTAGACGCTACTTGGCTCACAGCATTTGAACTAAATGTCATTTCATGACGTATCGCGCTGGCGGAAGTAATATCACGACATGGTGTGTGCAAAGGCAAAAAAAAAAAGGAGAGAAAAAAGAAAACAAAGGGAGGGGAGGGAGGATGAAAGGCAGTAAAACGGAGCCGGAGACAGACGCGGTGACTCACTGGTCCTGCAGGGCGAGTACTCTGCGTAGGCGCTGAAGTTCTGCACCGCCACATAACAGGTCCCCACGGGGTCCTTCTCCCCGCTGATCTTCACCGTCCGCCAGTGGTACAGAGGAGCGCAGGCCTGCACAACAAATTTCACTCTGACTCCAAGTTTCCGAATGACTTCACGTCAAAGTCATTGTAGTAAGGGTTCATAGGATCCTTATTAGCATTAATATGTGTTATGTAGAGCAAAAAGTGTTAATAATAGCGTTATAAGTACAATTATTGTTAGATAAGATAAGAAGACATTTATCAGAACGAGTAAAAAGTTCACAATCACAAACACATTATTGAGTTTAACTAATTGAACGCTTAAAACTTTAACCTGAAAGCTTTTTGTTGCTTTATTAAGGATTTATAATCCCTATAAAGTCATTATAATAAGGGTTTATGAGATGCTTATTGACATCATTGTGTGTTATGTGGAGCAAAAGTGTTAATAACAGCATTATTATTATTAACAACAAATATTGAACTAGTAAAAAGTTATAATTATTCACAATCACATCACAAACACATTAAATGAGTTTAACTAACTTAACTCTTATGCTATTGTTAAAACTTTAACCTGAAAGTTTTGTTTTGCTTTATTAAGGATTTATAATCCCTTAACCCCTTATATGCCTTAAGAAGACATGTGTAAGAACTAGTTATTCATTATAGCATCACAAACACATTAATTGAGTTTAACTTAACTCTTATGTCATTGTTAAAACTTTAACCTTCTAAGCTTTTTGTTGCTTCATTAAAGATTTATAAACCCTAATAAAGTATTTTGAGTTGTGTACAAATGTCTTTTCTTAATCTAACAATAACTAGGTTTATGATGCCATTATTAAGACTTATATGGTCTTAATAATGAATAATAATGATATTAAGTGAACTAATCATTATTACATGGACCTATATATAAATATAAAGTGAAAACCAGTACCTATAGGATCCAACTCACCACCACTTTTCCTTTGTGTGTCCTGACTGATGCTCCGAACCACTGGTGTGACTTAAACTCCAGAGGCTCTCTGGTGCTGTTCACCTTTATCATTCTGTTATCTGTCGAGAAGGACAAACAGAGAGAAAAAAAGAAAAGTGAATGAAGGAGAGATCTCGCCGCGGTGCCAGTAAACGCTGATATTGGCTGTGGTGATGTTGATAAGTGAGAAGAAGCAGTGACGTCTTAAAAGGAACCTATAACCTACAACATTTGCCCCCCAAGAAACAGACATTTGTCAGGATGCCCGAGCTTTTTCCATAAAAATAAAATCTAACAACACGTAAGAGACTTTCACACACTCATCTACAAACACACACACACACACACACACACACACACACACACATGCATTATGAGCATTTCCCTGCCGACTCAACAATAAGGTGTCAGATCTGGTGTGTGTGTTGTGTGTGCATGTGTGTCTCTTCCAGAAATTTTCCAGTGTTAGTCAAGGCCAGCTGTGTCTCTTTAGAACTGTGCAGGACCCTCCTCATTAACACCTTCCCTTCAGCGCATGCACACACACACACACACACATGCATGCAGGCAGGTGTGCATTTTATGTTTCATCTGTTAATATTATTTCGTCTCTATTATTTTCGCTGAGGGAACTCGAGGAATTAACCCGTCTTCATCGCTTCATCTATCACCTTTTTTTCCCCGAGTACATTTCCTCCTGCTATAATAACCTATATAGAACCGGCCCTTACATGCATATGTTTCTTCTTTATAAAACTGGCTCAATAAACTCTCTGGTATATCTAATAATGAATTACCATCAGCAGAATGATGGTGCGAGATGTGAAAAGAAGCATTCTTGTGAATGTTTTTTTTCATATCCCTGTATTTCATGGGACATTGGCGGTGAAAGCAGGGAATGAGGATTACTCTACTTCACACGTCCGGCCACCAGCACGGGAACGGGCTATTTGTGTGACGGTAGCACAAGTGGATGATGGTGCCAAGCGAGAAGGGCTTTTACCAGAGAGCCTGCAGAATCGTTCTCAGGAGGGGGGAGGAAAAAGAAAGAGGCGTTTAAAAATAAATCAGGTTTATTTCTCTAAACTGTGGAGTTGCAATGCAGGATTTACCAGGTCTCTCCACTCGAAAACACCCACCCACCCACCCTCCACACACACACACACACAACACTTGGCATGACTTGACAAGCCTGCCTTTTGTCACTGAAGCCATACAAACACACAGGTACACACGCACGTAATCAGGCGCATGTGAGGCTGACGTACGGATAATAACCAGTACAGTGCGCACAGATGTTCACCACTCGTCTTGTTTCTTTTGTACAGTGCATCGTGTTGCATGTGTGTCTCCCAGTCTGGTTTATACCTGTAATAATGGGTCTCGTGTAACCCTAGAAACGTCCGCCGCGGCCACTGTCATCAATCAAAACTCGTGCGCGTCACCCACCCACTCACGCACGCATTGGCCTCCCCCGTGTTTATCCCTCTGTCCCCCGAAACCTGAAATTAACCCCTAAACACTTTAAAACTAAACCCTCGGTGAGAAGTAAATCAGAATTATGTTAAAAAAAAGGAAAATCGTTCGCCCTGATCTGCATGAAGCATGAATCAGTTGATCGGCTATCAGCTGTTTCATTCATGATGCAGCCTCACTCATTGATAGATTAGCTGGAGGGCATTCATTCATACATGAATGCTGAAGCTTTTGATTCATGCATTTTCACAGCTAACTTAAATGAACTTCTGCCGTGCTTCTACATGCTTGGACTTTGGTTTTTAATGTCGAGGGGCCTACTTAAACAGCGAGGCCACTTCCACAAAAAAAGGCCGGGTCTCTTTTTGTGATCCTCGCAGAGATGAGACGTCCTCACAAAAAAAGAGAGAGAGAGAGAGAGAGGGAGACAGACTGATGGATAAAGAGAGGGAGAGACAAGGAGGAGGGGAAAGGAGACAGGGATACGTTTTCAAGATCTAATAAAAAGCAGACCTCACCCAATCCCCCTTTCTTCCGAAGGGGAACTAAATTCCCATGTGCATACAGTTTACCCCCCCTCGCCTCTCGCTCTCTCTCTCTCACACACTCACCACTCATATGGAAAAGGGTGCACCAGAGACATTAGATGCACAAACAAGAGCTGATTGGACAGTTCCCACTGATGATAATATATTGTAAGCCACAATCAACATGATGGAGTTTTGCACCAGAAAACGCGCCAGCCACCTTTTTTTTCTTGTTAGATGAAGTTGATGAGACCCATATGTCTTATCTCTCTCTCTCTCTTTTTTCATGCAACAACACATGTGCCAACTTATACACACACACACACATACCAGACACACAGGTTACAAATCTCAATGGTTTCAAATGTTCCATCCGGGGCCACCTATGGCTTTATAAAAGATCCAGATTCGTAATTCACTAAAAAAATGTAAATGTTGATCAAAGTTATTCCTTTACAAATCCTTTAAAACAGGATCATATTATAATAACAATAATAAAGGCCAGTGGGGCCTCCAGCAGGACAATCAGACATTAATTTTGGTTACTGACTTAGGGGGAAAAAAAAGAAAGTAATAAGGAAAGCTTCAGGTAACTCACTGGAAATGTCAAAAGGGATCTGCCTGCAGCTGTCAGGCTGCCCGGGCCAGGGACAGTAGTAGACGGCCCCAGCCTCCACGATGCCAGGCTGGGAGGTGTTGGCTTTGGGTGCCCCCACCAACACACTAAACCTGTTGGAGGGAAGAAAATGCACAAAGTAAAACCCCCAAAGCATGCAGGAAAGTCTATAGAGTTTCCTTTCTGTTTCATAAGGCTGGTTAGTTGAGTGCAGCAGCAACCTAGTTTAGTTTTGGTTAAAATTAGGATGAATCTGTCCAGAGGTTCAGAGCAGAGCCCCCTTTGGGACCCTGAGGAGTAAAAACTTCAGGTCTCGTCGCCGGACTCACGTGCTGCTGTCGGCGGACGCCTGGTAGAAGTCCACGGAATAACCGAAGTAACTCCCGCCGGGTCCCCGGTACACGGTGGGATGCTCCGCGTGCACGTTGAAGCCCCAAACTCCCGCGGGCGCCGTCCACAGCGCCGACATCACCCCGAGAATACACAACATCCCGGCGGAGGAAACCCGCTCCCATGCGCGCTCCATCCCAAACAGCGGCCAGATGCGCACTGTGCCCCAAAAGGAGAGGGAAGACAGAGAGAGACAGAGAGGGAGAAACAGAGAGAGAGGGGAGGGGGGGGCTTCCTCCGTGCAGGTGAGGTACTTGTCCCGCGTTAAATCCGTCTGCTGTCACCGGATCACCGGCTGCGGCTCCGCTGCGCTCCCTTAAAAAAAAACTCCTCCTGACACCCTGAAAACCACCAGGTCTGTCCAGAGCCTCCGCTACAAGACTACACAGTCGCGCCCCCGCCCTCGATCTGCACACAACTTTACCCCCTACAACACACACACACACACACACACACACACAGAAGACAGACCACATCTGAGAGCGCAGCGCTGCTGGTGCGTCACCGCTCCTTTTATGGCACAGGGTTAATTTCTCTGCGGCTAATTGAGAGCTTGATCCTGAAACAACAACACATAATAAAAAAAAAGAGATTTTACCACGGCCGTTTCATATCAATCTAGAGTCTATAGAGTTTATAAAGTCTATAGAGGCGACAGCACGATGGCACAAGCAGAACCTTTTGGCGATTACGCACCGTGCGCAAATGATCCAGCCACTTTATTCTTTTTATTGGCTTCAAACATACAGTTTCAACAAGGCTGCGTTTCCTTTCGTGGAGAATAATCACTTGTAATTATGTCAGGACTAATTATTATGTCGGTTTACAGCAGAAATCTATTTAACTGTGCAACTTTAGACAGTTTGGCCCGTTCACCGTTTCACTCAACGCCAGGCGATTCCCCTAACCCCCCCAGCCTCCTGAGGTAACATACTTCTCTCTAGTTGAAATGAATATCCTGCAATGAAAACGGTTGTAAAGATGAGGCAGGCCAGGCAATTTAATTCAGCTGCACTGTTTTTCTATCAAAAACTCTTTGCGGAGGAGAGCATGCCACTTCCAGGCAAACCCTCAATCTGCTGTTTGTCAGCACGGAATGTTGAAATTAAAATAAGTTTTATGGGAGCATTATTGTTAAATTAAATACCATTGAGCCATATTGCAGTAAAACTGCAGCAGAGCAGCAGTACAGTGTGGCACTGGGGTATGTTTTCTGTCACAGGAGTTTATAAGAAACAGATTAAGTGGTTTTGGAAAAAAAAGGATGAAGTCCAACCTTGACCTGCAAGTGGAGAAAAACCTTAACACCTTCTACCTGTCCTGTTTTTCTACTTCAGCCCATTTCCATCCATCAATCCACCCTGCAATCCGCCCCCTTTTTCTTTATTGTTTCATTTCATTATGCAGACTTGCCTGTCAACACATCCCCTCTGATCTTTTGTGTGAGTTAAGTGTGAGTGAAGACGGCCTGTTCTCGCTCAGCTATTTCTATGTAAATCGAAAATGAACAGATGAAATATCAAACTGCTCAATAAAACATGAGACTGTTCCTCCTCATGGAGGAGGAAGGAAGACGGTGGGGGTGATGGAGCGACGAGGGATCAGACATGATCCTGATGCGTTCCTATAGCCTTTTAATGCAGCTCAGGTTCAGCGCGTGCAGGCGTGGAGTCCTTTTTCCTCCACTGATTGACGTCTAATAAAATTCTCACAGATATCCAAATTATCCAAGAAAAACACACATTGACTCTCGCACTGCTGAGGTTATGTCCTGTCAGCCCGCCGACGTGTTCTGATCTCAAATTTACAGCGGGCCATTCTAGACTGATTACTACACACGCCCGGGCCCAGATGAACTGGTGGTTTGTACAGTATTTTACACTGGGTCGGGGTTTTCCCTGTCTCTCTTTACAAACTCATAATGAGGCCGTTAAGCAGACTGTTATGTCAGATTAGGCCAAGCATCCTTTCTCCATTAGACATCCATTAGACGCACACCCTGCCAGTTACCACAGGACTCCTGTGCACATATACTATATATATATATATATATATATATATATATATATATATATATATATATATATATATATATATATATATATATATATATGTGTAGGCATGGCAGTGGGGGGTGGTGGACTTGAATACCCGGGGCCGAGTAGAAAGAGGGCTCATTAAAATGCATTTTTTTTTCTTTTTGTTGAATGAATTAATTTAACCTTCCAGTTAATTTGTGTCATAATTTAACCCTCTATAGCATAGTGTTGTTATATGGCAACACTTGCTTTGGTTTGTTGTTCAGTTGTAAAAAAAAAATAAGTCTTTTACAGGAAATACTGTTTTCACTCCTTTTTACATGGATGGATGAAAATCTTTTGAACCTTCAGGACACACTTGTTGCAGTGAATGTGAATGTCGTAGTGCATTCTGGGCCTAAATGAGAAAAAGCCATACTCTGCAAAATGTGCATGGTGTTGCAGCTATGCAATAGAGGGTTAATCAGGTGTGAAATATACAGATTAAGTCATGAGAGAATGGACTTGTCCCACAGTTCATACTGGACATTATTGTGGCCCCATAAGTATCCAGTCTTTAATATGATCTGATATGATTGTATCTTAAAACCTCACGGACTTCATGTGCTAGCACAGATGGGGGCATTAGCATTAACATGTGTACAGGGCCCAGAAGTTGGTGCATCATCTCTGCTTATACACACACTGAATGCAAAATGCCGAGTTAAGCACTGGTCCAATCCTAAATCGTAGCCAAGTATTCGGTGGTTTCAAGTTTTTATCCTGTCACTTAGAACAAAACATTAGTCACATATACACATTGTAAAAGTCAGTGTAGAAACTGTATAGGCTTAAGGATTTTTTTCCCCCTCTTTTGTTTTGGTAAATCATCTTGAGCAATCGGGGACATAAAATCTTTATCGTCACGTGTGTTTAACTCTTTAGGTATTTAGGTCACCGTCAATATTGTTATTACTCTCCACAGAGAGAGGGAGACAAGAAACACAAGTTGCCGTGTAGCGACGGGGGGATCCGGGCAGACTCTGGACACCCTGGGGGGTCAGGACATATTTATGAGACACACACACACAGACACAGAGGACGTCTTATGATTTCAAAGCTACTACAAGACACGACATTTGAACCCAAAACAAAAAAGTGTTTATTCCAGAACCTTTGAGTGTGATAATAAATACATGAGCACTTGGCCAACATCTTAGTGTGGTGCATGAAGTGTGCATGCACACACATGCCCACACACACGCACACACACACATGCACGCACACACACAGCACCTGAGCCAGTTTACGCTCTTACATCTGTGTGAAAACACTGAAGAAACCTCCTGCGCAGAGATCCGGTTCTCTGTGTCTGGGTTGGTCCCTTTAGGCTGTAAACTCTTAGCAGTTGGTATGTGTGTGTGTGTGTGTGTGTGTTTGTGTGTGTTTTCTCATATGTGGAAGGCTTTGGTAGGTTTTCCCTCAAACAGTCCTATAGCTGTAGTAAAAGTAGTGTTTCACAGTCAGCTGGCTGCACGTTGTGGTTCAGCTTGTGAGTCGGTGACACGCTCTCCTCACAGCGACTAGCTGTCTGCTGGTAAACTGTAGCAGAGGTGTCATGCAGAGCTGTAAAAATAAACAGTCATTCAGTTCTTTTTTTTTCTTTTCCTTTTTAAAATAATCACATCATAAACATCCCGCGTGTCGAATTACAAGCCGTAGTGAACAGACAATATGCATGAGCTCTAAAAGGTGAGTCGGGGTTTACATTGCTGCTGGATGTGGGTGAGAATGGAAGGATGGTTCAGGCATGTGTGTTCAGTTCATCAACGTGTTTGTCTCGTCTCAGTCTCTCGTGTGCGTCTGTGATGGTCTCATTCAACTCCGTTGTGTATGCGTTGGTGCGTCTCAGTCTGTGTGACGTGTTGACCTTTCGGGGTCAACGTGCAGAGTAGTGTGTGTGTGTTTGTGTATATGTGTGTGTATGAGTGAGGCGGGGCAGTAGTGGTCCATCCATTGGCGTACACTCAGACTGTGTCGGCGCTAGTTGAGCGACGGGGAGCGGTCGGTGGTCCACAGCAGCTCGATGTAGGGCCACTTGGTTTGTAGGCAGCGCTTGACCGGGGTGTCGTCCGTGCGGACCATGGGGTCCTCGAAACCCAGAACCAGAGCTGTCCCTTCCACGTACTCCACCTGAAAACACACACGCACAAGTAAGTCAATACATGCAGCTTTGACAGGCTTCAACTCACCTGCCAATTATTTTTCTGACACTTCTTCTATGAGGGTGAAATGCAGAGCGGGTGGACTGTACTAGTTCTATACAGAAGAAGCTGCATGCACGCACCAGCTGCAGGCGGACTACTGTCAGCAGGTCTGGTTTTTCCATCTGCAAACCATGGGACTGGAATTGCCATCACAACCTTATAGGCGCCTTACTGCCATGTCCATATATGTGTGTGTGTAGGCGTGCTTTTTGTGTGTGGGCACGCATAATGGTACCAGTCCTACAATTTCAGGTAGCGGTAGTATGGAACAAAAAAAAAAAAGAAAAAGAAGAAGCTGTTTCACACACTAGTCAAAGATGACAGATGAAGAAAGTGATATTCCTGGGTACCAGATTCGTGCTCAGCCATCAGCTACATCCACTGACAATCATCTATCAAACTGAGCCCCCTTAATACGACAGTGGCCTCTGTGTTGAAATTACTTCTAAATGAGAGGCTTTGGATGGATGGGCAGGCTATTAGGCTCGCAATAGCTACTGTTTATTCTGGAGTGGCCGGCAAGTGAATGATGACGGGAAAAGGGTGACAATGGGGATGGAGAGACGGTGGCCTTATAAAAAAAAAAAAGCAGAAGAGAAAAGATTTTCTTACACTCTCGTTGTGGTTGGACTGTTTGAGTCCATTGTAGTGGTAGACGGGAAATGAGTCTGGGATTCCTGAATCCTGAAACACAGGAGGGGTGAAAAACACGCGTTTCTGGGTTAAATTGTTCTCACAGAGATGGAGGTTAAGACCCACAGACGCAAAACATTTTTCAACCCCGAAAATTCAAGAGACATCTCTGCCTGCAACCAAAGCTTAACATTAAATCCCTTGTTAAATTTAAACGTGTGTGTGTGTGTGTGTGTACTGAACAGAGCCCAACTCCAGTTACAGTAAAACAGCCAACGCTACGAAAACGTCCGAATAGCGACTCCGAGCCAAAACTCTCCCCATGACTTTGGCTTTAAGGTGCAGGATGCTAATTGGGTGTGTTGTCTGAAAGCGTGTCCAGCTCCTCGTGTTTATATCCCCATATATGAAACCCTAACCCTCATCCCAATCCCACGTGTGTCTGAGTGTGTGTGTCCAGTTGGCTAATGGCGGTATAATTTCTCTGCGGCTCGGGGCCATTCCTGTGGTGAGTCCCTAAAGCCCTGATCACTTTAACACAGTTCCCTCTATCTCTCTCTCGCTCGCTCGCTCTACCTCATAAAAGGCGTCCCACCACTCTACACTTCTCGGAGGGTCGGGTCACACGATGGCGAACACGCACGCATCGATTACACACGAGACACCGCAGGAATGTTTTTGGCATAAAAGCCTTTGATTTACTAAAACAGCACATGCTCGGGAAATAGATGTAAGTGTCACCCGTGTGTGTAATGTGTCTCCATATGTTTTAACTGGAATATGGATTGTATAACTGGTGGAATGTGTACAGGTCGTACAGTGTGTGTGTGTGTGTGTGTGTGTGTGTGTGTGTGTGTCTTTGATGTGAAAGTTTACCTCTGCGCGCACATACCTGATCAGGGAAGAATTCCAACAGGAACGGGCCCAGAAGAATTATGCCCAAACTCTCCGGATCCAGCTTGCTCTTCACCAGACTGACGCTGCACAGGCCACAGATACAGGAACAGAGTTAGATAAGAAAGGAAGTCAATACAACGAGAGCTGAGAAAAACAGATCCGGAAATAAGGGAGATAAAAAAAAAGGGGGTGCAGGGAGGGAGCAATCAGCATGGCACAAAATAACAGGCTGATGTTTTGTGTATGAAACCAGAAGTCAGATTTATGATCCCTTCATCACTCAGTGTGGATTAATGATGCATGTTTTGGTGAGTGTTTTTTTTTTCTTCCCAAAAAAGACCACGGTGCAACTAAATATACCTCTTCCAGACATTCCTCGGTGCTAGATCAGCGTTATTATTATTCTTCAACTGATAAAAAAATCCGGTCAGATTGCCCTTTTAAGGCAGCGAGAGGAGAAGCGAGGTTTGATATTTGGATACGGAGGCAGAAGGGGATCATTATCGCTTCCTCCGCTGGTATTTAGTGGACGCCGCCTGCTGAGGTGTCGCTGAGCAACACTCTGACACTATTTTATTTATACAGCGCCAGATCATAACAAAAGTTATCTCACCAGGCTTTTCGAATACAGCGGTTCTAGGCCGCACTCTTTATAACATTTACAAACCGAGACCCAACATTGAGCCGTGAGCATGGCGTCTGACGCAGTAGAAAACCTTCCCAGAACCTGGCGCTGCCACTGGCTGGGTCGTATATCATGTAATTGTATTGATGCATTTTATGTTTCGGGTTATTTTCTCTGCGGCTTTGATTTTAAAAGAAGCGGGAGTTGCAGCAGACCTGCAGTGTTCTGGGGATATGTGGAGCATAAAAGGTGAAACGTTCCATCAGCGTGCAGCTTTACATTAGCACGCGTCCAGGGTAGAGGAAGCTAAGCAGGGAAATGAAGCTCTAAATAGCAGCAGGGGAGAATCTGAGTCCCTGAAGAAGAAGCTCTCTACAAGATCAATAAAATATGTCATTATTATCAATGAGCGGATGCAAACTTCTACATGGAGCAGTCAGCTGATGTTTGTCTGTTTGAATCTTTAGAGCTTAAGAGATTGAGAAACACTGGATTAATTTCCTTTGACCGTATGGAGACAATACTTAATGCCATAGTTAAATTAAATACGAATTACACCTTTTTTTGTAAATCATGTTTTTGGTTGATTCATGGGACAATGTCAAAAAATGTCATGTGGTGTTACCATAAAAACTTAACTCTCTTCAAAAGGTTTTAGGAAAATTACACATGCTATCGACTAGTTATTTTATTTCAGGCAAATTAAATGTTAATCATTTTAGTTACTCCATTCAACATTTTATGTCAAAAATAAAAATAAAAATCACAGTCATGTTTTTTGTAAAAAAAAAAAAAAAAAAAAAAAAAAGGATATCACATCACAAGTTGTGACGTCACAACTTCACACAAGTCCTAACAGCTGATTTTAAAGCTTCTCACTAGTTTCTGAATTAGTTACATAATCAGAAGGATTCAAATCCCACTTTGCATGACATGGGATCTCGATAAACAAGAGCACATGTTTTGTTTTTTTTGTTGTTGTTTGCATGAATATCTCCAGCCCAGACACCATAAACCGACTGATCCAAACAATATTATTCCCTGGAGCTATAATTGTGAACAGTGTGCGTTAGTTTACCACGAGTGATGGCGGCTGACTGTCGGTCACATGATGTGTAGGAATACGACAGCACGCCACAGACAATGTGGGAAAAAAACACGTATTTCTAAGTATTCAACTCAGTAGTTCTAGAGCCTCCTATTTATCCTCCGACCTTCTTCTCAGTCCCCCCCCCTCAAAACCCCTGGAGAACTAAAGATGCTACTTTTTTAACATAGAGGAATCCCTGCAATAACTCTTGTTGTGTGGGGGGAACCGGACCCGGAGTCTCCCCCAGAACGCCGTGCTGAGCTGTGATGTATCGGCCATCTGGGGGTCTGCAGAGCAGATCAGGGTCCGGTTCCTGTGCCGGGGCCCGCGGCCGCGCCGCTGGAGCCTACTGCGTGCTCCCGTTTGAAGCGGCACTTTAAAGCGTTTCCTCTCTCTCTTTCTCGGCCTTTCTTCCTGCTGTTAACGATCTTCCCTCTAAGCCCCCGTTTCTGACTTTTCCCTTTTTTCGTGTCCGTTCGTTCGTTCTTTCTTTCTGCCCCACGCTTTTATAGCGGGCTCTCGGGCCCCGCTTTATAGTAGCCTGGCAGTGAAACATGAGCGTGGGGCTGCTGACCTGGCCCGGCCGTGACTTGGGGAGTTACAAATTTCGAAGCTCTACAGGTGCCACACACACACATGTGCGAATATACACGACGTGGACACACACCCACACACGCAAAGCCTTGGACATGCAAGCACTTACTACTCCGGCTCGGAGACAAGGTCAAGGGCTTTCATCACATCCTCCAACAGAGACTCTGGGATGAAGCCATTATCTGGAGAAAGGGAGAGAGAGAGGGAGGGAGGGCGAGAGACATAAAGAGGGAATGATGAGAGACAGAACATAAAATACAAGTTTTTTTTTCAGTAAAAGAGCCAAAAACTAAGGGGTAAGCCTTCACCTACATATGGCACGGGCACTTTTTTACATCACAGGCCTTGGGGAATGAATGTCCTTTCTCTCTGACCTACATTCCATGGCTGTGATGATTGCTTTACCTGCGAGGAGAAGATTTAAACACTAACATGTGCTTCAGACCTTGTGTCCTCGCACACAGTATGTGTCTTGTTTAAAGATCCCCCGCAGACGTGTATGAAGACGTATAAAATACTCTTGCTTGGAACAATAATGTGTTTCTGATCTGCAATAAAGTAAAATTACCACTTTAGAGAACCTTTACAATGACATTGACTTCTTCTACCTCGATAAAAATGCCAATATATTCATGGTGGTGAGCAGCCGTGCAGCAGCTCCTTTGGTGTGAAAAACACCCGGGACACTTCCGTTAAAGTGATTAAGTGTCAGCTTAGGCCGAGTCTATCTGAACTTCTGAACATTATTAGAGAACTTTCCTGCTTCACTTCCACTACAGTTTAGAGTGGAATCAGTTGTCCGGTAACTTGAGGAGGTTGACTGGATATAATTATCCTGAAATATCAAGTATTCCTTAGATCTGTGATGTATAAAATCCTGTTTGACTGAATCTGTGTTTTTGAGACTGTCCTGAGTACTATTAATATTTGGTAACTGAATACATTCAGCCAATGTTAGGGAAAAAAACAAAAACACCATTTTTGGCCTTTGGCCACACAATAAAGTACTAGTCCTGCAAGATGGCAGCAAGGCAAGGTTTTGGCGTGTGAGGCAATCATACATTCGAACGTGTGGAGAGGGAGAACAGAATTGCAGTTTGCAACAAGTGTTCTGCAGAGAACTCTAACACTGCTGCATTCATTTGTCATTCAACAGTCAGACACCCTGAACAGCAGCCGAGGACAAGAGAAAGAGAGACGGCTGCAGCAGCTCAAAGAGAATCTGGTCACAGCAACCACTCTTTGAAAAGTCCAAGAAAGTTTGCAAAGGACAGCGTTGGAGTGAATGGAATCACAAAGATGGCGAGGGAGTTCATGGCTTTGGCTTATGTGGTTTCTCTGAGATGTTTCTTTGAAAAACAAGTATTCTAAACTTATTTATGCAATATTTTGAAAAAATTAACAACTGCATTTGATATTTGATATTCGAATCCGCCAAGTGTTTTTATATTATTCAGGTACGGCCACAAATTCTCATTTGGGAGCATCCCTGCTGCAGCTTCAAAGACTCGAAGCTCAGCCAAGGCGTTACCGCCTATTCAGCTCCCGATATGTAACCCTAACCCTATGCAGCATATAAGAAAAGAATAAAATAAAAACCACCATATGGACATGCTGACAAGGTTAAAAACTTTACTGAAGGGGTCTTTAAACAGTCACATGCGAGGCCTGTTGTTTAGATACATACACAAACCCCCAGTGTGTTGTGAAGAAGATTAACTGACAAGTGATTCGCTCGTCTGCCCTCTCCAGCAACTCAATCTCCCGTAGCCGGGGCCAGATGTTATTCTCTCTCTCAGTGACAATTTGTGGTTTGACAAGGCAGTGAGGGCACACACACACACACACACACACACACACACACACAACACAAGGACAATGACAAACAGAGAATATTAAGGACCATGCTGAGACAGTGGGATGCCGGCAGTGTGTGTTGCAGTGTGTGTGTGTGTGTGTGTTATAATGTGTGTGTGTGTGTGTGTGTGTGTGTTGTAGTGAGTCTGGCGCCTTTTCTGCACAACGCAGGGAGCTGCGCTGACGCTGCATGTGACACAGACAGATTTATGGAGCTTTTACACAGCACTTGACTGCGCTGCTGGCTAGAGACGTAATGTGTATAAACTACCGTCTGTGAGTGTGTATGTGTCATGTATGTGTCATGTATGTCAGTTGACCCCTCCCCCCCCTTCGCATGTGTGTATACTGTACATTTGCCTTTGAACCCGTGGGTGCGCCTAGTGGACGCCTGTTTTGTACGACTGTCAGATAAGTCCATATGGTGTGCAGGACGTCTCGGCAGATGAGAGCAGAAGTGGATCTAAGAGCTTGTAAAGCTGGGTTCAGATGAGATGACAGACAGTCTGTCATTTGGTTTTGTGGCGTTCATCTGGCACGATTTATCTCCCCGTAACATTTGCGTTGCGTCACATGCACTCAAATCCACAATCTGCACAGATGACGAGTAATGTTTATATGTTTAAAACAGAACAGCGCGCTTCATTTTAAAAAATAAAAGCACAAATATTTAAAGGCATGCACTATTTATCCGGGTCCTTGAGCTGAACCCTCTTGCAACACGGGTCGCTCTAAGTGTTCCCATACTGCAGCGCGACTCCCTACATCTCTGCATCGCTTCCCTCTCGTCTCCACAGCAGAAGAAACACAATATACAACAGATGGTAAGGCTACATGTTTCATGTCAACCCTTTCGTCCTTAGTGCTCATGAACACACACACACACGTGCATGCACATCTCGCGCTATTATCTCGAGGCTGCATAATGAACGCGGATTAGACGCCTGATTTTCAGCTCATTAACGTGAAAATATTCTCCAACGCCCTTCCACTCCTTCTGTCCTTCTCCTCGCCCGTTTTACGCCCAGTCACCTGGAAGCGACGAGATGGAAAGGAAAGGTTGAGGGAGGAAAAAAAAGAGCGAAGGAGCGGGAGGAGGGTTGACTCGGCTGTAAGAGGAGCTGGTCTCACCAACCTAAACAACAACAGTGGAGGTGAGAGCGGAGAAGTGCAGCTTCATTCCGCCCGTAGGAGAAAAAAAAACAGAAAAGCGAGGAGGTGGAGGTAATAAATACATCTGCTTGACGAAGGGAAGAGAATACTGTGGGTGTAACCTCGTGAGAATGAAAGTTTGCGTTAATAAATCCATCCAAACATCAGTGCCGTTACTGTATATGAAGCAAATACTTTGTTCATTACCTTCAGGATCAAATGACTGGAAGACCCTCCTGGCTTGTTCTGACGGAGACTCTGGACCAACCAGGGACATCTCCTGTTGAGCCAAGAAGAAGGTGAAAGATAAGGAGATGGTGAGAAAACGGGGACAAAGAAGAAGGAGAAGGAGAAAAAAAAAGTGCGAGGTGAGAGATTGTACATGACAAGATAAAGTGGTTCGAATCATAAATGACCGATGGAGTTTAGACTAAAGTGAGGAGACAGAGAACAGAACAGAACATCAGTTCTGAAGCATCAGGCCGGTGGAAAGCAGGGAGGAAGCAGCCGGACTATCTCCTCCATCTGCTCACAACTAACAGACTGTGAGCGCTCTTGTCAAGGCTTATCGAGCATTGTTAATGCAGACTGTGCATCCGTGTGCGTGTCAGCGTGTGCGCATGTTCACGCGTGCATGTGTGTGTGTGTGTGTGTGTGTGTGTGTGTGTGTGTAATCTGTGGGGCCAGCACAATCACCGGAGCCTATTGGGTTATTAACTGATCTTCGGATAAAGTCGGACGGCTTGTTTTCACTCCCAGCACACAGGAAATCAAGTCTTACATATACGCCCACGTGATTTATGACAAGATCTACATTGTTTGTTTGTTGGTGGAGTTTAGAAAGAGCCGAGTTGGCAGCGAGAGCAGAAACGAGGCAGTGTGCGTGTGAGCCTGGAAGAGGGAGATGCCCCTCATAGCTGGGCTTACAGTATACACGCTGATTGCTCTCGCCACACTAAAGGCCTTGTTGTACTACAAACTAAACGCTTGCGATTGTGTAGCAGCATCTGAAGAACTGTTTACCAACACCTTCTGCTGTTTCAACTCACCCGAACAGTTTTTGCAACTTTCCAAACCGACAGACAGTTCGATTTTGGTCGAAACAAGTCGAAGGGAGTTGTAGTTGGACGACACACTGGAGAAAAACATGTACACCTGAAACCCGCAAAATACCAGATCTAATTGGGATAGAAACATCTTTTCTGTTATCTTATATTTTAAAAGCTTTATTCCATATTTCAACACAGGGGTCACCAACCCTGTCCTGACGAGCTACTGTGGGTGCAGGTTTTTTTTTTTTTCCAAGCAAGCAGTAACACACCTGTTGTGGTTTTAATGCATTTGAGCCTCTACTTCAAAATACATGCACCTCACATATTAGTTTTTTTATACTTTTAATGGTTCTGTTTTGTCTGAGTGCAGACAAGACACAAAAAAACAACAGTCGACCAACAGTAAAGTGCATAGAAGCAAGTAGCGTCTAACCAACCAACTAATATGTGAGGTGCATGTATCTTGAGGAACTGTATGCAATCAAACAACAGCAATAATGACAGATAACAGACTCTAACCACTGGTAGAATCAGGTGCGTTATTGCCTGGTTGGAACAAAGCTCCGCACCCACAGTGGCCCTCAGGGACCCGGGTTGGAGCCCCATGTCCTACAAGTTATGATCAGATTTTTGTCTACAGCTACGAGTAAATTGCCTCCGATAAGCAATGTTCCAAGCAAACACCGATAAAAATAAGAGTGCAAGGATAAGTGTCGAGAGTGCCTTGAAAATATTTTGCTAAAAAAATAAATAAATAAATAAGGAGATAGAAGAGACTTTTTTTCCACGAGATGATGAAATAAGAGACTTTTCAGCCTTAAGCGCTCACACACACACTAACAAAAAAAAAAGTGTGTAGGCGAGAGCCAGAGGGTTCATCGCCGTCCTTCAGCATGAGTGGGGGAGGGAGGGAGGGGGGGGGGGGGTATTTATGACAACGAAGTGCTGGACAAACACACCATGTTTTCGGAGAGCAAATGAACCCTGCTCATCTCCTCTAGCTGGCCTTTATTAAAGATGCGGCCTCAGATCCGTGCAGCCTGCTTCGCTTTCGCCGTCCACTTATTACTGTTCCGCTGGGTTTACGCGGGGTTGGGGGGGACACACAACGCTAAGAGATGACTCCCAGCTGCCGGCTCTTCAGATGCAAAAGAAAAACAGGCACAGGCCGGGGCCGAGCGTGCATGCTCACGCACGGTTACAGCGAGGTCCCGATGTGTTAACATTACAGGCTCCATAAATCCGATGCTAGATTTATCATTTGCTAGACATGCCTGTGTTTCACTTAGAAATGGAGGACACGGGTCATTTTGCTGTACCATGAGGGGGAAAAAAAGGTGCTGAAAATGTTCCATAGCGGTCGACTTAACGTCTTAAGAGAAAGTCGATAAATTTGGATTAACGGGGGAAGATTCTGTAGGGGAAAATGAACTGTTTTGATAAATTGCTTTCCTGCTTCACATCAGAATATTACAGCTAAGACTGTGAATGGTGTCTTGCTGTTGTGTGCCGCTGCCAGGTTGTAGCCATGACAGTAGACGGTGCTTCAAAAATACATGATGCAAATCTATAAAACACGGATGCTTCACGGAAATCTTCAACCTTGCATTACATAGATCGTAATATAATCACCTCAACTTCAAGGTGGGAATTCAAGGTTTGCATCACCAACACGGTTTCCAATCAAATCTGAAACATGGTCATAAAGACAGTCTCCTGTCTGTTGCTTTTTTTTTTTTAATTGAAATATTTTCACGATTTAGCCTATTGGAATTTTGCATGACCCGTTATAAATAGCATATGAATTATTGAATTATGACACAAAAAAAACATTTTGTGAGATCAAATTCACCTTGAATTTGGAACAACCACCAAAATCTAATCAGGTCACGCTTGAGGTAAATTGGACTTTTTATGCCAAATTTTAAGAAAATTCACTCAAGGTGTTCCTGAGAGGTTAACTGGAAACTCTAAATTGCCTATAGGTATGGTATGAGTGTGTGAGTGAACGGTGTGTGTGTGTGTGTGCGCCCCACTATAGACTGGTGACCTGTCTGGGGTGTATTCCTGCCTCTCGCCTGTAAATGGCTCCAGCTGACTGGCAGGTATAGAAAGTGACTGATCCTGAGAGGTTTACCAGAATGGAGAATACACACACACACACACACACACACACACACACACACACACACACACACACACACACAGCCAGCGCAGAGGCATACAAATATGTCTCCTACCAAAGTGATGAATAGTTTTATTGATTTTTAGGCTGCCACGTACAATCCTAAAGTGCACTGAGCCTCATCAAACAAAGCTACGTTACAGTTTATTATCTTCCAGGGCAGGATGGACACATTCTTCGTAAATCACCTGGAGGTAAAACTGTTAAAAGGATGTCAACACTGCACCAGAGGTGGTCATCAACAGCCAAATCTACTATTAGGGTCTAGTCTTTACGTGCTAATGCGAAGCTAATGAGCACATAGTGAAGAGCGGAGGACAATGACTCACAAAATGACCAGAACATGCACAGAGGTTGACATGATGGCAGCGGCCGTTTCGTGTGTGTGTGTGTGTGTGTCTGTGTTTGTGCAAAGACAGGTCTGCTTTGCCGTCTTTGATCTGTGTTTTATTAGAGGCCTGAGGAAGATGCTGCTGAGTTGAAAAACATGTCATGGAGCTAACATACTCCGCAGGGAAGGTGCATGTGTGTGTGTGTGTTTGTCTTTCCTCTCAATGCCGTCGCGTTGCTATGATGTGTGTGTGTGTGTGTGTGTGTGTGTGTGTGTGAGTGTGAGTGTTTGTTTGACACTCTGTGAAACACACAGTCTATACCCCCTGCATACATGCATTTGCTTATAGTGGAGAGCAAAAATGCATTTTCATGCAGCACAACATTTACGCAGAGAACTGGCATCAGTGCAACTCTGTGTGTGTGTGTGTGTGTTTGTTACTAGATAAGTGCACCTCATGAAATCAAGGGGCACATTCCATTCTCCACAGTCCGACTTTTTTTTTTTTTTTTTTGAAAAACTGAACCCTTGACCCCCTTAACAGAACAACAAGCTACTCAACATAGCAACAAAGCAAGAACAACACCAAGAACCAAAAAACACACAAACTAATGCAGAACATTTGCTGTGGGCAAAAAAAAAAAATACAAAAAAGGAATACAACAAAAATACCTTCTTAAAAACAGCCAGTTGACCGAATAATTTGTTGCTCTGCCTCTGCTAGACTGAATACCTTGAGGCCTCTTTGCCCCATCTCTCCCGCCCAGTCTCACCCATCTTTCCTGCACTAAAGTAGGCCCTTCACTTTTGGGGTATTTCCTTCCCTCCCGCCCTTGACTTCTCGCCCATTCTTCCCCGTTCTCCCCTTCCTGTTTCGTCCTTTATCTCCACATGCGGGTAGCCGCTCCAGGAAGGGCAGGTAGCTGTACCTGACTAGAGTTACTCTTTCTTTCCCTCCGGTCCACCCAAAGAGCTTTTGTATGTGCTGAGAGGCTTTTGAGTGGCCACAGAGTGAGTCTGGGGGGATGGGTTTCAACACAACAAAAGCGGGGTCTTCGACAGTGTCTCCTGCCTTGTTCCTTACAGGCAGCGGCAGCCTCACTACATGACAGGCTGGGGAGGCGCTCTGTGTGTGTGTGTGTGTGTGTGTGTGTGTGTGTGTGTGAGTGAGGCTCGTCATGCAGTGTGTATGTGTGCTGGTATGCGTTTGTTTTGCTCACTTTAACTAGCCTGCATCCCATGAGAATACAAGACATAAAAAAAGTTGAAAACCTATCTCTCATTCTGTGTGTATTATCCACTGTACGTCTATGTGTGTGTGTGTGTGTGTGTGTGTGTGTGTGTGTGTGTGTGTTTCAGGTAGTGACAGGCAGAACAAAGTGGTGATTTATGGAGCTGTCTTGAATGAGAAAGACTGTCTCCCCAGAAAAGAGAGGAGACACCAGAGAATAGTTATATAGCGTAATGATGGGTCCTGTACCGGAAAACAACACACAGGGGAAAAGGAAGAATAATGCAGCACACACACACTGACGCAGACAACCTTTCATCTTTCCACAATGGCCCATGGTCTGACCTGTCAGGGATTATTAATGACCGCTAATGTACAGTATGCGCTTTGTTATCCCATGTTTTGCGTGTGGCCCGCAGCCCTGGGATCCTGCTAAAAAAAACACAACGACATATACTCATTTTATTACTATCGTCACATTCATGTTCCCCTGTTCCTAATTTTTTTCTTCATCTTTTCATGATTAGATTTAAATGATCTGCTTACAATGATTTGAAAAATGTTGGCAACATTAAGGGGAGCTATAGTACACAACTCAACAAAACATATTCTGACTGGTAAGAGTCATAAAGAAGTGTCTGTTTCATGCATATCAACAGTTTGGTTTGTTATGTAATCCATAACAGTGAAAAAATGCTGCACTGTGTAATTCTTTGTGAATATTGTGGTAATGATTTTGCACACCGCTGGTCCCTGATGGCAATATTTTACACGTCCTGTGGTTATGCTGATGAAGCCGCGGAGATAAACCGACCTACATTAACTGTGTCTGCACACTTGTGTTTTCATGTCCCTCAGCTCACAAATCCTTGAAGGACATCTCTAGTGTGTGTGTGTGTGTGTGTGTGTGTGTGTGAGTGTCTGAAGACTGAAGCCGGAGTCTTAAGGGACATGTAGCGCCACAGAGACTGCTCTCTCTCTCTCTTTGAGTAAATCACTGACCCTGAATACGACAACTGTACACACACACACACACACACACACACACATATGCATATAACTCCCTCGAGAGGGGGAGATGCAGCCTGTGAACCTCATCACTCAGCGAGAGGAGAGTAATGAGTAATGAGAAGTGTCATAGGAGGATCGCCACGTCACCACCCCCCCTTTCCTGAGTGACCACTGCGCTGTTCTTCTGAGTGCATCCTTCCTTTCTACTTTACTTCTTCCTCTTTCCTTCCCATAGGGACCAATCATCTGAAGAAGCTGGTGAAGGTGCGCTGGGGAATGCTTTACTTGGGCAAAGGATCCATTGTGCACAGAGTAAAAATTTACTTCATAGACATAAAAAAAGAGCGGGAAAAAAGAAGGAAGAAATATTCCTTTTTTAAACATAATGCATGAAATGTCTCATCCATCACCTTTTCCTTCATTCTCTTTCTGTCTCTTTCTTCTTTTCTCTGCCTCATCTGGCGTCTCGGAAACTCTTGTCCAAAAACAGATCCCATTACATGCCATTATACACACTCAGCCTCTTTCTCAGGAAAAAAAAAAAACAAATACCGAAAACCGAGTGTGTGGGGGGTGTTTGGCCTTTTGTGTAGGTAGATTAGATAAAAACACTAATGCTATTAAGCTGGTGGTCTGAAAGCCACAGTCACACACTGACAGCAACTCGAGGGAATACACACCCGTCCCCAATGGCAAACAGAAGGAGCCACTGAGGCATCAGAGGCGCGGATCAAGTTTTCTGCTTTTGTGAGGATGGCTCTATATGTCAGAGCTAAAAGCTACATCACCAGGTAGCCACCACAAAGCCTGAGAAGTCTCAGTGCGCTTCGAAAGTAGCTCTAATCACAGATTTGCTGTCAAAGAGGCCGGGGTCACAGTGAGTGAGGTCTACCAGCGGAGCGCTCTTACTCCACATCCTCCACACTCAAACTCGCGGAGCCCATTACTGCTGGCACAGTGCAGCGCGTAGCCCCATACGTCAGGATGTATGCATGCGTGCGCGTGCTGAAGTGTGTTCCCAGTCTCCAGCGGGACAAATGGATCCAGATGGGAACCCTGGAATCACATTCCCTACAGGAAGGCATCCACCTGAAGCCCCCCCCCCCATACACACACATACGCCGCTAATGCTAATCAGGATTATGTTCCCTGCACTCTGGAATGCATGTGTAAGAGTCAGACTGTGGTGTGTGTATATGTGAACATGTCACTGGTGCCGAGGGGAATTGCAGCAATCGGTAAGTCATCAGCGCACGCATGACGCCGTTGGGTCATCACTGAGCCAACATATGATCCACTCCACTCGCATGCAGGCGCTTTATGCATGTAACCGAGCTCTTAATCAATGCTATATTAAGGGTGTGGCGTAATGATGGAGATGACTGTCAGGGAGTTTTTTCCTGCCTCGCTGGTGCCATTTCCACAATAGCAGGGAAAATTGATTTGTTATAACCTGCCAGCTTTAATACACACGCTGCAGCAATGTATCAGGTTACATGTTCACTGATAGAAATGATAAACATGCTTGTTTAAGAGAAAACTGTTTATGTGTGTGTGCACATGCATGCATATGCAAACATCCACAGTAACACAACTTGATATGTTGTGATGATTCACACGTCGACTGAGGAGCCAAAGTTTCATTGTAGTTGGAAGAGCAGAGCTGACCTCAGTAAGGGTGTGTGCATTAGATACTGTGTGTTGTTGGACCACAGGAACCTGGTTCCCATTTTGTTTCCTTGACCATAGTTTATGGCCCCAAAACTACCTGTTCTACCTGCACAATTACTGATGGCTCAGCACAGAGAGGCAGAAAACTTGTAAAGAGAAACTGCAGAGCTCAAGTGGTTATTATACAAGACGTATAAACAGCAACCGTGTAGTCAAATTCCAGACCAGTAAACAAAGCAGGAATTAGACAAATGAGAGAAACAGATCCAACTCTTTAACAATGTGTTATGTACCAGAGTAGAGAAATAACAGAAAACTTCTCCCTACATCGAGGCTAATGTTTTGCCTTTTTTTTTTAAAATTAAAAAGCTTTCTTTTCACTTCTAAACATCTCTTTTCCCAAATTTCAGTCACAGTTGCGTTGCTGCATGCAGAATCAGTCCGAAAACCAAGCTTTGCTCTCGAATCCGTTTAAAGTCCAATTTACATAATTCAATTACAGTATTTCTTGAGATGAAATAGAAAACCAAACATGAATCAGAAGTTTTAGTTCATGATTCAGTTAGAGTGACTGGAGTGTTGTTTCTGAGGCTCTTCTGTTATCAAAGAATGTTCTCATGAATAAGTGCCAGGACAAGAAAACGTTGATTCGTTTAGTTGGAATTAAAAGATAGGGTCTGTATATCTTAAAACAATATTAACTCTCAAATCAGTTGTTTTAAGCATTCCTTCCTGTCCTTATGGGCCAC
The DNA here is from genome assembly GCA_036785175.1 of Eupleurogrammus muticus. NCBI lineage: Eukaryota > Metazoa > Chordata > Actinopteri > Scombriformes > Trichiuridae > Eupleurogrammus > Eupleurogrammus muticus. Next base: position 5,803,814 of record JAYKQN010000026.1, read on the forward strand.
GACAACATTACTTTTCTAAAGTTATTATAACGTAACTGAGGGTAGACAAATTCCACAGTTCTATTTATGTGCAAAAATTGGATCTGAAGGCTGGCCAAAGCCAATATGATGGTTTAGCTTTCTCAGCTTCACAAATGAAGAAGGTACCTTCCAAAGTTCTGGTTTGTTAGTAACACTGTCTTCTTTTTGTTACTATTCCTCCATTGCAGAAGTTTTCCGAGTATAACTGACTGAAGACAGACAAATGTACTGTAAATGGACCCTCTTGTTGAAGTCTGGATCCAGCAGTTTACATCACGGCTATACATCATGTGCTGCAAAGCGTTTAGATGATTAACTGAAGATGTGGAAGCACATGAGAAAGAAAGAGCATGAAGATGACTATGTGTCTATGCCTGCACTTGTTCACAACCTTTTTTTTCTGGATAGGTAGAAAGCCAAGAAACAGCTCTGGCCATATATGACTATCTGCTGCACTCACTTCCCCTCCCCTCCTGCCTCTTTTTTTTCCTCCTTAGCCCCACATTGATATCTGACCTGCACTAAATAAAATCTGTTAAGCACATTCCATATTTTGGTTTGTCTAACCTGCTGAGGAGGCTGGCTTATATTACGCAGTGTGTGTGAAATATGTGTTTCCTCGCTTATGGATGAGTGTATTGAACTTGCCTTGGTGAAAAACACAGAGAGGTGAGTTTCACTGCCAAGGATCCAAATAGGGAACTTTGGAGCCTTAAGGAATGCCCCAACCTGAAACACACACACACACACACACACACACACACACACACACACACACACACACACACACACACACAAAAGGAATGCTTAAGTCTATTTCCAGTAATTTTCATTATGAGTGAAGGTGACTGTCTATGTGATGAAATATATATTAGAAATATTAAGACATTATTATTCACTTTCTATTCTCTATTGTATATGTACTCCTCAGTAACTATATATAACAACCCAAATAGCAGTTCATCATACATACAGTACACATATGAGCAGCCCTTCTGTTATTTGATACAGTTTGGTTTCTTAAATCACTTTTTACAGCCCTCTAGCCACACTGGAAAACCACCTTGCCATTAAGGTATTAAAAATCTATGTCTAAAGTCTCAACTTGAGCTGCTTATGTTGGCAATGATGAAAGAGTAGTGTCATGTATTTTTAATATTTTCTTGATGTACTTTTTTTTTTCCAGTAAATTTTTGTTTCAGTACACGTGTGCCAGAAAGTATAAGTGCACAAAGGGGGGGATAGAGGGGGGGGGGGGGTCGCAGATGTCCCGGTGGGAATGTTCCTTTCAAACACATATTTTCACGCAGGAGCTCAAAGTGTGATTTGTAGTCCACACATGTCCAACACCTCAAAGTCACGAGTTAGTGAGCATGTTTGTTTATTTGTATTCCTAGCACTCATTTTACACAGTGGGTGCTCGTTTCAATGCGTAGTCTTTGTTCATCGAAAAGCAGAAATGGACAATCTGCAGATATACTGTACCACGGGCAAGTATTTGATCGTATTAAGGTATTATGTGGGAGTATAGTATCTGTACCTTGCAGTAACGTAGTGATTCCATAAGCGTCAGGAAGCCAACAGATGCCTGTTTATGAATACCATGTAGTTCTGCAGAGACAGAAAGAAATACAGAAATGAACTGAATTAGTTAAGACATCTAAAACTGGATAGAATCTGTGCTCCTGTAACGCTGTGGGATCTAAGAATCATTGCCCTCTGGTGGAAACGGCTTGGAGCCGAGGCCACAAAACCGACTTCTTCTGTGAATGTAATATGTGCCTGCTCGTGTTTGTGTGTGCAGCCGTTTCATGGAGGTCTTACTCATGCCGGAGCATTCCCTGTCTCCATCCCAGACATTAGACACAGCGTGACCGGTTACAAGGAGGTTCACCAGGCTCTGGCTGCAAAAATATAAATGGAACAAGAGCATACAAGGAATTGCAGAAGCAAACCCAATAAATCCTGCAGACTTTATCACAGTAACAGGACCATCAATAATATAGAACTCCCCGTGTTAATATAACCCGTGTAAAAAATTGAAGAGGTGTTTCTGTACCTGCCATGGCCATGCACAGGATCTATGAGAGGCTCCATTGTGTCCTGGATTTCATTTCTTATATTCTCTATGCCCTGCAGAGACAGCACACAGAAAAATCACTTAAACTGGAACAACACATCGGAAATCACATTTCTGGTTAAACAAACAAGTGAAACAGCATGACACAACAGCCTCGTGCTTTCCAATCAGTGTGTATTATCTCTTATCAACACCTATGTGTTTTGCCTGGTTCACCTTGGTGAGGATGACAGAGTAGAGGAAAAGTAAGACTCCACAGCACCCCCTCCAGGTGTGGTAAAGAGACAGCATCTCCTCTCTGAGATCAGACACCAGCATGATGGTCCGCTTGCTGTACGAGGAAAACAGACACAAGGATGATTTATGAGGCGCTCAACAGGCAGAAGATTTGTTGGATTTCGGGAAGTTCCGGTCAATGAGAGACAAATGTCTGAATTGCATCCTTCATATCAGACCGTGGAGGATTACTTATCACAATAGGACAGAAATTAAATGAACACAAGACGAAAGCAAGGACAAAGTTAAATCTGATCAGGCCTGTCTGGAGCCACCCCTGTTTCGCTCCGACTCAGGGAGCTGGCTATCGAGGCCGTCTCTCTTAGCATGCGCCTCTTTACCGTGAGTCAGCACCGCTTTTTGCTGACCACGGCCTCGGCTGCCAGTGTGCTATGTGATGAAATTTCTGTTCCCCTTGCAAACACGGCCTTGCATTCATTTAGCTCGTGCCTGTGAATGTGACAGACAGTGTGTGTGAGAGAAAAAAGGTGGTGACAGGTAGTTTTTTTTTTATTAGGCAATCAATGAAACTGCTGACTCTGCAACTTGCGAGCTGAGTGAAATTGCTAATTCAATGTGAAAGCCAATTCCTGCAGACTAGATGAATCAAATACTTCCCCCCTTACTCGGCTGAAATATGTAGCTCTATTCCAATACTGCAGAGTGGCAATTGTAAAACCAGGATTTGTTAAGTCCCTATCCCTCTAGAAGCCCACGGTGTTACTTAATGCCAAGATTATCGGTTTCAGGAAGACACGGTCATGACTATAGAGATGCAAGGTGTTAGCTGCAGTGAGAATACTAAGTGTCACTTACTGGATAACACTGTGAAATTGTTCAAAGCCAAGGTCCTCAGCAGCCAAAGCAGCTAAGCACAAGAAAACAGACACACACTGTAGTATCAAAGCATGACACGGTAAAACCACTGTACTGTATAATAGTTATTAGCGTTACTATGTATGTGATCAATTGTCAAGTTGAGGCGTGCGTGAATGAGCGAGCATACATGTCTGCTACTGTGAATGTACGACTTGTGGGGAAGTGTGACAGACGCCGGACTCACTGGGTTGCTGCTCCTGTGGTGGCTGGCTGCTCTCGGGCTCTGGCATGTCCTGTGTTTGCGACTGTGGCTGCGTGTTGGTGTGTGTGCTGGTATGTGGGCTCTGTCCCTTGGCCCAAGTCACCAGGCAGAACCCCGTGGACGGGCTGGAACAAGCCGACTCCAGGATTTCACTCAGCGTGGAACACAGAGCCGTTTTCTGCTCCTCCGCTATAACAAACAGACACACAAACAGGTCACACGTGTTATTCTGCAAACCCCACGACTCTATTGGATAATTGTTTGAATATTTTTTGTGGACAATCTACCCGAAATATGTCTCCAGTTGGAACTTTCTCTGTTAAAGAGAATGGTCTTTAGGAGGAAAGCCTGCAAAGAAACGCAACATCAGCCTTCAAAACTTGCAACAAGCTACAGTCATTAGTGCTATATGTTGCACAGTGAGCCTGTATAGAAGCCATTACTGTGCAGAAGCTGAACTGCACCCTACCTGCACAGGTGCAATGACAGCACACGGCCCCCCTTCAAACTGCTCCAGTGCTGTGTGCTCATTCTCACTGAAGACAAACCCTGCAGTGAGCAGAGAACATCAATCACATCAGATCAACTACACCCCCCCCCATAGATAACAAATAATGCCATTTTGGCACAGATTAGAAAAACAAACAAACATAGTGCCAATTCACACTCAAGCACAGAATGATCTCACAACCATTACTCATTGTTAATTACAATCTGGCCATTTACTGCACGTGTTTTTTTATAAATCAGACAGCGTAATCAGCATCATACCTTGTGTCCATCTTCGGAAAATAGACGCAGACACCCCACCGCTGGAGGGCCTCCCCCAAACCAGGTCGACCACCTCTTTATTCAACTCAGACATGACCACGTTCCCTGGCGGGGGATCCGCAGACACTCCCTCCACAGTCCAACGGCCACGCGGGGAAATCCGAGGTCTGCTGAGGCCGACTCGCTAGCTCTTCCCGTGGTTGACAGCCCACCTGTCTGGCAGGTAGAGCCTGTGGCATTGGTCACAGGCTACCTGCGTGGAACGACACGGTCCTCCTCTAGTAGCCGGCAGCAAACTGGCCGCTGGGACTGACATCAACGTCGCTACAGCAACCTGCCAATGAATGGGAAAGGAACATGCGTTTAGCTTGCTGTCTGTTTTCAGCATATATTTAAAGACACGTCATCTTGTTCGATAAAAGACTAGTTTATACATCCACGATCATAACGTAACTTGCTAACGTTACATTATTTTAGAAGCTAATAGCTACCTTGATGTCAAATGGTGTCACCGGATAACGACAATTAACAATAAAAGCCACAAGCGGCAGGTTTAACGACAGCAGGTTTAGCTACGTCTGTTGCTTTGTCTCATTATTGTGAAATTCACGTGATAAATATAAATGTATAAAAGTTCTCGACAGCGGAGCTGGCTTGATAATATCACCAGTTAGCATTAGCATTGGCGATGCTGGTAGTAGCGGCTAATCTTTCATTGATTTGCCATTCAGTTGCTGCTCTCACTACAGCGATGGCGATATTCGTTTCGCGCATTCATACGGGTTTTCCATCAGTTGCGTAGCGTTAAGTCTTAATTACCTTGTAGTCACAGTCGAGTAAAGAGATTCCGTATTGATTATGTATTTTTGGTGGCAAATGCACTATACCAAGCGTCTGTCATCCGTTTATTTACAACAGAAATGTAAAAAAAAAAACGGTGCCTGCCCATTGGTTGGAATCCAGAAAGTTTCAGGGGCGTCGACGGTTTTTTTTCAACGCGTTTTGTCATTGGTCTACGGGCCTGTCAATCAAACATGAACTCCCGCCTCCAGACAGAGACCCGTTGAATACATTTAAAGCCCGCCTTAAATAATCAGTCGTCCCATGGAGATAAAAAACGGAAATTATTAAGTTTAAGGTTTCATCGTGGATGAAACAATTATTATAAACATAATTTGCAACTCTTTCGGACAGTTTAAACACTGATTTATTTTGCATTTCAATATCAAAAAGCGTAAAAGAGCCGAACGATTTCAGCACCATTCCTCTTTTGCCCACTCCCTGTCTCCGTAGCAGACACCCAGTTAGGGCATGCGCACTGTCCGCCTTTCAGATTGACTATACTTTCCACGCGTGTTTTACACTTAGACTTTGGGTAAAGTCTTTTTAAAAGACGGACGTTGTAACCATAAAGAAAACATATTTGCATCAACATGGGAGGACAGGCGAAGGGAAAAAAGAAAACCAAAGCAAAGAGGAAAGGCAATCGCCAAAACAAGGGTATTTGTTCAGTGTTTGCTACTCACTTTGCTACTTTCCCCTCAGCCAGCAGCTGAAATTAACCTGTTTTGATTTATTTTCAGCTCTGATCTGTATTGAACCGAAATGAGCCTAAACTAATGTCACTTCTCCACTTATCTCACCACGGCAGATGGAGAATTTGTGATGCTGTCACCTCAGGAACGGATGAAACTAAGAATGCACGAGAAAGCCAAGAAGAAGACATCTGAGAAGTACACAGTGCGACAACTCCTAGAGAAGGTCACAATGACAAAACCAGTCACTATTAATACAAGATCCAAGACCTGTTGTGTTTCCTAATTGGTGCAAATATTGTGCAGATTGTCATCTGCTGCCTGTTTTTTGTGATCATCTCCTGCACAGACAGAAGAATGTGTGGACAGTTTTGACTTTGAGATGGCTGCGCTTTACTGCCAACGAGCCCTGGACATAGAGTCCACCAACCTGCAAGCGCTCGACATGCTGGGACACATCTGCTCCGAACTGTGCGACACACAGAAAGCGAAGGCAATATCCTTTATGTGTGTTCTGTCTGCCTGTTGGTTTATGTTGAAATGCTGTATGCCGTGATGGTTGTAGATTCCTTGACCACGTCTCTGCAGGCTTTTCTCCGGGCGGTGGAGCTTAGCCCAGATGTCGGCCACAGTAAGTACATGTACCTGGGACAGATCCACACGGGCCAGGAGGCCATTGACTACTACACTAGAGGGATACAAGTTCTACTCTCTGCAATGAACAAACAAGCACAGGCCACAGTGAGTGCACATGCATACACTCAGCATTCATACAACAAGCACTTAAAGCACTTTAAAACACTCATATAGGCACACTTTCATACACTTGATACCATGAAGCTGCCATATGAGATTCTAACCTGCTCCACTGAGCTTTTTATCCTAGGCATTTTGTTTCTGAAGCTTATTCACTCACAGTTCACACATAAACACAAATGCACAGCAGCATCATAACACTTTGTCACCCCTCATATACTTTACTAATATCAGTTACTTAGTTATTACCATTAACTAGGAGAAATGCCCCTTACTTTATGTTAATGTAATATCTCTTATTTTCACAAGAGGGTGCTGTTGGACAATGTCTGAAATTATCATATTTGCATTGTTATTTAACTGAAAGTGACATTTAATAACTCAAGTGTTACCATGTCATAAAGAAAGAAGGATAAACTTAAAAGTCAAAATTTGAGAGTTTGGCTATGATTACTACGCTATAAGAATATAGTAAATAATAGGGCCAAGGAAAAAATATGATAGCATGTGTTGTAATAGGAACACAGCTTTGATAAATATGTCCTATATTTACATAGTTTTTGTCTTGAGTTTTTAATCACACATTCCAAGTGAATTCACAAATTGTTTAACGTTATGTTTATTGTTGGTATTTATTTTAATAACTGCTTCTAGTATTTAGAAAACTACGATAGACATTATGTTAGTCTTTTATTCTTGAATGCTTTATTTTTCATGCATAATGAGCAAAACACATGAGCGTACTCCCTATAATTTAAAAGGATTTATTTCCTTTATTGGATAACTTGCTCTTCAATAGAAAACAAAAACTGCATATATAGGTAAAAGCTGGTATGTTTGACATCTCTGTTACATCACCTGAAATGTATAATTCAGGACGTGTGCCCTCCACTCTTTAAGCAGCCTGAGGCCGGAGCTGCTGCCCCGCTTGATGAGGATCCTGAACTCCCCACACCGAAGGATGTGAGCGTGGCCTACTGCTCCATGGCTGAGATTTACCTCACAGACCTCTGGTACTTGAGACTCGAGAGCTTCCAGAGTTGCACGTCGGACATTTCCGACCTAATTTCGTGCTGCCGCCTTGTTAATGAGTCAAGATTTGTCTTTTCCTGCGTCTGTGTGCACAGCATGGAGGATGGAGCCGCTGACAAGTGCAAGGAGTCCATTGACAGCGCATTACACTATCACCATGACAACCCAGAGGCTCTGCAGCTCATGGCCAGTTACCTGTTCAGTACAGAGAGAAACCAGGTCAGCTCACACACACACACACACACACACACACACACACACACACATACACACATTCTTTCTCTCGCAGGATGAGTTATCACCACATTAAAGCGTGAATCTGCTGAGTTAATTATTCTGAGCAAATTGAATTGTATGCCATTAATCAGCAGATGGACACTTACATTAACACGCGCGCACACTTGATAGGTTATGCCGATAGGAATGTTAATTACTGGGCAGATCGTTGAGGTCATACAGTATAGCCATCTGATAAAGACGGCCAGATGAGTGCACAGCTGATTGCACAAAATTGGAAAAGATGTCACGAGAACTCTGCAGCATGAAGCGTCTGACAGTGAGTTCGGAAGTAAGTCTTAGAAAGGTTGGCCATTTTTTTAACATTCAAAGTTTTGCTGCTTTATCAATGATTACTAAATGATTAAAAGCATAAACCTTTCAGTGAAAAACTTTTGAGGCCCATTTTTTTTGCAGATTTAAACGTAATAAGAACTAACTACTTATGCTCTTTTCTTGTAAAATAACATGCTTTTAAAGTATTAATGTCTATCTTGATTTTTTTTAAGACATAACAAGCCTCTTCCTGTTTTTCACATAAACTAGTTTATAATAAAAGCAAATCATTTTTTTAACATTCAAAGTTTTGCTGCTTTATCAATGATTACTAAATGATTAAAAGCATAAACCTTTCAGTGAAAAACTTTTGAGGCCCATTTTTTTTGCAGATTTAAACGTAATAAGAACTAACTACTGATGCTCTTTTCTTGTAGAATAACATGCTTTTAAAGTATTAATGTCTATCTTGATTTGTTTTTAAGACATAACAAGCCTCTTCCTGTTTTTCACATAAACTATTTTATAATAAAAGCAAATCTTTAGTTTGTTCATAGTGATGATATGTAAGATTATCAACCAGTGCATTAATTCTTGAAAGTTTTATTATATTTTTTAAATGCCATGAAAAATGTTCCCTGAGTGTGTTAGTGTGACTTTAATCTGTGCAGATCTCATCACTATCACAAACCTCTGCACTTGTAATACCAGCTGCAAGCTGTAGGGGTCAGGCTGGTTTCAGACACACTAGAGACACACACACACACACACACACACACACACACAGCAACCAAAGTCTTTCTTGAGCTACCTTAGCACCATTATTGAAGAAAGTAATTAAATGTATCGCAAAGGTCATCATATAAAATTGCGTTCTTAAAAAATACACTTCATCAATTAAACTGAGTGAACCGTTTTTATTTTTTTATTTAACCTTTTACTTTAACCAGGTATTTCGCCTATTAAGGATCTCATTCACAATTGTGACCCGGCCAGCAGCACATCCCCTCATAAATTATGAGCTCTGAAAGACAACAGTACACAAAACAACATAAAAGAACAAAGCAGCAATACATTATGCGTACCGTGTCACATAAAGTGCAGAGGTTTCGGATCACACGGGCGACAGATCAGATACAAAGACACTGTCCAGTGGTTTCTTTCAGGATCGAACCAAAGTCATCATAATAAATCAGATCAGGCAATTTAAAATCTCTCTGAAGGGTGTTGGGAGCGGAGGGGACAGCTAATTTAAAAGCTCCTGTTTTCAACTCGGTGCGAACAAGCGGAACAGTAAAATGCATTGGGTTCTGTGAGTGCACGGCGTAATGACTTTGGCGTCTAAGGAGATATGTGTAAAGGTAAGAAAGGGTACAAAGAGAGAGAGAGAGGCAGGAAAGACAGAGGGAGGGGGTACATGGTGCTGGTGCTGGTGTTTCCTCCTCACCGGCTGCTTCAGGCCGAGCTGGACAAACACCGACAGAACACCTGCAAAACAAGCAGAGAGGAGGAGGAGGCACCTGCACCGGGACTCTGTCTCCTCCCGCTACCTCTGTCATCTCACGCCTATCAGCCCACTTCTGGTCATATTAAGGATGCAACCATGCATCAGCCGGATCAGCCATGGCGACTGTTATCGGCAAATAAACATTATCAGCTGTTTTGCATCAATTTTGCAGGTGTCTATATTAGGGCTGAACAATTTTATGAAAACATTGAATTGCAATTTTTTTTTTCAATGGAAGATATTGCCATCTTGATTTTCATTCATGATCTTTTTAAAATGAAGTTTAGAAGTATTGCATAACTTACATTATACCATTAAAACAACATCTACAGTACGTCTCCACTTAAAGTAAAGCAAAAAAGCCTTTGAACTTAAAGTAGTGAAGGTCAGGGAGGCGGCATAGACGTGTAAAATATTTGATGAAAACAAAACAGGGGTTAGGAAAACAGCAAAAAAAACTCCAGCTTTGATGGACTCAAGACTGCGTTGCCTGAAAATCACAGTTTTTGATCTAAAACGATAGATTTCTCAGGACTAGTCTATATGTTGTAGGTGGTCAGGGCCTGTCCAGCTGCAGAGGAGGAAAAAAAACACAGTTTTAATAATAGAGGCTTTTGAAACAGTTCTATTTTCTCCCCAAATTTTCGGCAAAGGTTACAGTACATTGAAGGCTGTGTCAGTAATTTGTGTGATTGAATTGTGCTCCTCGAGAGTTCAAAACTGTTCACTTTTTTATTAATTTTTTTGATAATGCTGATTCCTTTTGAAAAACAAAAGCCAAAAAGATGTATTAGCTATCATCCAAATTGTTATATCATATTGCATCTTGTTAAAATCTATTACATGCAGCTATAGGTGCTGTTCAGCTGTCTCTGCAGCAGGGTCCAGATCCACCAACGCGTATTCCCCTTGTGATGCAGACAATTTGTTGATGGAAGTCAGGCATAACCTTCTTAAGGTGAGCCTGACGGAAGTCTCCGGCAACAGGAAGTGCAGCATCAGGGTTCCCTGTCTGCAGTAGTTCAGGTTTCAGGTAAAGATCCGCGAGGCGGCCGCGGTGGGACGCAGCCCGCTGTGATAATGGCCGGGTAATTTCTCCTCGGTAGAAAAGGGCAGTCTGCATTAGACGGAAAATAACTAGGATCAGGTGAGCAGGACGGGGACAGCGTGTTAATATCCCACTGTGGAGCCAATCCTGATTCACCACGCGGACTCCTCTGTTTTGAGTCAAATGGTTTAACGGCGCATGGATCCGTGCGTGTGAGCCAGTGCTTGCAGACAATGAAGCTATTAGTTGATTAGTTGCTGACTATTACATTATTTGCCAACTACTTTGACAAGCAATTAATTCGGTGGTTTCCAAACTTTTTTCATCAGGCCCCCCCCTTTTTGTACATGTTCGAGCCCCCTCACAAATGCAACTGCAATTATTTTAATATATATATATATATAATCAATTAATTATTAATTGATTTGAGTCGTTTTCTACTAAGAAAACGTCTATGTTCTATAACTCCAGCTTCTGATCATTTTGTGGTTATGAGTAAACTTGATGATCTCTGGGTCATTTTAGGTTCAATCTTCAGCTATGGGAAGCAGTTTTAAACAAACAAACAAACAACAAACCAAACAACTTATCGACTGTTCATATCAGGAATCGACGGCTTAATCGACTCTCAGAAAGGTCGTTAGCTGCAGCCCTGCCGAGCTGTTGTTTTAATTCGTACACCCATGCTTGTGAATTTCCGTGCATATCCATTCAGGAAGGCAGAGAATACCTGCTGAAGAGCGTTGGATTATGGCTGCCGGCCCAGAAACAGAACGCGGCCTCATCATGTGCAGAGGACGACGTGCAGGTGAGTTGGAGCTGAGCTTAGTGTTTCTGTCACACACACACCCCCCCCCGTAACACCCACGTTTTATTTATAAAGCACTTTCAACTAACGGGATTGTTACAGCGCAGCAACCACAAATATAAGGACACCAGTAGAGATTAAAAAAAAAAAAAAGTAAGAGATCATGAAAACATCGGATAATAAATAAATAAAAGCTGGAACAAATCCTTCACAAACATGTACTGTGTGTGTGTGTGGATAGAGTAGAGAAATGTATTAAGGATAAATAAGCACATTTTTCTAAAGGGAATTTGACAAAGATGAGGGAGCGGCTGCAATGTCAAAGAAGGATGTGTTCTAAATTGCACCGAATCAATGTTACCGGAGGTTACGATCAAACACGCTGTAAGAAGGTAATGATTTAAGGCAAAAAAAAAAAAAAACTCCCCACGGCGTGACTGTTATGACTCTTATCTTCTAGAACAGGTTGATCTAAACTCCGTGTGCCGACACTTTGGCTGTGATTAACAGCCACGCGGCGGCGGAACGTCGCGTACCGCAAGGAAATTGGACGGCGTTATCATCAGTGGAGGGTTTCGAGCTGTGTGTTTGTGTAGGTTTTTTGTGTAAACACTCACCGGAGAAGCGGCGTGCCTTTGTCTTTTCTTTAATTTAACTCTCCAGAACGAGATCCCGCCTTACGAGTCTCGCATCACCACGGCCAAGCTGCTCATCGAGGCCGAGGAATATGAGGTAAAGAAATGTGCATTCTGCCACTCTGCGCGTGTGTGTGTGTGTGTGTGTGTGTGTGTGTGTGTGTGTGTGTGTGTGTGTGTGTGTGGATGTGTGTGACAGTGTTTGTACTCCTGTGTGTGTGTGTGTGTGTGTGTCTGTGTGTTTTATCTCTTTCTAGTGAATAGCACCAAAGGTGCCTGCTCTTTATCCCCTCCAGAGTTCAGTGTCAATAATTGAAGACTGGTATTTACAGAGAGGGACACGGGGGTAAGGGGGGGCACACGGGAGAGGAGAGGAGGAGGGGGGGGGGGTGCAGGAATAAAGAAGGGAAAAAAAAGAAAGAGAGAGAGAGGAAGGATGAATCGCTGCCATATTGAGGCTACAGTGCACTTGTCTCCTAAATCACTCAACAGTCTCCAGTATTTAAAGGCTGATGTGAGTGGCTCGCTGCCACCAGGCATCAACGCTCCCGCTCATATTTCACTTCTTCCCTTTTTTATCACATTTCTGACAATTTCAAAAGTTCCATTTCCGGCTTTTTCATTTAGGGAAATTGAGTCTAGATTTGATGAGGGGGGGGGGGGTTCGGGGGTTATTAATTTAAACAAATTGAGCACAAGATAACCAAATGTGAGAGGAAGGTTAGGGAGCCGCACGCCTGACGCACCGTAGTCTGTAAAATATGTCGCGGCCTTGGCTTCCAGGAGCGGACGCTTCCTTTCAATTTGTGAGCTGGGTGCACACGAGCGGCTCGACACGGGAGCAAATTTGCCCGGGAAAAGGTGTGTATTTTATGATACCCGCGTTACCTGGGAAGCCTGACGCCGGCTGGTAGAGGGGTTGCGTTTGGGTTAATAGATTCATGAGAGCATCGGTTCCGCCGCCACTCTGCCACTCTTCCCTTCAGTCTTCTGTTTCTGCGCGACATGGCTCCGCGCCATTTCATTTACAAGGGAAAAGGTCACCAAAAATTGCTTTTCAAGGTCTTATTCTTTTCATTCAATTCATTTTGGATATTTATTTATTTATTTTTATTTTTTTTCGAGGAAAGAAAGGACTTGAATGCCAAATTTGGGTGTGATTCAGTATTATTTTTTTTTTTACTTGCTTCTGTACTCGTGTAAGTCGTGTAACAAGATTCATCAAGCGACTAAAAAGCTGAACCTTTGCTGATTTCCAAGCTCTTAAAGCGGAGTCACGCATTTCTTTGTTGCTATAAAGCTGTAAATTGAATATTTTCCGTTTATTTGAAAGAAGAATCAATTCGAAGTTGTCGCAACAGGTAAAAAGGAAACGATAATTATTTTTTTTAACACTGATCTGCTGCTTTTTATCTATTTTTTATACCAACAGTTCATGTTATAGTAGTCACAATGCAGCCTGTAGGGATCACACACACACACACACACTCATTACCATCATTACACATCACCGCCGCTAATTCACTTGCGACGCAGCAGACGCGCAGACAGACAGACAGACGCCATCCTCCGACAGCCATTAAGGTGTCTGTCAGCCCGCCGTGGGGGCTGATGGGTAATCTGCCTGTCGTCGCGTTCCGTGTTGTTCACCCAACGTTTCCGTTCTTAAATTTAGCTCACGATGAAGTGCGGCTTCTACTTTCCAGTGTTGCTCGCACAGTTAGCACTGACAACTCCAGGATTTATTATTTACTTAAGTGTGTGTGTGTGTGTGTGTGTGTGTGTGTGTGTGTGTGTGTGTGTGGACGGGGGGGTTCTGTGTGTTAGAGATATGGCTTGCCCTCGCTTGTAAAGTGATTTGTCTCTCTCCTGTCTCTGCTCCGCGCTCTGGTAAAATGATTCTGTTAAACAAAATTGCCTGAAGATTACACACTCACACACACACTCGCATAAGCTACACACACACACACACACACACACACACAGAGGCACACAATAGCCATTATAAATGAGTTCCTCCCAAGAGTGCTGCTTTTCTTTCTTTAAACAGGTCTTGAAATAAAGAGGACAACATGCACATGGTGACATTGGAGGGTGTGTGTGTGTGTGTGTGTGTGTGTGTGTGTGTGTCTGCTGGGCACACTCTCATTGTTCATGGGCCGCTTTTTGCATTGTTTATTAAAACACTTTTTCGCACCCTTCCTCGCTATCTCCTCACTTTCCCCCTTCCCCTTATCTCCGCGGGAATATTAATCTTGTTGTTGTTTAGGGCGTGAAGCGGCTTAAGAATCTCTGAATCTTTAATCAGCCGCCCCCGGGTTGACCAGCGTGGTTCGGGGAAGAAGTGCGGTTGGCGATGATATAATGGCTCCCGTTGCTCACTTATCGTGGCTCCCACTTCTATTTTTGTTGCTCCAAAACCGCCTGGCTGCTCTATCAGTTGTTTAATACCCAGACAGATCTTTACTCCTATCTCTTATATCTGGCGCTTGGCTCAAATTACTCTGGGTGTGTGTGTGTGTGTGTGTGTGTGTGTGTGTGTGTGTGTGTGTGTGTGTGTGTGTGTGTGTGTGTGTGTGTGTGTGTTTGCAGCCCGTGTGACTCTGACGTCGGCCGTAAATCCGTTCATCACCAGCCGGGGATTAGGTGTTTTTGTTTGCATGTTTTTAATCAGCCATTAATTAATTAGGGACAAAAGGGTTTGAAGCTGATAATTGGTCCGCCAATCAATCAGCTGACTCCCCGACACGCACACATTTGCGCGCTCTTAACGAGATACTCCACAATTAAACAGACTCCTCCTCCGGGCAAACGGAGCTCTTTATCTCCGCCTGGAACCATGCGGTTCCTAATAAAAGGAGAAGGGAGAAGGAAAGCGGCGAGCACTCGCGGCAAATACGGCCGGCCTCGGCGAGTAACGGGTCGCCTCAGCTTCTGTTGCATCGTGCGACTTTGCGGCGCGGGCGCGTGCACGGGCGCGTGCACCACGTCTTTTATTCTTGCCCTTCACCACGGGTGATTGGCTAACATTCGCCTCCAACCTGAAGTTGGCAAAAATCAATATATCATCACTTGGGGCCTCACAGACACACACGCACACACACACACACACACACACACACACACACACACACACACACACACACACACACACCAGAGAATCTGCGGGAAGAGGAGCCCTGGCCAAACAAACACACAGCCTACTTTAGTCAAGATCTGTTCTCTGTAATAGAAACTTCCCACAGAAACGGACCCAGACAGCGCTGCTCTGTGGCAAAGGTCACATGACATTAAAGTCCTCTGAGACCCCATGTCACCACAGACAGAGGGAAAGAAAGGGTATTTGTGCGCGGGAAGGGCTGTAGAGGACACGTCTCGCTGATATTTAGCCCTGAAGCGTGGCCTATAGAGCGGGGGCGGATACAAAGAAGATGCGGAGCGGTGGCGTCGGTGAATGGATTAAAGCGGCTATCGAACAGAGCAGCCGCAGCGACTATCGACTCGGTGATAAGCACTGGTGAACGTGTCAATCGACGGCCACGTCTGTTGTCTTGTTAGTATCGACGGCGTGCACGGGACGTCGGCCTCATAGATGCTTATCAGACTCTATGATTACTCTGATTGATCAGGCTGCCCTGGGGGGTGAGGGGGGGGGGGGGGGGGGTCACTGCCCCCTCGTGTGTGTCTGTCCGAGCCGCGGTCGCATCGTTTGTTCCGCTGAATGTTTTCTAACTGCTTTCTTTCTGTCGGCTAGATGGCGGTGGACGTGGTGGAGGGCCTCCTGGAGGAGGACGACGAGGTGGTCCAGGTAAGATCATCAAATCTCATCATGTCCCTTAAAATGTACATTTTACGATTTTTTTTTTTTTGGGATTTGTGATTCAAAATGTCAAATACTGTAACCCAAAAAGAAACACCTAGAATATAACGCGTTGATAGCATGTCGTTTTTAACGTGGAGAGTTAAACTATCAGGCAGCAGGTTTGTTATGGTCTTGATGGCACTCAGCTTGAACCTTGTATTTCATCTTTTTTTTTTTTGTTCTGTTGTTTGTATTTTTTCAGAAGCAGCTGTCAAATGAAAACACCGTTATTTCGTGGTCTCGTTTGCATTTTTCTGAGTGAATAGAGAAATGCGACAGGAATCCGCTATTTAAGCAGTTTGTGTTGCTGTTCTGGCTCCAAGTCACAGTTTTCTAATTCAACCTTTTCCTGGTGTTAGTTTGCTGTTACCATCCCTTATGTTAAAAATCAGATGTAAAATACACAAACAAAATTATCAATCATTTAGTTTTTCATCTCTTGGTGACCCTGTTAGGCTTCCTTAACAATAAAAATATTGGATTTAATGAAATATATTATATATATATATATATATATTCGTTTTTATTCTTTTTTCATTTAAATAGTACTATCTATTATAACATCTGTGTTGTTACTGATCTATTTTGACCTCTATTTATTTACTTCACTTAGAATGAAACACTAAATGGAGATCAGAACAATTTACACCATAAAATATAGATTTTGGAGGCCAATCCAGCAAAACAAGCTGGAAGATAGACAGAACTAGTTCCACAACGAATACCAAGAAACTCTGGGTTAAGACCGAATGCAAAAACGTGCATTTGTCTATGTGAGTGAATGTTTTTATGCATTTGTGACACTTGTATACAAGGCTGCAGCATCTGGGGTGGTGAAGATAATTTTGCAGCATCTTTTAGGTTTTTATTTTGTTGAAATAGGGGAAACTGACGAAGTGGAAAAAAACCTTGATGCACAAAAACAAATCAAAAGAACAAAAATCTCCCCAAAAAAATTAACAAATAAGTTTTTCTTTCATGCATTTAAAATCTAAAATGACCCTAACACAAGAGGAAAGTGTGTATCCTGCTTCCTCCAGACTCGTTTTAATTTGTTCACTCATACAAACTGTTTATTTCACATCGACTGCTGTTTACTTCCTTTGTGTCCGCGATCGACTAAACAGAGCTTGGTCGGGAGGACGAGGAAAGAAAACATCAAATCTCCTCGCTGCATCCGTGAGGAATAGAATAGAAAAGCGCCCTAACAGAAATACAAAGAAGACAACTCATTGATCAATGTTTTTCTTCGATCGCAAAGAAAAGTATTAAATGAGCGGCCTCCAATTAACCCATTGACAATTCTCATAGTGTGTGTGTGTGTGTGTGTATGTGTGTGTATGTGTGTGTATGTGTGTGTACGTGTGTGTGCGTGTGTGTGTGCGTGTGTGTGTGTACGTGTGTGTACGTGTGTGCGTGTGTGTGTGTGTGTACGTGTGTACTTCTGCCCTGTGGTAACCCTATGGGAGCCTATTTTATAAAAAATAATGTAATGGCGGTTTATAGTGAGATTTTTTTTTAACCCATTTCATTTGTGCTATGTGTGTATATATATGTGTATATATATGTATGTATGTATATATGTGTGTGTGTGTGTGTGTGTGTGTGTGAGCGAGCCTATTTAAAAGATAAACTTGCAAGTCAAAGTCACTCTTTTTAAAACTTAGTCTGTGTACATGTGTAATTAGAAAAACTAGTGAACACAAGTTGTGTGCTGTAAGTGAAGTCTTAATTTTCTATGCATTCTATGCAAGATAAGAGCTGTAGTTTTGAACTGGGCACATGTTTTTCATTCATATTTATATCACATTTCATGGTATAAATTGTGTGTGTGTATATATATATATATATATCTATATATATATATATATATATATATATGCAAGGCAAGTTTATTTGTAGAGCACAATTCATACACAGGGCAATTCAAAGTGCTTTACAGTTACACAAAATCACAAAAGGAGAGCAAAACATACATAAAATCACAAAAGGAAAATCATAAAACATAGAATTCATCATTAATTTAAAAAAGAGTGAAGAGTGTAGATAAGATACTTTCAGTTTTCATATGCACGGTTAAACAGAACTGTTTTCAGCCTGGTCTTAAACATTGTCAGCGTTGAGGCCTGTCTCACATTCTCTGGAAGACTGTTCCAGATTTTAGCTGCAGAAAACTGGAATGTAGCTTCACCATGTTTAGTCCTGACTCTGGGCACCTGCAGGAGACCAGTCCCTGAGGTTCTCAGGGTCCTAGATGGCTCGTATGGCTCTAACATGTCATAGATGTATTTTGGTGCTAAGTTAGCACAGATGTTAGCATGGATGCTAACAAGTTAGCACAGATGCTAACAAGTTAGCACGGATGTTAGCATGGATGCTAACAAGTCAGCACCGATGCTAACAAGTTAGACATGGATGCTAACAAGTTAGACACGGACGCTAACAAGTTAGCACGGATGTTAGCACGGTTGCTAACAAGTCAGCACAGATGCTAACAAGTCAGCACGGATGTTAGCACGGATGCTAACAAGTCAGCACGGATGCTAACAAGTCAGCATGGATGCTAACAAGTTAGCACGGATGTTAGCATGGATGCTAACAAGTCAGCACGGATGCTAACAAGTTAGCACGGATGTTAGCACGGATGCTAAAAAGTTAGCACGGATGTTAGCATGGATGCTAACAAGTTAGCACGGATGTTAGCACGGATGCTAACAAGTCAGCACGGATGCTAACAAGTTAGCACGGATGTTAGCACGGATGCTAACAAGTTAGCACGGATGTTAGCACGGATGCTAACAAGTTAGCACGGATGTTAGCATGGATGCTAACAAGTTAGCACGGATGTTAGCATGGATGCTAACAAGTTAGCACGGATGCTAACAAGTTAGCACTGATGTTAGCATGGATGCTAACAAGTTAGCACGGATGTTAGCACGGTTGCTAACAAGTCAGCACGGATGTTAGCAGGGATGCTAACAAGTCAGCACGGATGCTAACAAGTTACACACGGATGCTAACAAGTTAGACACGGATGCTAACAAGTTAGCACGGATGTTAGCACGGATGCTAACAAGTCAGCACGGATGCTAACAAGTCAGCACGGATGTTAGCACGGATGCTAACAAGTCAGCACGGATGCTAACAAGTTAGCATGGATGTTAGCACGGATGCTAACAAGTTAGCACGGATGCTAACAAGTTAGCACGGATATTAGCATGGATGCTAACAAGTTAGCACGGATGTTAGCATGGATGCTAACAAGTTAGCCAGATGTTAGCACGGATGCATAACATGTTATGCTAACAGGTTAGCACGAATGCTAACAAGCTAAACAGAACTGTTTTCAGCCTGGTCTTAAACATTGTCAGCGTTGAGGCCTGTATCACATTCTCTGGAAGACTGTTCCAGATTTTAGCTGCAGAAAACTGGAATGTAGCTTCACTGTGTTTAGTCCTGACTCTGGGCACCTGCAGGTGACCATTCCCAGAGGTTCTCAGGGTCCTAGATGGCTCGTATGGCTCTAACATGTCATAGATGTATTTTGGTGCTAGACCATAAAGAGACTTGTACACAAGTAAAGCTGTTTTAAAGTCTATTCTCTGAGTGATATATATATATATATATATATATATATATATATATATATATATATATATATATATATATATATATTGTGTGTGTGTATATATGTGTGTGTGTGTGTGTGCACGGGTGTGAAGTCATGGCACAATTTGACTTGTAGAAAAAAAAAATGTTTGTCTTTATCTGAGTGGGAGGAAGACATTTTAACTTGAGCTGTTTGGTCTCAGGTGAAAAAGGACTTAATTTCTTGTTCTCAACGCTTCCTTTGACTGAGAGCTTGAATGCTTATTAGAGAGGTGTGAACGGCAGTATTTTCTGTGCTTTAGTGCATGCTCTAAATTCCCGATGCTGATGATAGAGGAAGGGAAACACACACACACACACACACACACACACACAGTCCTCAGCTGACAGATCGAGAGCAGTCATCGGAGGCCTGAACTTTTAAACTTGTTCTGGAGATGCACAGCTGGGACCTTTTTCTTTAATTTGAGCAACAAATTACACACACACACACACACACACACACACGGTTGTAATGGTCATCTTTTACATAAGCCGCTCTGTGGTACATGTGGGTTGTGTTACAGCAGAGATCTATGACAGACTGCGGTAAACCCACTCTCCCCTATACACCGCTCTGTTCTTTATTTATTTATTTTTTTAATATTTCCCTCTCTTTTAAGTGTCAGTAGATAAGTTGTTAGCTCCCGCCTCCGTCTCCGCGCCCTTATCTCAAAGTTGGAACCTTCACTTTCATAACTTTAAGTCTGCGCAAACAAACCGAGCGTGTTCCTTGCTAAATCTCGTTCAAAGGTGTTCCGTTTGTCAGCGCCGCTTTTGTTCTCCCTTCGCTGGAGCCATATGGGAGCTCAGATGCGCCGTCACTTTGAAATGACAACAGACGCCGTGGTTTGATTGACGGGAGCGGCGTTTATTTCATTACGTGTGCTTCTGTTTGGGGTTGTGGACGGGTTGAGTGGATTCTCTGAAGTTCTTAATTAGCAAATTTTCTCATGTCTACATTTTTTTTTTTTGTGAATGCAGATGCACGGTGAAGTCATCTTCAGTGGCTGCACAATCTGTAAAGTACGACGAGCTCGTTCTGGCTGTGCTGAGGATGTACAGTGGAAGTTAATTTTTCTTTTTTTAATTTATTTGACCCACTTTCACTTTCTCTCGGGAATTCACGCATACACACAAGGTCTTTCTAGCTTTTCTGCGTTCACAGAAAATGTTTCTGTGATTAAAAAAAAAAGTGTCTGCTCCTGCAGCCATAAGTCAGGGAGGCTGCATTCTTTCAGTGGCGCTGTCGTGACAAATATGGCTGCAGGGGGTCGCCTCCCACTCAGCGGGCTGAGTGGCAATCCTGGATGCAGCGTGGCATGCCTTGATCTGTTTGTTAGCTAAACGCTTGATTTGGCAGCCGTGCAGGGGGACCCACTGCCTCTGCCCTCCATGAATAATGAGCAAAGCTGATCTTCCTGTCTTGGTGCTTCGGAAACACAGAGGGGGGCTGATCCTCGGCCTCAGATGTGAAACGCACGCACACCTCCAAGTTCAGTGAGAACGGAACGGAATTGTGTTTTAAGGTGGAAGAGCAAGTGTATTGCACTTCTGAACAATGCACTGAAATAGGTATTGTTGGCTATGAGGGGTAAAAAAAAGGAAGTTGTTTTGTCAAACACACTAAACATGAGTGACATGAGATATGACGCTTCAATCAAGACGAGACATGTTCCGTGAAATGAAGCCGGATTTGAAACAAACAGGCAATCATTTACCACAGTGCATTAAAGATGAGATGATGCTGTCGTTCTCCTTGAGAACGTTTGACAAGCCACCTGATGCTCGACGGAAAGAAAAGGTCCTTTAATCAAAGGCTTCAATTAATGTGCAGATGGTTCATTTTTATTAAGGAGTAATTGTGAAATGCAGCAATAAATTTGGATATAAGCACACAAGAATACGATTGTAGAAATACGCGAAGACAAATGAATCATTTTTACATAAGCCAGCGTCTTTTTTATTTTTTCCCTAAGTAAGTTTTATTAAAATGTGTTTTCCTCTGCCAGATTTGTTTTGCAAAGCAAATCGTGCACCACCAAGGTTACTGGAAAAAAAATGGCCACAGGAATCGTGATGGTAGCTTCCTGAGGAGGCGGACTTTTTTTTTTTTTACACACTTGCATGCGATGTCCTGAGCGCGGCGTGCAGCAGAGTTTCCTGTGGTTAAAACCAGGAAACGGAGACTGGAGGCCGACTGAGCTTGTTATCCCGCTATTCCAGGTCTCTGAAGCAGGCCCTGCAGGACCGAAGCAGCTTCTGTTGCTTTCACACGTTTTTATTAAGGTAGAAAGCGGATTGAGAAATGATGCTGATAAACAAATGAATAGTTGGTTCCTCCAATTTCATAATGGCCTCATTTTGCCTGTGAGTATAAAATAATGTATTTGCTAGAGGGAGTTTTATTATATTATGTTGCATTATTTAATTTTTTTAAACATTTTATCCGTTGATAATGTGATGTTTTGTTATAGGAGGAGTGAAAAACAGCAGCTTGAGGTGGTCAGGTCATCGATCACGTCTGGAACTCATTGTGAAGCTCCAGCATGTGGCTCATGTACATTTGCATTCATGCAACATTTGTAAATGAGTACACTTTGCATTGGGATTGGATCGGGTTGGCAGTTATTATGTGAGTGATGGATTGCGGCGCGTGCGTGTGAGAGAGTGTGTGTGTGTGTGCATGCCATTCCATGTTCTAAGTGAAACCAGTTTGTCAAAGAAGGATGTGGGATTTGGTGCAGACACGCTCCGCCGGGGTTACAAATCTGTTTCCCTTGTCACAGCTCACTAACTGCAACAAAGAACACTTTCTCTCTGTCTGGATCTTCGTGCCTACCGCTAACCCACCAACCCCCCCCCCCCCCCCCCCCTCCTCCCCCCTCTCGCCCCTGTGCCTCCCAGGTGTGGTATCTCTCCGGCTGGGTGTGCTACCTCCAGTTGGAGAAGGCGAAGGAGCAGCAGGAACGGGAGGGGAGAGAAGTGACCGAGGAGGAGCGGGATGAATGGAAGGCACTGAAGGAGGCGGCCAGATTGCATCTGACCAATGCTAAGAAGGTAATTCATTAAATCTGCCCGGGGGCTGCGTATTGATCACACACATTCTATAGCTCCGGCCCGTGTCCAATACCGATGCAATGCACTAATTCTTAAAGCATGGCGCTGCGACTATTGGTGCAGATATGGCGAGAAAATGTCACACGACTGCTAGGAACTTATCAGTCACAGAAAGGGAACATGCAGTATGAACACTCAATACCAGTAGTATAGTAGTATAATAGTATGATCAATACCGTGAATCTCCAGGGACGGTGCAGAAATGTCTTTCAAATGATTTCAAAGAGGTTTAAATATACCCCTCTGTCTTGTTCCCACACACACACACACACACACACACACACACACAGTGATGTGTCTCATTCATTCTGTCATCCTGTCAGGGAGAAATGCCTCTATGGAGCAGTGATTCATGTTAGTCTAAAATCCAATAGGCTTGTAAATCAGACGCGGCACAGACTGAGGGATGGCAGCCTCCACCTCCCGTTTTTCTTTTTTTCTCCTCTCCTCTCATTCCTTCTGTTTCCTCTCCTTTTTCACCCCCCCCCCCCTTTCCCGCCGTGCTCCTCTACAGATGAGCAGGGGCAGTGGAGTGGCAATATATTGATGTCTGTCTCTGGCCGGCAGTGTAGTGACAGGCCTGTCTAACCAGCATCCACCGGGGATGTCCACAACTGAGACAGCTGTGCCCTTATTTCCCTCCCAGCGGGGTAGGGAAAGGGAGGGGAGAGGAGGGGGGGGGGGTAAAGGAACAGGCTGCATATAGATTTGATCTGCCAGCTTTGTGGCTAGAATGAAGAAAAAGTCTAATTGAAACAGTGAAACTGGGAGTATTATGCACTCAGCCGCTTCTGATACGGAATGCAAAGGGATTAGGACAAAAAAAAAAACACTAAAAATCAAAAGGTGAAAGGCTAGTGTAAGTAAGTATTGTGTGGCATCAGAGCGTGACGAGTAAACAGCAGAGCTGTTTCCTCCTGGAGCGACTGAAGCAACAGGCTCAGAATAATGTGAAAGTTAAATGCATGAAGATCTTGGAAATGTGAGTGGTGGAATGTGGAGAGTTTTTTTTTTTTTGTGGTGCATATTATCCCTTAGCTCAGTGGTTTTATTCATGTGTGTGTACATCTGTACATTGTGTAGTCCAGATTCCCCCTTGTTTGTATCCGAGCTTTGCTGAGCATCACTGTGAGTGTTAATTATTAACGATGAGTCAGTCTCCTAGTTAAAATGGGCTCCAACATGGAAATGAGGCCTCAAAGCCCAACGGCTTGTTTTGGCGCCAGTCCACTTTGCTGCATACTTATGACTTTGCTAAGTAAGTGTGTGTGTGTGTGTGTGTGTGTGTGTGTGTGTGTGTGTGTGTGTGAGACAGTGAGAGAAAGCATGCGGCGTGCGTAGGCGCACCTTATGTGGATGCACATATTTAATTATGGTTGTGTGTGCCAACTTGCATATATAATTATTTGTTAAGAAATGTCTTCACATTATTCATCTTGTCTTTGATCAATACACTTACACACACACACACACACACACACACACACACACACACACACACACAAGAATGGATGGGTTGAGAGGACAGTAAAGAAGCGTAGGAGAGGAGAGCTGAGAGAATGAAAGGGGAGGCGAGGAAGGGAACAGATTGGATGTGGGGTGTATATGTGTGTGTGTGTGTGTGTGTGGGGGGGGGGGGGGGGGGGGTGCAGGGGGTGTAGCGGGTGTAGCTGGTGAATAGTGTCCAGGGTAAAATCAATAGTAAACCGGACGTGAAATGGAATTTGAGTCTCAGCCAGATAGGCTGCGATTGAGGAAGGATCTGCAGTGTATGCACAGAGGACAATGTTATATATGTGTGTGTGTGTGTGCGCATGTGTGTGTGGAGGCAGCTAGGGCAAACGGAGGTCAAAAGCTTTACTATTTGATGTGGCTGAAAAGGGTATCTCATGAGCGGGGATGGTGGGTAGAGTTTTGGCCAAGGTGTGCTTGTCATGTAATTTTAATGCCTTTCTCCCACCATAGATGTGACTGGAGGTGTTAGGTTCCGTGTGTGTGTGTGTGTGTGTGTGTGTGTGTGTGTGGTCAAGCCTCTCGAGACTTCCAGTGGCATGCCCTGTTCACACTCAGGAAGGTCTCATCTCAGCCAGTGTCACACCCTCACCAGTGAAGAAGAGAGAATGAGTGTGTGTGTGTGTGTGTGTTAATATGTCTGAGTGAAACAGAAAGTGGGGAAAAAAGAAAGAAAATAAAAGAAGGAAAAAGGTGTTGCAGCCGTCCGTCTAATGGCTCATAACGAAGAGAACGGTACGAGTGCTCTGTAGATGTGGAGAGGTTATAAGGAGCAAGACTTCAGCCCTATTCTGCTAAACAATTAGACCTGTGTGTGTGTGTGTGTGTGTGTGTTAGCAGGACTTTAAGAGGTATCTATCTCCTTGACAGGAAGGTCATTTGGTGTGTGTGTGTGTGTGTGTGTGTGTGTGTGTGTGTGAGTGAAAGAAAAACCGAAGACAGAGCCATGCATGGGGGGGGGGGGGGTAGTCAGGAGAGGAGCCTGGAGTATGAAGGTATTAAGAGGTGAAATGAAAGGAGATGTGAAATGAAAAGGGGAATTATTAGGCTTCATCACATAATCAGCCTGACTTTATTCTGCGAGGAGTCGTGGTAAACGTCTCTACCAAGAAATAGAGGGGAAGACGATCCATTTTATATGAAGGGTGAATTAGCACTTTATCGCCACGCTTCTGTCCACAGCACAGTGGACGAATAAAGATAGTACTTACAGATAATCTATGCAGGACCATGCCACACGTGTATAATGTCCATAAACAGGGCTCCAGATGCACGAGGCACTTTATTATTCACATTCGTCGTGACAAACTTCCCTCGCATTGTGCATCCAAATCAATAATTTCAGTATTTTAGCATTTCAACAGACCCGGCAGAATAGCAAAGGTGTTTTAATTGTGCTATCATATCTTTTTTTTTTGTAAAACAAAGCCAAGGCTCCCTGGGATCCCCAGTCTCATAAAAATGTCAGAAAATATTGAAAATTATCTGCAAAAAGTTCAGAGGTTACACCTCCAAACAGTCCCAAGACATGAACATACTCACTTGTATCATCATGTTCAACAGAGAAAAGTAATAAATCATCACAAATGGGAGGTGGAAACCGGCGTGACAAACCAAACGCTGCCTCTCAACGGGGACTTCTGCAAGTTTAACAGCCGCTATATGATGTTAACGTTTGGAAATGGGCCGGTGAGGTTACAGGAAATAATTTGGATGCAATCTGCACCCTCACCACTAGAGGCCGCTAAATCCTACGTGATGGTCCTTTAAAGTTAGGATGAGGTTTTACCCAATAAGTAATACTTTACTTGTGTGTGTGTGTGTGTGTGTGTGTGTGTGTGTGTGTGTGTGTGTGTGTGTGTGTGTGTGTGTGTGTGTGTGTGTGTGTGTGTGTGTGTGTGTGTGTGTGTGTGTGTGTGTGTGTGTGTGTGTGTGTGTGTGTGTGTGTGTGTGTGTGTGTGTGTGTGTGTGTGTGTGTGTGTGAGTGGTTATGACGGTGGTCAAGTGCGCTGTGGGCCATGACTCACTGCTTGAAAGTAGAGCAAAGTGGACCATGAAAAAGTTCTACGATCTCACACACACTCATGCACATGCACCCCCCCCTCCTCCTCTAGGCAACTCTCTGGGCCGTGAAAGTGAGAAGAGAAAAACCAGGCTGTTGTAAATGAGAAATGCTTGTGTTTTTTTCGCGACAGTGGTGCTGATCTCAGCAGAGCTCGGTGCGGAATTTGTAAAGAATAGCTCCTGTTTATTTAGCTGGCCGAGGAACATCACAGTGAATAATCACATCCTATCAGACACACTAGACTATTGATTTGTGGTTCACTATATTATGCCGTATGAACACCGTTTCCAGATAGGTGGTGTTTCTTTTTGTATTCCGGTAAACGTACAGTACGATTGCACCTGTTCGATGGATTTCTTGCATTATTTCCTTTATGCAACTCATTTTAAGGACGGCATGGACCTTCTTACCTAAGGCTGCAATATGCAATTATTCTGGGTATTGAGCCGAGCCTGGTGTAGACAAAACCCAACTTTTATTCAGAGTGCTCGTTGTGGATAAACATCTCCAGGCGTTTCAGAGTGACACTGGCAGAAAGAAAATCTGTTTGTTTTCCCCCCTCTGTGTGTGTTTGTGTGTGTGTGTGTGCGCGTGTGTGTGTGTGCGTGTGTGTGTATGTGCGTGCATGCATGTGTGTGTGTGTGCGGGGTGCTCTCAGGAGGATAGTAGGGTCATCTCTCCCCTGGTATCAGACCTTGTGCCTGGACCTGGTTCACGCTTCACCTCCCCGGAGCACCAACCTGCAGAGACAGCATCCACTTAAATACACACACACACACACACACACACACACACTACACATTCTTACACTCCAAATGAGTTCCCCTGGGACTGCGCGTCTCCTGTCAGGACCCGCTGTTGCTTAGAGACTGGTCCTGGGGCAAAGTAATCACACACACTCTTCTTCACTCCGCCGGCCTTGTTACACTTTTAGTAAGAATGATGGCACTCAGCTGCTTATTGTCCATGAACTCGAGTGACCGTGCATGTGTGTGTGTGTGTGTGTGTGTGTGTGTGTATATTACATCTAAATAGAATAATATTCCTAGATCATCTCACTATTCCCCACTCTCCCCCCTTTCTTTGCAAAAGAACGCATAAGTGTAAAACTTGCTGTATCAGATACCCTCGCTCTGTACACACACACACACACACACACACACACACACACACACAGAAACCCAGCGTCCTTAGCCAGAGTGCCAGTAGTTTTATCACCCAGCTCCACTTTGAGTTCAGTAATTACACACAAGCTGAGTATTTTACAGAGATAAATCTGCAGGCTGCTTTGAGAACAGGACTTTTTTATTTTTTTTTTTATATCTTGCTCTTTCACGGCATATTTCACTGAGATAACAGTGTTGATTATGTATGTGTGTGTGTATGTGCACGACCTATGTGCTTTAAACTGCGTGGCAGCACGCGTGCGTGTGTGTGTGTGTACGCGTGAGGGGAAGAGGAAGATAGCCGGTCTGTTTGTCTCCTGTGTGGCTGAGCGCTGCATCAAATCTGCTGATTTGCCAAATCTGAGGACAAAAAATTGTTTACCGGCGTTTCTCGAGCCGTGACCGCCTCGCTGAAGGGATGCAGCTGCCGCCGGATCTTTCAGGCGGCCTAACCGGCGTTTAGAGACTTTAAAACCTCGGGGCGGGCCGCTCACTGACGCCACAGTGACGCACTGGTAACTCTAGTGACGCGGCACCAGAGTTTCTGTCGCCTCCGCAGCGTAAATTACACTCAGGCCTTAATGTATCTGCTATAAAACCTACGTTCTGTTTAAAAGATAACACTGTTTGTTTCCAATTGGGCCTTTAATTCTACATCACAACGTTATGTTCTACTCACCCAAGGTGTTATTGTGCTTTCTATGGACAAAGTGATGCAGACCAGAACATAGGTTGTTTATCATTTATTGATTATGGTTCAGTAGCACTGATAACTTGTAGGTGTGTGTCTTGTTTTGTTCAGTTTTTAGTTTTTTTTATTAATTCTCGCTTTGCAAGGAAGATGGCTGCCATCACATCAGGTTATCTCTCCACACGAGGAAGGTGTTTTCCAGGTGTTGTAGCAGCTAAGGTAACTACACAATCAATGAAGCTGTCAATAAACACCTACTACAATGTGAAAATAACACCTTGGGTGAGTAGAACATAACCTTGTGATAAAGGCCCACTTGGACGAAAAGTCTTATCCTTTAAATTTTCCATTTTTTCAGCCTAAATACAAGCCCATTACACACTCGCGTTGCCTTTTTTTTGTCTTATTTCCCCCTCTTTTCTCTTTTCTCTTTTCTCTCTCTCTCTCTCTCCAAGCTGTACGCTAAGTTGCGATGCGATGACCAGCCGGTGTTGGAGCACGTGGAGCAGCTGCTGGCCGAGCTGGGAGGGGAGATGCAGGGAGAAGAGGGAGACCCAGACGTGGAGGAGGACTATGAGCCCTGTAGTGATGATGATGATGATGATGATGATGAGGAGGAGGAGGAGGCACCAATGGAGCACTGACCACCCTGTGTGCTGTGATTTCATTTTTCCTCTTCATGCTCCTCCTGGTTTAAATGTTCTTGTGCACGCTCTGAGGTGCCTTTTTTCCCTTTTTTATATATATATATTCACATCCATTTATCAAAATGAAATTTGAATTCAAGTGAGATGCACAAAAAGAGTGGCATTAAAAGCTGCAGTCTACTCCGTCTCCTTCTGTGGGTTGTTTAATGCTGTTTTTGGTGGAGTAAGTGCACACTTGACTGATGCTTCCCTTAATCTCCCTGACAGATGTGTTGCTGAAAGATTTTGTTTTTTTTTGTTTTAAGGCTTTACTTCTCACCGGCAGCTCGGGCCGCTGTACACAACACATGAGTGTACACACACACACACACACAGAAGCAACAAGTCTAAATACAACAGCAGCTTCTTTCCTCTCAGTAAAGTGAAATAACTCATTGGTACAATAATATCTGTGAGTATTCAGCCTCTGAAGAGTTATTGCCATCTATGCAGGTGAGGGTTATTATTTCTTATGGTGGCAATGCCTGAATTTTATTCTATTCAGCTTATCATCCTTTTTTAAATTTTTTTTCAACATAATTCAACAAGACATAATATAGAGAACTTGACATTACTTCTTGGGGAATGCGTTGTTTCTCTCTTCGACAAACACAAAGACTAATTTTAGTTTTTTTTCCCCGTTAGATTAAACGCACCAATCTTCTAAAGATCCTCAGACAGGATTACGCGGCGTAATGTGCTAGTGGCACAATAATCGACTGATGCTTTTTCACTTTGTGTTTCTCTCAAGGTTTTTTTTTTATATATATAAATAAGAGCAACAATGTGGAGAGGCAGACTAAGTGCCAGATACAGCCACGCAAGATGCAAGATGCGAGATGCGATGAGATTCTAACAATTGAACTTTCCTTTTTGTAACCAGCGGCAACCAACTACAATTGTAAGGTGTTGACAGCGTGAAAAAGTACTGGTATAAAAGTACTGGTATAAAAGTACTGGCCACAGATGTCAGTGTGAAAAGTTCAAATCTACTATATATATATATATGTGTGTGTGTATATATGTTTGTATGTATATGTATATATATATATTTATATATATATAAGAGTATATATGTGTGTGTGTGTGTGTGTATATGTATATGTGTGTATATATATATATATATATATATATATATATATATATATATATATATATATATATATATATATATGTGTATGTATATATATAAATGTATATGTGTATATATGTGTGTGTGTGTGTGTGTATATATATGTGTATATATATATATGTATATGGTTATGTATATATATATATTATTATGTATATGTATGTATGTATATATGTGTGTGTGTGTGTGTGTGTGTGTGTGTGTGTAAATATAGGATTATATAGTATGTGACATACATACTGTAACTGTGTGTGACATCCACTACTACAAAAAAAGAGAAAATCCTTCTTTACCTTCTTTGCCTGTTGTTAACAAACACAAACACACGCTGCTGCGAGTCCCCTTTGATGAATTCCATAACCAGTAAATTGGAACCTTATCACAGATCCTGGTGCCGATAACAACCCGGCTTCGAGCTGAGGGGGGGGGGGTTCAGAAGCCACGATCTGATTATGTTTGTGCTCATGTCTGAGGAGTGTTAAAAAAAAGCTCAGGAGAAAAGTTGCTGATATGATACGCACGTGTGAACGTGTGCACGCCTGATGCGTTCTGTCGTGGCCTAATGTGATATGATGCCGCTGTTATTTCTGGACCGGGCTTTTGCAGAAACGATGCTTTTGCATGAGAAAGCACCGGTAGTTACAGACCTTGAGGACCAACCACCTGGAGCGGTGCTGTCATGTAGCATTTGGCCTCATAATTAGAGTGCCCCCCCCCGTGTTGGACGTGTGTGCCCGTGCGGCTCATCACGACGCTGCGGTGTGATTAATGACTTCGGGGCTGAGCTGACGTCGGCAGTCAGCCCTCTCTGGTTGTTTCTGAGCTGACCTGGTGTGGATCAGGCCGTAGTGGACACTAAGCCTCGGGCAATCTCAAAATCCTTGGCCGTTCTCTCACCTGTACGCCGGCTCTGGCTCTGCTGGGGCCTGAAACGCTGTAGGAAAACAAAAAGAAATCGTTGCACGAAGTAGTGCATTTTCAAAGGATCCCCAAAGCTGTGCATGTGCATTTGTTTTGTTGCATGATTCCCACAATTATACGCAATTGAATGAAGATGATGATGAGACTGAGCCAGCCATTTTCATGTCAGCTTCCCCCTCCCCTCCCCACATCTTTCCGCCTGTCAATGCAGCAAAACGGGAAAGAAGAATTACAGTTTCACAGCTAGCGTCGCACCTGCGACTTTCCTCCAGTCGCCACAACAGCTGTCATCACACGACCATTATGCACGCGCCATTAATTCATCATCTCACGGACTGTAAACCATCATCAGCAGTGATACGTCAGGAATGTAATCAATGCTTGGGTTGGTAGCGCTCATCTACACAGACTTACACAGCTAGGCAGAGATGGATGAAATACTGCGAACTTTTACTTAATTAAAAGTAGAAATACTACACTGGAAGAGAAAATAAAACACTCTGAAACAAGTAAAAGCCATTATTTTAAAAAGTTGCATGAGTAAAAATATAGTATCATCAGCAAAATGTACTGTATGGGGTACCTATTATGCAGACTGTGTAATATAATGCGTAATAATAGTATATTATAAACCATATTATGAAGACTAGTAATAATAGGACTGCATGTATGTCACATTTAACACAATATGCAAAGCAAATATAAAGAAATCAACAATTAAATAGAATATAACGTAAAAAAAGTATAATTTCAAATACTCGGGTAAAGTACTTTAATTTTACAAGTGCAGTATTTGAATAAAAGTACTTCCACCACTGCAACTAAAGGAGGCAAAATAAATGTTAGCAGCAAAATAAAACGCTGACTCCTTTAATTCAGAATAATGACAAAATGAATCCCACAAAAAATGATTGATGAGCATTATTTTTCTAAATGAGTATTTTATTGGCGTTTTATAAATCACTCAGTTATTGCAGCTGTCAAACACAAAGTCTGACTGTTGCTTTAGATTCATGGTTTTAAAAAATGTTGAAGCCAATGATCCTAAAAGGCAACAGACCCAAGTCCAAGGACTGAAAATGCCTTCATCAAAAATAAATAAATTACTCAGTACATAAATGAATATGCCTGAAAATGCCAATATTTATTTTATATTTAGTTTGCCCTTTTATTTAATAACTTATTTTTTAAAAAATACATTATTTATTTATAGATTTCATTATTTTTTTTTATATAAAGTTGTCATATAAAGGTGTCACATGAAAAAAAAGTAGATAAATAGAAAATAAATGTGAGAAATTAAATAAGTAATTTATTCAAATAAGTTATTTATTGATTTAACTAAATAATTTAATAGATTTTTTAATTATGGCAGTCCTCCATAAAACAGGCACTATTCTTAGAAAGTTAACACTAGATTTGTGAATATGAGATAAAGTCCTGCTTGCAAACACAAAAAGCTAAATCAAAAATCCTTTCTCAAAAGTATAAAGTTTGCAAATTTGCAGATTGCGTCCATACAGCTGACACAGAGTGATTGTTTGCACTTGTGTTTAAATGACACAATTAAAATAACTAGTGGAAATACATTATTCAGCTTTTTCCCGAGGACGGCTGGCACCTCCTCGAGGACCCCTGGGAGGTCCCTGGACCCCACTTTGAGAACCGCTGCTTTAGAAAAACGTGCATTTGCCCCGTCTGCAGAATGTGCACGGTGCATTCTGGTTATAAATGCCACCGTATGTGCGTATGCATGTTCGTGTGTGTGTGTGTGTGTGTGTGTGTGTACACGCCGTTTATGCGTCTGGCCCCAGGAGTGTTTTTCGGTTGCTGATAGAGGGGAGTGCAGTTTCTACACAAGGACACGCATTCAATCACCGGGGATAGGACACTTGCTGTTTACCCGTATTCTTTCATGCTCTGAAAATCACTTTCTGAAAAACGCCGATCGTCTCTGGGACGGCAAAAAAAAACAAAAAAAAAAACAGTAACGATCAGACTTAAATAAATATATCATGTCGCATATCTTCAAGGTCTTATTTTTTATGCGCTGTTTAAATTATGAAAGTTCATAAGCATAAAACACAAGATAATCTATGTAAACGCCTTAGGTCTTTTATTAATTTATTATTATTATTTTTTTTACCTGTAGGCCTATGTCAAGCTATCTTTGGAGAACCTAGCAGCATGGATTGTAGTCTCCAGGGAAACCAGCCCATAATTATTATTTGTGTGTGTGCGTGTGTGTATGTGTGTATTTTTTTTTTTTTAATAATCGATGGTAATGAGATGAGCGGAGGGAAGAATAATCCTGGATTAACAGCTTTAAAACGCACGTGTTGTCATAACAACATCCTGATTGGGACCTAATCATTGAAATAGAGTCACACAAACCGCACACACACACACACACACACACACACACACACACACACACACACACACACACACAGCAGCAGCAGCAGCCATCTAGTCGCTCCATCAGATACCCCAACGCTGCTAGCAGTGTGTGCATGTGCTGCTCATCCGATGCGTCGCCGTGTGTGTGTGTGTGTGTGTGTGTGTGTGTCTGTGTGTGTGTGTGTGTGCTCGGTTGACTTAATTAGAGAGTTAAGCAGGGTGCTCCTCTGAAGGGATTAAGGGGGAAATTATCAGAATCTGGAGACTTAAAACTGAA
This sequence comes from Eupleurogrammus muticus, assembly GCA_036785175.1. Taxonomy (NCBI): domain Eukaryota; kingdom Metazoa; phylum Chordata; class Actinopteri; order Scombriformes; family Trichiuridae; genus Eupleurogrammus; species Eupleurogrammus muticus. The sequence continues at coordinate 5,837,396 of JAYKQN010000026.1, forward strand.
ACCAGTTAAATGGAAACAGGAGGCGGTGGGCAGAGGGGAGGGGGGGCGGGGAGTTTACACACACACACACACACACACACACACACACACACACACTCGCACGTTTATTTTTTTTTTTCGAATCACACTCAGGCACTTAAATTACCTTCAAGGTTGCACAAACAAGTCTCTCTGCCCTCTCACAGCTGCTTTTTTTCCCTGAGTGATGGACTCACTTTGCTTGTTTGATGCTGGAGGAACTTAATGGTTGCTCCCTGATCCGGACTCGCCTGATTGGAGGATTTGAACAGACGTCGGTTGCTCATCTGCATCTTGATCCTCATGCTGTGGCCGTGCTTTCGTTCATAAATCTGATCCCGTGACAACCATGAATCAAGTGACCTTTCTCCTCCGCTGTGAAACCATATCCTGTCTGGGAATGATTTTCCTGCTTAATGGATGCAATCAATATGTCAAAAGGTCATAGTCTATTATACGGTTTATTTGATTGCTTTAAATTAAACATTTATTGAGGCAAACTTTTTAATTATGAGTTCATAATTAACTCAGAAAAGTTGTTTTCATCATTGATCTGTGGTGTCGGTCAATAACGGCTATTTTAGACTTTTCCCACGTGCTCATGTTGTCTGATGATTGAATGTGTTCATGCTGCTCCGCGCGCACGCGGGTTGGTTGTGTTGTATCTGTGTGTGTGTGTGTGTGTGTGTGGGTGTGCGTGCACGTGCGCGCACACCCATAGTAATCTTTGGTGGGAACATCTGTCTCTCAGAGATAACATAACCGGGGAATTAGCCATGCTGTCTTACAACCGAGCGCCACATCTCACTATTACAGCCCCCTAAATTACAGCCTATTACACCTCCGCGTGTGCGTGTGTGCAGGTGAGCGTACGCAGTGCGCCGTCAGTGTCACGTCCTTGGGGCGACTGTGCCAAGTTTAAGAGTATCGCCGAGCCCACCACCTCCTCTAATCCTTAAATCCATTGTAGAACATAACTCACAGTTATTTCTGCACAATACAACCCAACACAAACAAGTCTCCCCTCCCTCGACGAGATAGACCCACACAAAAAAAAAAAAGCAGACTAGTTTTCTATAGGGTGAGGATGATTCAGAGCACAGCAATACATCTTTTTGACGTAAACGCTGTGAAAACATCCTACAGCCATTTAGCTTTCTGCATATTGCACCCGCAGTAATGGCGGTGCCTCTCGGCGCTTCAGTGGTGACAGATTACTCTTTGAACTGTACCTGTACGGGAGTTCAGACGCCTGCAAAAAGTTAACAAAAAGCCATGCATCAGCCTATTATACGTGATCAAAGTACACGTCTAAGGAGACACCTGACTATTCCACCAATCTCAAGCAGCTGCAGCCCTTTCAACTTTATATTCACTTGTAAGTTGTGAATGCGGCTCGGTGCAGCAGTTTGCATATCATCCTGACTGTTAGGATAACTGCTATTCCTAAGAGCTGCAGAGGTTCAGTGTAAAGATGTAAATTGGAGAGGAGCAGTAATGTACTGGGTGTCACAGGCCGCCACGACTCAAGGAAACTTTTAATGAATGTCACAGAGAGAAAAGGTATCGGACGGCCTGTGTAATAATTACCCTGCAAAAGCACATTGTGCTGTGAAGTCCTGTGGCATTCAAACATGTAAAAAATACTGTATGTGGCAGCGGATGAGAGGACAGGAGTGTAATGGTGCCTTTTTCTTCTGTGCAGAGCGGGAACAGCCGGGGGAATCGAAACGCTGGCTCCACTGACCTGGTTGATTCAAGAGAGGATGTGAGGGGGGAAAAAAAGGGAAGGGGGGGGGGGCAGAAAAGGAGAGAGCAGGAGATTTAAAGCGTCTCATTTATACAGCATTGCAATTTGGGTCGATGGACCGCTTCAGTAGCCGTGAGGGGCTCTTTATGCCCAATGCAATCTATACCCACAATCTAACAATCAGAGGCGGTGCCAATAGGAGTGATCCCGGCCCGCTGACTGGCGCCGGGCTTGACTGAGTGCCAGCTTTAGTTTTTATACCTCATTAATTCACAGGAGCGATTGACTGAGGAAGCCGCTCTCGCTCCCGATCATAAATCAAGCCGCGCTCCACGTGCACGTAAACACGCACACACACACACACACACACACACACATGCACACGCACGCACGCACAGCGGCAAAACAGGAACACACCAGGGGGCAAATCTCAGGACTTAGGTAATGATTCAATCAGTCACTGACAGAAAATACGGTGATATTGTGATTACTAATTTCCGCGTGACCCCTGTGAGAGTAAGTGTGTGTGTGTGTGTGTGTGTGTGTGTGTGTGTGTGTGTGTGTGTGTGTGTGTGTGTGTGACTTCCAATTTCTACGCTATGACAAAGGCCCCTGGCTCAAAAAAGAAAAGAAAAAGGATCCTTTAATTGTATGCGTTGTGTATGAGTCTGTGAAAGTTTTTTTTTTGCAATACGTGAAGGCTTTTAATAGACATGAACCACAGAGAAGTGAAGAGAGTCATTATCATTGTTGAAAAGCCTGAGAAGTTGCAGCAAGTCACTAAATTAAACTCTGGAATAAGACTAGAGCAGTTATCCGTGTGTGTGTGTGCGCGAGTGTGTGTGCGCGTGTGTGTGCGTGCAAAGCAAGAGGTGGAGATACAGAGGTTTGATGCCATAACAGCTGCTAATTATTGCTGCTCTATATTTCATACAGTCTGTTTGATCTGCTGTCGTGTGTGTGTGTGTGTGAGGCGAGCTAGGGATTCTCTGTCTCCCTGTGCAAAAAAACACTCTCACACACACACACACACACACACACTTGCGGCGTCCAAGGGTCACGAGGAGGAGAACGAGGAGTTGTGCTCTAATTACTGCGTCTCTGCAGGGCCCGACTTATATTTCCAGCCAACACCTCGGGAAGCGGGAGCGTTCACTTTGTTTTTGTTTTTTTTTGCGGGCTGTATTTATGTCATCTCCCGCCGCCGCCACCGCCGCCACGCACGCTCGCCTGCGTTCACTGATATCACGGAGGGCAAATCAATCCGCTCTCTCAAAGCACTCTGGGTAGTCGGGAGTCCATACACCATCTGGATGCCGCTCTGTTCTCCTCTGCGTTCCGCTCCCTGAGTGACTGCCGCCGCTGTGATCAACCGTTTGGCAGGCGGCTTTAATACTTCCCCAATCACCGGGCACCCCGGATGCATAGCAACGGTTGCTAACCGCCGTAACCCTTGGCGAGACATGCGAGAGTGACACTCATAAAGAAATTTAATTAACGGCGCAAGAAGGTTGTTATCTTTTGTCTTACTCCAGACGTTTGACACATTCAAGAACAACGCGCACCGTACTACAGCACAGCTGTTTACAAGCTGGATGATTAATGATCGCTAACACAGTTAAACAAAGGTCAAACTGGGACAAGCTTAAAGAAATGTGGCTGTTTTGACAAACTTGATTTACCTATCCCTCAATGTTTTTAGATGCGGGAAACATTTTAACGCTCAATTTGCCCGTATTAAGGCGGAGTGAATCGCCGCGCTATCTTCTGTTCTGCAAATGTCACCGTTGCTTTGGACCCTCTGCGGCCTGCAACCTGGGTGCAGAGCGCTGCAGGGCGGATGTGTTTTTGTAGGCCAACGCGCCACGGCTCCCTCGACGAAAAAGCCGGAGGGATTTTTTTTTTCCATTGGATTTTCGGATTATTGTGGCAAACAAAGGTTTATGATACTCCCTTTGCTCAGCAAGATAATATCGGAAAAAAAGAATCATCACTTTTTTGAAGTGGAAATGCAATCACTAAAAGTAAAAAAAATAAAAAAGTCAGGCCTATAGAAACTGCACTGTGGTCACATGTTGTGTTTTGTGAGGTATGTAGAAGCTTTAAAAACTCACTACTGACGTATTTACTGGCTTACTTTATGTCATAGAGAAAAAAAGTTTTACAATCTTTTGGTTTTAAGAAAATTCCTGCATAAACTGCACATTTATTGTATAATATTCCTTTGGTGCTTCCTATTTTTCCTTGAAATGTTGAACAGTTTTCACTTCCATGATGAAGAATTGAGAATCATCCTTTGACAAGCATGCACCCTGTGACATAAGTGATGATCCACTCCACTCAATGACACTTTTTTTTTGCAAGATTCCGGTCCATACTTTGAGTACTTCTTATGCAGAGTTTATTGCACGATCAACACAAATCGGAATAAAAAAAAATACAATCTGTTTCACACAAATTTCAATGCAACGGATCAGATTCATTCCGTCTCAACGAAGAGGGAAGGTCCCACGCCACGCGTAAATATTCATATCAGCGAGGCTGCAGGGTGTGAAATAAGCATCGTACAACTGGTCATGGTTAAATTCACTTTTTATTTTATTCTTTCCAATGGTTTTAATGTTATCACTCACTGTCGGAATATTTACACTATAGAGACAAAACAGATCTTTACATGTGTCAGATATGGAAATTAGCTGTTGTCCTTCCCTACCATGGAGGTGTGTGTGTGTGTGTGTGTGTGTGTGTGTGTGTGTGTGTGTGTGTGTGTGTGTGTGTGTCAGGCCAGGATTACCTCTATCTATACAGTATACACCGAGCTTGAACTGGCTTTGCTTTGCCCTCCGGTCCCCTAGAACGTTTATTTGTGTTTGCTGAAAGTCGCTCTTTAATTCAGATAACCTGTATGAAATGGAGATAAGGGGAAGCGTTGTCGCTTCCTCTCGCCCCTCCGTCCCGGCCAGGGAGGATACTTCAAACGGCAGCCGGTCTGTCTGTGGTTCAGAAGAGAAAGAGAACGGATGACACAAGCCCAGCTTGTCTTTGAATTGCAGGTGCGCCCTTTTTTTTTTTCTTTTTCTTTATTCCGGGCCTAAACGAAGAATGATGGAAAAAAAAAGCACAGGATCAAAGTCTGTTTCTCGCTGTGCTAAATGGAGAAACAAAATATCATTTGAAAACAGTCAATAGTCCAACTGCGAGCGTGTGTGTGTGTGTGTGTGTGTGTGTGTATGCATGCGCGTGTGTGTGTGTGTGTGTGTGTGAGGCTGTATGTGAATAAGAGATGGAGCAGCTTGTAAAAGCACTGATGCGTCCCCATTTCAAATAACCGGCTCCTGTCCAAACCACAAACTCTCCCCCCCTCTCCGTGTTGCCAGGGAAGATTAATAAACATGGCGGCGATCACAACGCCTTCTGCCCGAACCTCAGCGGCCACGCTCTGTCCACGAAAGGCTGCGGGTTCAACGGCTGCAGCGCCACCGGGGACAGGGGGGCGAGGGGCGCCGCGTGGTGGAAGGCGGCGGACGGCGGGAGCAGCGGGACGGGGTGGTGGGACAGCAGGATGGAGGGGAACAGGGAGGAGAGGGAGAAGGGGGAGAGCGGGAGGTGGTGGGGGAGGGACGGGTGGAGGGGGGTCAGCGGGTGAGGGGGGGAGGAGGCGGAGGAGGAGGACGGGGAGGGGGCGGCGTGCTGCAGGATGACGTGATGGAGGTTGGCGAGGCGGGGGGCCAGCGGCAGGGCGGGCAGGCTGCAGACGCCCAGAGCCACGGGGTGGGGGTAGCGGTCCGGGGGGGTCAGGTGGGGCAGGGGGAGCCTGACCTGGAGGCCGAGCTGTGCTTGTGTCTGCGGGTTGTGAGGGGGGGGGCGGGGGTGTGTATTGGTCCTCCGGAGCCCGGCGGGTCTCTACCTCCGCCCCCCCGTGCGTCCGTTCCAGAACCTTCTGCACGTGCTCCCTCGCCTGCTCCTGCAGCTCTCGGTATTTGTCCATCTCCTCGGCGGTGAAGCTGATTGGCAGCGCCGCCCCCCCCCCCGCCTGTCGGCCTGTCATCAGTCCTAATCTCTGACAGGCAGCAGGTCGGCGGGTCGCCGGGTTCCGACTGGGCCGCCTGCGGTGGACGGGTCTGAGCGCGCCCCCCCTCCTCCCCCCCCTCCCCCTGACTCTGTTCCAGCAGCCCCTTTTTCCTCCTGGCCTTCCTCTGGATTGCCGGTAGTTTCCCTATAAGCGGCAGCAGCAGAGTCCTGGCTGCTTTCTGCGATTGTCTCGGAGGGGACGCGGCGGGGGGGGCGGGACCGTGGCCGGGGGCAGGCTGTGATTGGCTGCCGCCGCCCTGGTGCGTGTCAGGGCCTGGGACTGTGGGTGTGAATGAGGTGAGGGCAGGTGGCGTGGGGCTGCTCTGCTTCTTCGCCCCCCCCCGCTGGGACGTTGCCGTCCCGTCGTCCGTGACCCCCGAGCAGGTGCTGCTCCTGCTCCACTCCCAGCTCAGCTCGGACACGCTGGTGATGCTGCAGGGGCTGCGGGGGCTGCGGGGGGGCGGGCTGAGGACCCGCCTGCTGGTCCACCACTCGGGACTGGACGGGTGTCTGGAGCTGGAGCGTCTGCCCGCGTGCCGCCACGTGCAGCCGCCGCCGTCGGCCCCCGTCCTGGACCCGTGCGTCGCCCTGTCCTCCCAGCTGTCACTGCTGCCCCACGTCCACCTGTCCAGGCTGCCCCCCTCCCAGTCCGCGTCCTCCGCGCTCAGGTTCCGGCTCCTCCCGCCCCCGCCGCTGGGGGTGGGGCTGAGCCCGCCTGCCCGCTCCCACTCCACCGCCCGGCTCCTCGACCGCCACTCGGCCCTCGTCCGACCCTCCTCGCCGCCCCCCCCTCACCCACTCCCACGGCCCGCCGTCCGAGCCCCTCCCCCGGTCCGCCTCCCCCCAGGCCGCGCGGCGCCTGGGCCCGGTCCCGTCTCCGTGAATGAACTTCCTGTCCCCGCGGAGGAGTTTTCTCTTCCTCGCCGGGCTGCCATCGCAGCTGTTGTCAGGGTAACTGCAGTCAATGAAACTCCTGGGGTTGCCATGGTGACCCTTTTCCCAAAACGGCTTTGGCTCGTATCCAGGTGAGAAGGGCTGCGCGGGGACGCGAGGCCGCCAGGGGAACGCCGCCGCGTCCCCGTTGCGCTCCCCCCCCTCCGTGTCGGAGCTCCTCCCGACGGGGGCCTCGCACCTCCCCAGCAGACAGCCGCCCCCCGCCCGCCTCCTCCACCTCCTCCTCCTCCTCCTCTGCCTCCGTCTCTTCCCCCAGTCGCCCCCCCTCACGTCGGCGGCGGCGGCGACCGTGGAAACGACGCTCCTCACCTTGCGCCTGGCCGCCTGCCGCTGCTTGGGCGCCCCCCCCTCCCCGCCCCTCGCGCCCTTCCCCACTTTGTGTTTCTTCTTTGTGCCGCCCCGCCTCCGTTTGCGCGACACCTCCGGGGCGCCGGCGCCGCGCGTCTCGCCTCCGCACTCACACCTGGACGGGCTGACGCGGGCGGGCCAGGTGACAGACTCTAATTTACAGCTCAGCGCTGCGCTGCCTCTCTCCCTGATCCTCCTTGCACCCTCTAATCTGCCTCCCGGAGGATTCTGGGGGTTTGTGTCGGAGCTGTCGCTGTGAGCCGGGTCAGACGGATGGGGGGCGGCCCCCGCGCGCTTCTCCCTGCTCAGTATGCGTCGGCCTGTTTCTGGCTTTTTGTTCTTCGGGAACAGGTGTGCTTGTGTCTCCACATCGACGAGCGGCTCCGCTCTGACATCCTGGCCGGCTGCTTCCCGTCTGTGTGCCGCCGCCTCATCGCCCGTATGCAAACAGGACTTAGTGTCTGCTGTAAGAATAGCTGGCACAGATGAATCTGCGTGATAGAGCGAGCTGACAGTGCATAATGGATTTAGTGGAGGCCCCCGCTGCTCTTCTGTGTGTTCTGCTCGTGGGGGATTTGGGCAGAGAGGGCTGCAGCTGTAGGAGATGAACGGCCGGGCCTTGGTGAACCTGAGCAGGCCGACGGGCCACCTCAGGCGGCTGGAGCCGTCTTTGCTGACCACGCACGTGTAAGCCCCGCCCCCGTCCCCCCGCCTCCTCTCCGTCTCGCTGTCCGTGTGTTCAGGGTCCGCGTGCTCCGCCGCCAGCGCCGTCCTCCTTATGCTCACCTGGGCCTGCGGTGGCAGGGATAATGAATCGCCGCCCGCGGTGGGAACTGGGGAGCGCTCCCTCGCCACGAGCGCGTTTTCAATCACTTCCTCGTCTCTGGCGGGCGGTGGGACCGCCGGCTTGGGCCCGGCGGCGTCGCCCTCGTGTCTCCTCTCCTCCGCCGCCCCGATCTCCCTGTCGATGTCCTCCATCATCCCCTTTATTCGCTCCCTCATCTGCTCCCTCCTCTCCCTCTCCTCCTCCTCCTGGTCCGAGAAGACGGAGGCGGCGGGCTCCAGCCTGGGCCCCCGCCGGGAGAAGCAGAAGGACACGCCCAGCCTGCCCCCCGCCCTCCCCTGCCCGGGCAGCGGAAGCTGGGACTCGGGGTCCGCGTCCGGTGCCGGGTGCGTCGACTCGGCGTGAGCGGCCCTCGGCGTGGAGGGGGATCGGCGTCGATCTTTGGGCTGGTGGCGGGGCGGCGCCGTCCTGGGCTGTGCGGCGGGGGGCTTTGGGGGGGCGCGGATGGGTTCTGGTTTGTCCTCGGGGCTGCGGTCCCTCTGGTCCACGTCCCTGTCCGGCTGCTGGCTCACAATCCGGACTGAACTCCGTAGCCCGTACGACCGTCCTGGGACTCTGCAACCGGAGGTGATGGAAAAGATCAGGTTGTTATTTCACATCCACACAAGATCTAGTTAGAGTTCCCGTATTTTACACTTTCCCGTGGTGTTATTTGAAGTTTCCTAACAAGCTTTATATTTATGTTTTATTATTTCCAAAAAAAATCATCTGAATACAGTTTTACATCCTCTCTGGGGCAGTAAGAAACACCATTTTGTGCCTGTTTCATTAATATTAATGAACCTCTCCTCTGATTGGCTGATTCTTTTCTCTGTGGATTGAGCCTTTTTAATTTTTTTTGTAACAACTAGACCTTTTTTATAATCAAAAAGCAATTAAAACATCACTTTTTCTATGATATGGGACCTTTGAGTGCTGTATGTACAGGTATGTCATTATACAGGGATATGGTTCTAGGAATAATACAGAGAAAAGTGGTAATGTAACAATATAATTAGCATGAAAAACAGAAAGAAAACATAAGATACTAAAAGAAAAACATATAAATAAATAAAGAAAGCAGACGCATGTTATTGGTATTCATATTAATGCTGTTCACATATCCCCTGATTATAGGAAAACACATTTAATTGCAGAGGGAATAAGTGCAATTAAGTTGATTATTACATGGTGCACTTGTTTTGATTGCTTTAGGTGTACAAACCTGGAGGCAACTTTTTATCTTTCTGCTTTAAAAAAAAAAAAAGATGTTATTCTACCGTTCATGCTCACTCTCCCAAACTCGTGTCCTCCTCATACAAATCATCTACTCTCAACGTGTCAGCAGGAATGTGTCTTCATGTTATATTTACTTCACCTGTGGCCTATCTAGGCCAAGCGAGGGCTCCCACATCTGTGGAGGCATCCATCAAACCCCAGAAACGTTCACTGGATATGACGCGTTCTAACCCCCACGGGTTGCTGCCCCTGGTCTCATTACACACTCACACACTCACACACACACACACGCGTTCGCAGCCTTCCCGCTCACCGCTGAGCTTCCTGTTGCAGCTGTGCGAGCTGGTGCAGCCGTCTGATGGCCTTGTCCTGCTTGCGCTGATCCTTCCATGATTTCGAGGCCACGTTGCGAGCGAACTCCCTGTGCTTGAGCTCCTTTAGCCTCTGCAGGACGGCGGCGAGTAGCGAGCGAGCATGGGACGACGAGGAGGAGAAAGAGAGAGAGAAAGAGCGAGAGATTAGTTTTAGAAAAGCTCTCTGCAGGCAGCCGCCTTTCAAACCGTGTGCATCAGTCGGCAGCGATTGCAAATGTTCCCCTACAGAGCTCGTGTACAATTAACTTTCATTCAGCCCGGGAGAAAGCGCTTCCCACCGATGCAACATCTTGAGCTACCCAAACCGCTGAATGGCGAGATTACAGCGCGGCGTAGAGATAAGTGACGGCAGCGATGTAGTGATGGTGATGATGCTCTTTCTGAGTCTGTGGGAAATTCCTGGAATTATCAAACCCTTCATCGCTCATCGCGGCTTCTGATCCAATAACATCTGCTTTTTTTCCCAGTTGGGAGCCTTTGCACAATAGGCGCAGCCGTCATCACGAACCTCGAAGGCGTTTTAGAGGATAGGGATTATAGCTGGGAAAAAGAAATGTTGCACCATTGTATGTTGCCGAGTCTAAGTTCTCAAAATAAAAGCATGAGACTGATTTTCTTTTCGAGCAAACTGGTGGGTCTTCACCTGCATGGCAGCCGGGGAAAGAAAAAAACAAAACAATTAGCGTCTTTTGTGTGTGCGTGCATGTGTGTTTGTGTGAATTCTTAATGTCTGGAGCCGTACCTGTGCACCAGTCCTCTCAGAGAAACAATGATCCATGCTTTTCTCCCCAGATTCCTTTTTCTGACACACTTTAATCCCTGCTTTATTCATGCTTGGCAGGTGTGTGCCTGTACATGTGCAGGTTGGCGTGTTTCTTGTTTGTGTGTGTGTAAAGTCTAAGGAGGGATTCGGTATCGTGCTGCATCCTCCCTATCTCCCGTTTTATGCTCCCTCTGTACTTCAGCCTCCTCAGTTTCCAATCCCCCCGTGGCTTATAAAGTTGGCATTTCCTGTTTATTTTATATATTTGTGAATTTATCCTGTAGCATAACTTGCAACAGGATTACACCGCTCTCACTTTTAGATTACGTTACGCTATTATCCACCCATGCAGTCACACACGCACGCACACTGCACACATCAGATTAGCCCCTCAGACATCATATTTATTTATACACTCACTCTCTCTTTCGCACCCAGATCTCATGCGGGAGATGACAGTCGTCAGGTTAATCTCCGCTGAGTCTTACACAAGCGGGTGTCTTTTTACATTATCACTGGATGCTTAACATCCCACTGTCAGCTCACTGAAGACTGAAGGCTTTAAGTATCTGCCAGCGGAGTAGCACTTGTGGGTTTGTATCCTTTAAACATACATGCCTTACACTGTAGGAGCCTGTGCATTGTGTGTGTGTATGTGTGTGTGTGTGTGTGTGTTCTCGTGTATGTGTGTGTGTGTGTTAGTGTAGTAGGAAGGTTTGCTTTGATGCCAGATTCATTCTATGGGAAATATTTATCATGTTCAAGCAGAGGCATCTATAATAAAGTAGTGTGGACGGAGCCAGGGTAGAGGAGGAAGAAAAGATCAGTTGTTGTACCATCGTCTGTGGCGATGACTGAGAGAGAGAGAGAGTCCATAATAGATGGAATACATGAAGATGAATAGTTGCTCGCTCCTCTCGCATTTGTACTCTGCCAGGTTATTGTTCTCCGTTAAAAAAAAAAAAAAAATAATAAAACAAGTCCCACTGCAGGCAAACCTGTCGCTATATTTAGAGCCAAACAAAAATGTTGCATGCGAGACTGATTTGCATCCAGCGCGGGGCACAGATATTTACGTTTTCCCTTTTTTTTTTTTGAATAGTTTTTCCCTTTAAAGACGATGTCATGCCCCCCATCAACAAAAAAGCGATATTCCTCCTGCTCTACAACATGCCCGTATAGATGCTGTGCTGTGAAGCCCAATCTGTCTGTCAAAGCCCAGATCAATATTCCTTTAGATGTGTTAAGGAGAGCTCAGGCTGAGGCAGCTATGGATGAGTCATATTCACCAGGGCCCCGGAATGAGGGATGATGTATTCTTAGGTAGCATGCGAGGTGCCACGCTAATGGGCTGATTGATAATTTATTTAAAAGGCAATGTATTTTTTTGTTGTAATGAGCAATTCCTGTAATCAGCGGTAAACGCTGATAAAGCGTCGCGTTCAGACATGTTCATCCCGGAATCGATGACAAGGAAAGGAGACAGAACAAACACAATCAGTTTCCATTCTCCAGAGCCAATACTCCTGCAGCAAGGCTGTCTTCAGCTAAAATTTCATCTATTGTCTGGCTGGTAGGCTGCGTGCGCATGCATGCCCGTGTGTGTGTGTGTGTGCGCGTGCATGCATGCATGTGTGTGTGTGTTTTCCCACAATGCCAGTGGCTACTGTCAGCCCGCTACCTCATGCAGCTTGTTTCATGCGCCTGCCGCTGGCTAAAACTAAGCATTAACACTGGCCCGCAGTTGCTTCAATTCATTTCCAAAGAACAATGACAGTGAAGGAACAGTTTTATTTAATGTCTATTTCATGTCGCACGGTGTGGGTGTGCAGGAGTGGGAAGCGGCTTGGCTCGGATGAGAAATCGCCTCTGTTCGAGGACAACTGTGTGCGCGGTTAAGTGCCTGTCTGTGTGTTTTGTATGTGAGTGTATGTCCTGGCATGACAACAAATAGCTGTAGGAGAGTGTGCTATCAACAGAACCTTCAGCCCGTTAGTCCTGAGTGAAGGTGGTGTATGAAAATGGAAATGCGAGCAGGAAACAGGAGGGAACCTGCTGCCGGGCCTTTTCCCTAATGGTCCATTGGGCTCGTCTTGTCCAAACCGGAATAATAGAATCATACTTGAGCTATGACTAATAGCTCCATGTTTTATTTGTTGCAGAATATTTCTTTTTCTGTTGGAGGATTTTTTCGTGCTACCAGACACATGTTAAACTATGGGGAAACAATTATCTTCCTATATCATATTTAAATGACTAAAAATTGTGACTTGTAGATTAGTTAATATGGTGCATTATGATTCAAGTTTATTTTTTTGCTATTTTCATCCCGCTTACATTAATTACTGTTACTGCAGAGACAAAAAGACAATGATCTTTAATAGCTCAAACATACTAAGTATAATTATATCACCTAGAGACTTATCTTATAAGTGCTTATATTATACAGAACTGACAATATGATTATTTCTGGAAGTCAACTCTACAGAAAATGATAAGTTTACCTCAGTTTATTGCCTTAGACACCTCAACTTTTAAACAACGTGCAATGTGAATACATTTTTTTTTAGCCCTTGATCTGTAATTGGTTTTGACAGTACTTCTTATGTACCACTATGCATCCCAAATCCTTAACCACTCTTTTAACACAACAGTGTTCTAACAATATGTTCAGACGAACTATTTGACACCAATAGTTTGATTAATCTTCACCAGGCAATAAAATATTTACTAATTAGCGTATAGACTCCAGCGTGGTCTGTTTCACACCTGCAAATAAACCAAAATGAGTCTGATTGACGTTTTATCAGTGTTTCTCTTTCAGTAGCGAGATAATTCTGCGCTGAATTCGCCAATTCTGACTCATTATCGACATGTTCGCACTTCGCTACCTGCTCTTATCTTTGTGTATTGCACCCGCTGTACTTAGCCATCTGGAGACAATCTGACGACACGTAGCGTGTCATTTCAGGCTTTTTTCCTCGAATTACGTTTTGTATAGAAGGTAGCTGTGAAATTAATTAGGACCCGAGTTCACGTTCTCGCCAAAGTTGGTCATGTGGTGCGGACTCAAGGAGACCAGGACAACCTCTTTTCAAAGGTCTCGGTCCGCTTGATTTAGTGCAGCAGAGTGTGACTGATGCTTTCACACCAACAAAAACCAAGCCACCTCAGGGCGTTTGGTCTGAATGGGCCAGCTGCTGCTGTTGTGAAGGCTCCACGAGACCTGTAGGAGGTCAATGTGAACATCCTCTCCTTCCCTCTGAAGGAGAGGATGAACGTGCACGTGCAAAACATCGCTACTATTTGTGTAGATCATAATATGCTGTACATAAAAAGGAACATATTTCTTTATACGGTGCAATAACACTATTTTATGGCCATGTCTGTGTTTTATCACCTTCATCAAATGTTCGAACTCAGTTTGTGTCCAAGCCAAAAACTTCTCAACGTATTGTGTTTATTTGAGGCGAGAAAGTAGGAGCGACGCAGTGCTGCGTGCTGTGCGTGCGTTTGTCTCCGACTTGAGATGCTACTTGTTCAGATGATATGGATGTCACACTCCTACCCGCGCAGGAACTCTCATGAAAGTATAAACTAGCCTTCCATCAACACACGTGTGCATGGTTTGTGTGTAGATGAACATTCCTACCTGTTTGTGTGCATGGTCGTAGGAGTTGATGTGGTTGTCAAACTCCTGGTGTCTGAGGTACTGCTTGTCACACAGCTCGCAGTAGAAAAGAGCCTTCAGATCCTCCACCGAGCAGCCCACAGCTCCCTCTGAACGCTCCTGGACAAAGAGAGAAAGATGAGGAGAAGCTCAACATAGAGGCGTAAACACGCAGGTTGGAGGGGGGGGGGTCAAAAGAATGGCAGATTGTTAGCCATTTAGAGCGAATCTGCATCCCAGAGACATCAGCAGTAATAGCTGCTGCATGTACTCGGCATAAAACTGTTAAACGGCTTCACATTAAAGCACTCTGCCTTTTCTGCTGCTGCTGCTGGAGGTTGGACAATGAAGCCGTGCACTCACAGCAACTTGAACCGGGATCCACATTTAATACAGCTGCAATAAAAAAAAAAAACTCTGTTTGTACGCGCAACTTTTGTGCACAGCAAAAACTGTGCATGTGACAAAGTTTGAGGCAGATGTGCATGCACATCACACGTACACGCGCACGTACGGACGCGTAAATAGCACGCGGACACACGGATACGCATGCACTGAGCAAATGGCACACGGACCTCAAGGGATGAATCGCTTGTCTACACGCTCACATCAGCCAGAGGGGTTTTTTTTGTGTCGTTGGTCCGAGGACATGCAGTGTTGTGTACAATAGGTGTGTGTGTGTGCTTGCTTGTGTGTGTGTGTGTGTGTGCGTGTGCATTCATGCCATGCTCTGCTTCAGAATGTAATTTCCCTCAGGCTAGGGGCTGCCAATAAACACTATTGAATTCTGTTCTACACTGACATGATGGGAATTTAATTTGAGGTTGTCACTTCTTTTCTCTCCTTCAGCTGCTTTCCTTCCTTCTGTTTTCTCCTTTTCTCCTCCTCCTGCCTCACGCCGTGCCGGGCTTTTATTTTTTTTACTCTCCGCCCTAACTCACATCTTTTTCCTCCTCCTCCTTTTCCTTTATCTCCCCCCCCCCTCCCTCCATTTGGCCTTTTCTCCCTTTCTCACTTGCTCATTTTCTGTTTGGTGAGCCCTGGGTCATGCGGTGACAGAGTCTATTGGCCCCAATTTGCTTCGGTAATATGACTGCGCACAGAAACACAGGTGAGACGGAAGGAATGCAGGCAAGAGGAGAGGAGGAATGACCCCTGTCTGGCCCCACACACACACACACACACACACACACACACACACAAGCCGCTCAACATTATTATTACCGCTGAGTCTAACCATCTCTGATGTATCCACGTGTTCCCGTCCCAGGGCATCAGATGTGGTCACACCCCTCCCTGTCTTATGGACGCACAACAACCACAACAAATCATTTGACCACCCTGTGGTCAAAGCTGGAGTAAAGCATTTTCTTTAGCACTTTTTGGCATCACTGTGGCCCGAAATTCCTTAATAACCTTTCAGCATATTTTAATTGAAGTGGTTTGAGAGAGCTCCACACTTCAGCTCCCCTTGGCTCTGCTTTAAAAAAAATCTAGATTACGTTTTCATTAATTTTGGATTACCTAAATACTAAATATACAATGTGTGCTTTCGAAAAGCTTAAAAAAAAGAGAGGGGAAAACAGTAAATTAGCTGTTTTAGTTTAATAAAGGAACCCCTGCTTTTTTCCTGTGTCCCGTTCAGATCAATTCACATAGCGTGACACAATTTGATCCTATCAACTGTCCAAAATTATAGGACATTATTCAAAATCTGAAAATCCTCCTGCTGGCTAGATATTTCTGCCAACAAGCTGTTCGAATTGCATGGCCTCAGATTTTCTACAAATTGTCAACTTGTCTCTTTTGTCAGGTTTATTCCCACGGGCCCTGAAAGCTACACTCATAAAAAAAAAAAAACGCTGATGAATAATTATAGGCCTCAAACCTCCCGTTTTTTAATTAAAATCATTTCAACTGTTTTTCAACACATGAACAACTTCTTGGCACTAAACAACTGTTTTGATTTCTTCCAGTCAGGATTCTGAGCCACGCCGCAGCACTGAGACTGTTAAGGTGTTTAATTACATCCACTGGAAGTGGCCGAAGTTCAGTCTTGGTTTTTATCAGATTACAGGGCTGCACTCAGCAGGCACTTTTGGCATCATTGGGCTATTGGAATTACGACTTAAATCAGATCATCACTAGTTTGTGTCTACTCATATTTACACATCTGAGCAGACACTACTTACCTGTGGAAGTCCCCAAGGTTCCATACTGGGGCCACTCAACATCTACAGTACACGCTTACACTACGCTTACACTTAAATAAAACAAAAATATTACCATAATTATGCAAATGACACACCAAGTTACTTATCAACTGAAGATTTTAATCCCATACAGATGGTAACACCTGTAGTCATGGACTCAGACCAAAGTTTCAGTCACATTAGGATAATTAGAGTCAGGCTCTTATCACCTGGTGATGATATCAAGGATTCTCCATGCATTCATCTAACCACTGTAACAGGGTTTTAAAGGAATGCAGCCTGCACCCCACAAAATAATTTATATACATCACACGAAACAAGTCGATGAGTTCTATTGATGTTTTCTCTATATAAGGTATAAGTATGTGCAAAACGGAGAAACAGGAGACTACAGTTTGAGATTATAAACCACTTTTTTACAGTAATGGTGTTTACTGCGTGGCTATTTATAGGAGAGCCTACATGTGAGGCTTAAGGCTGTTGGAATAAAGATCCATTAGATCGTGTTGTTTCTTGCCCCCCCCTGTAGAAGATCAATGGACTGAGCAGACGGCTGTAACACAGCTCTCACAATCTCATCATCTCACGATGTCGCAGCCTGGTCACTGCAAACACAAAGCCCAGCTGATCTTCTGTAAATCGGACATTCAGTCCCAGTTCGAACGAACATGATGAAACGCTCATGTTCGTATGATCTTTCGATGCTTCTGCAGCTGCTGCGAGGTTTTTTTGTAGTTTTCCTATATTGCAGTGAGGTATGCTTTCCTTTCGAATGCTGCTGTATCCACTTCATGGGTGGTAATCAGGTTGATTGTGTGTGTGTGTGTGTGTGTGTGTGTGTGTGCTGCAAATCAATTGATGGGAGAAAAGGAAAAAAAAAATGAAGCTCCTCATCTTCCACCATCTCCAGAACTGCATTCATATCCTAATTTGTATTGTGTTGACCCCACAGTTGGTTAAATTCACAGTTACCTGCATTGTCTAGAACTGTCGCTCCTACTTTTTGCTGTAGCTTGTGCTGCAAGGACATCAACGGTAAGCCGCTCAGCAGGAACTAATGTGATGTGACCTTTAAAAGTATGCTATTGTGCACCTGTTCATGGCAGCAAATTATCTCTTAATATCCTGGACTGCTGCACATGACTGTTTTTACACCACTGATTGGCAGTGGCAGGATCCATCACGTCAGAATCCAGTCTTAGTTATTCATGTATGTACAGAAACACATGTTATGTTCAGTCAATGTGTATATATGCTACTGAATATCATCAAAAGTCGGTCTCAAAAACAGAAAAGACCCAGGGAATTCTTGTGAAAAAATGTTTAAAAGCCCTCGTTCTGATGGCAGATTCATGGTGAAATTCATGGAGACGGTAGTTGTG